>VZTU01029490.1:174990-320061 GCA_013400835.1 Zapornia atra | reverse complement strand
GGGGGTTGGACCCAGTGATCTCTCGAGGTCCCTTCCAACCCCTAAGATTCTGTGATTCTGTGAATATGCTCCAAGATCTGACCAGAATGTGTTTTAAGCTGCATTTTGGGGTTCTTTGTGGATGCAACGCTTTTGCCTAGGAGCACCCAGGGACAACATCCTCTGACCACTGCTGCTGGCTAAGAGATCTGCCATAGATGTCCTGGTCACCTTCCAGCAGTAATGCAAGTGGTGGGATGCAGCAGGGGCTGGAACTGGCCATGCATAGGAACCAGATGCCAAACAGCGTAGCACAGCCCTTCCAGGGCAGCTCACCAAGGTTGCCTGCTGCTCTTTGCATTGCAGTTCCACAATGTTTTGAAGTGGATTTGAGGGGTTAAATGTTATCTACAGGCCTCTAGGAGAGTGCTTTAAAACACAGGAATGGGGGTTGGGCTGAGCACATCTCTCTCTCTCTCTCTCTGAGGCAAGAGAACGTTTTCCTAGCTGGGGTAAAACTTTGCTGCATGGGAGACAGTGCTTTTTTGGGGCTACAATAAGCTCTGAGCTAAAGACTCATAAATGTGATTTTCCACTCTGGTTGTCAAAAAAAAAAAATTTAAAAGCCATATATTTTAGCTCTGTTGCCTCCTAAACTCCTAAAAGCTCTTTAGATACCTCCATTTTGAGTTCTGTTAGGTAGTCTATGCAGAAGAACACAAAACAACTTTGTATGCATTCCATGGAGATTTGCTCCTGGCAACCTCTGAAGCCACTTATCGAAAGACATATTTCTCCATCTGTAACTAATTGTATAGGAAGCAGACTTTGGTTAGCAAATGTGTTTCTATGCAGACAAGCTGATTCATAGTTTTCTTTTTACTTAATAATCTATGCAGATGAAAATTACTCTTAACCTTTCTATGAAGCTCTTTTAGAAATCTAGTCAAATTATTTTTTTTTTTCAAAGTAAGAGTAAAATGAGTCGGCTTAAAAATTTATATTTTATTATGGAACATAATGTTTCACAAGGAGATGAAAAAACAAGACCCACAAGAATTTTTTACTAATAAATAACAGTGGCCAAAGATTGGCTGGTTGAAAATTCCTCTATTTTAAATCCAAATTATTCATTGAAATTTATTAGCTTTAGAAGAACTGGTTAGACAGAAGAACTGGTTAGTTCAGTGTACGTGGATCAGATTTTTCTGGAGTTCTTGATTTAGCAGATGTACAGATGAAGTCTGTAAGATAATAGTGCTGAGCCAAGGCAAAGTTGCTGAGTACAGTGCATTTTTTTTTTAAACTTATGACTCGTGGGTGAATCTAAACTAGAACTATTTTTAATATTCATATGAAATTCAAAAGATGGCTTTCATGTCAGACACTGGAAATACGTCTTTGAATAATTTTAAAGCAGGCTTTTCTTTTCTCCTCATGTCTCTGGACATTCAAATAAAGTAATATTTTGCAGTGGAAGGGAAACTTTTAACCAAACAAGACTGGCACAGTGCACTGTATTTTTGGCATGCTTGATTGTAATCAACTTTCTCCATTTGCTTCATTTGCCACCTCATACCCAATCCCCCCCAGTTCTTTGACACTCAGTACCAGTTTGGAGCTTCAGCTTGTGTTTCTGAACCCTCAGCATGTTTTTTGTTCTTCCACTGGACAAAACTCTCCCTGCTTAGGTGCTGTGTAAACACTACCTCTCTGCAATGATCTGTCCTTAGCAGCCTGCAATGCCATGCCCTGAGAGATGCCTTGTTTGCACTCCCCCATCTGTCCAGCTATTTGTGAAGCACTCCTAGCTCAGGCTGGACAGTGCCGCTCTGTTGTGTTCAGCTGTGTTTGTCCCAGATAACCGTAATACTGCTGCATGATTGCTCTTTGCAGGAAAAGAGTAGAAATTCACATTGGCAGATATTCAAGCTAACTGAGTGCTACCTTGACTGGGCTGTAATTATTCTGAGTAAGCTTTTCTGTTCCAGGTCTTTTCATTACTGGGGAAGTAAATAGAGGAGAGGGAAATGCAGGGTTTGTTGTTCTAAAATTCCTGTTTGGAGCTGGCATGTAAAGATGCAGTTTTAAGGTATTGGAGTAAATAGCTACCAAAACATAGCTGTGATATTTGTGGTTAATGAACTGTGACTCAATGGTTTTGGGGTTTTTTTATTGCCCCCTTCCAGGAGGAAGCTAATCTTGCAGCTAAGCTAAACCAAGGCCAGGACTGAAACCCTAGCTGTTCTGCAGCTTTTTCAGTATGATCCATTCACCTAAAACTTGATGAGCTGCTTAAATAACCCATTCTGGAATTTGCTGTGCAGGCTCCATTGGTGCCTTTGAGGAGGAGACAGGTCTGTAATGTCTCCAGAGCTCTGCCAATGCAGTCAGCATAATGACTTTATTGAAGTCATTTAGGCACCTGAGCAGAGCTGTTTTCAAGCAGGTGTAAGCAAACTTCAAGGACAGGATATGAGAATCGAAAGCCCCCATAACCAGTGACTCGAGCTGGTAACTATTAAACGGCAAGTTGGGGGGTTTTTTAATTATTATTTAATTTTTTTTTTTTCAGCAAAAAGCTGTGACTCGCTCTCTTGCCCGAGTCCGGTGAGAATTGTTGGGAGGGATTGATGCCTTCCTGTAATTCCTGCAAAAGGCAGCAGCTGGTAGGCTTCAGCTGTGAGCACCTTGGGCTGCTGCAAGGTGTGTTTGTGCTGAATGCATTTGGCATTACCTAAGAGCAGGGAGCATGTGCAAATGCCACTGTTTGCTTAACACCAAGGGTTGATTCTGAGGCAGGAGATATATAGGGAGAAGAGAAATTTCTGTGAAGATGCTTCCTCAGGCTAAACAAATGCTATCCTGTGTACTTCACAGCTGAGGCTTAAAATAGAGGTAATAAATCGATACATGTTGTGTTTTGTTTTTAAGCTGGTCTTCAGTCTCCAGACTGGCTTTTAAGTATCTTGTTGCTATGGAGAAAGAACAACTCTCTCCTATGCAGTGGGTGCAGAGAGCAGTACTCCTCGCAGCATGGTGCTGTGCTGCCTCTTCATCCTGCAGCTTTTTTCCCAAGGAAATACGGCTGTTACTGGTATGCTGCCGTTTGATCTTGTCTGTACTTGTGATTGATTTCCTTCCCCCTTTCCCTCTTGCCCTTTATGAATGCCTTTTCACCATCTCTGATCTTATCTTTATCTCCTCTGCCTTTTTTCTCAATGAGGTCTCCCATCACTTCCAAATGAAAATTAGACTGTTAGTAAAGTCTTATCTTCTCTCTCCCAGATACTTTCTTTTCTGTATTTGTGGTCAGTGAGAGATAAAAAAATAGCAGTAGGCACAGGAAGATATTTTGCTACCAATACATCCATTTCTCTCTAATTTTTTTTAAAAAGTAAACAAGCCTGGACTCTCTTACTACATATACAGAAGAGACAAAGGGTGTTTCTGGAGATTGCAGCAACATTATGCATCTGCCGGTGAGTCCTTACTGCATCAGGGAGACTATGTCTTGACATCCAAGCATGTCAAGAGCTGTACGTGTCTGCTGTTTGTGTAGCTTTGTTCCATGTTGTTTCTCTCACCTCAGGCTCGGTTCCCAGCCAATGCAGGCTGCAGTGCAGTTTGCTCACAGGTCATCTCTCCAGTGATGAGATGATATCTGTGCTTGGGGGAGCAAGGAGAAAGGCCAGGCTGATGCAGTGGCAGTGAATACAAATGCACAGCCTGATGTACCCTGCTGTCCTTGAGTGTCAAGGGAAGCAGCAGGCTTTTTCAGTGCCGCTGTGTCAGAGCCCTGGAGCTGCAGATTGAAATGCATTTCTGAGCCTGAATTACTGAGTGCTTTTGTTTGTGCTGTTTCCCTCCCCTGCTGCTAACTGCAAGACCAGTTGGGAAAAAAAAAAAGAATGGTATTTTAATTGAAGATACACAAACTAGGAGGGAAAACTTGGAATGAACCAGAGGAAATGCTGTGAAAGCAAGTTCACCTCTTTGCTGGTGGTTGCTTGATAGCTGGAGACTGTTCCAGTTATTTTGAAAGGGCTCAGCTCCCACTGGGGCTCTGAAGTGAACAGGCCGTTTTTCAAGGCCATCTGCTGAGCTTCTGGGTGCTGTTCATTTCTGGAGACCTCTGAAACATAAAATCTTGCTGTCTACTTGTTTGTCAATGAGCATGCCATGTGCATGTCAGATTGACCCCAATTTTTATCTTGGTTTCCCTTTAATTTGCTATATTAAGTTGAATCTGTCTCTGTTTTCTGAATTATCTCTGATCCCCTGCAGTGTGAAGAAAGCCTGCTCATCTCCTGCTGCTGCTCTTAGCTGGTATGATGCTGTTTAACTTCTGCTTGCTCATTGTCAGTCCTGTGCCTCTCTGTCTCCAGCCAGGGAGATCTGAGCTGCTCTGGCTACCCCTAATCCTTCAATATTTGTATTTGTCTGGCCACCTGTGTGTTGTCTTGCTTGGATTTACCTTACAAAGGAGAGTGAGGAGAATGGTAGCAATGCCTAGAAGACAGGCCAGTGCACAGGGCAGTGAAAGATTTTGTGACATGTGACAGCTCTGAAGAAAGGTGACACTGTTTCTGTAGTAGTCTGAGCCCCCAGCAACCCAGCCTTTAAGTCAGTGTGAAATGCAGTGGCTTTCTTGCTGCATTAACGTGAAAGTGGATTGTGAATTGCTAACAATTGGCTTTTGCTATTATTATTCAGCTATTCTACTGATGGGTTTTGGGAACACAGGCAGGACAGTGTCTGGTGTTCCTGCCAGAGGTCCTTTTGGTGCTACCAAACCAGAAACTGTACTGTTCTGGTACAACCTCTAGGTTATTGAGACTGCATAAGCTGTCTGCTATTGTGGTCTGCTTAGGAACTAAAAGCTCAGTGATCAAAATCTAAAACTTGGCAGAGGGATCTTGGAGGCTTTTCCAGGATTCTCTGCTTGTGTCTCCATGCCGACACCTCTGCAAGTTGCTGGGCTGCTTTTTTTGGGAAACGAGGTTCTCGTACAGTTACGTTCAGTGATACTGCTGAAGAGCAGAGTTTGCTACGTGGCTCTTTTTACAAGGCTGGAAAGGGAGGAGAAGAGGAAGACTGTACAGTTAGCTGTCAAGTAGTAGTTGCTAGAGAAGGAACTGCGTGCCCAGGAAAAAATTCATTCTACATTTATGAGCAGATTTACATGTTCCAAAACTAGCCTTAGAAAAAAGCCATATGTGTACATAGCATAAAAATAATTAGTGTATTTCTGTAAAAATAGAAATCTGCTTATCTGCTGAAGTGAATTACAGAATGTAAATGCTACATCATCATCTCTGCTGGCAAGATGAACCTAAGCACGAGGCTGGAGGTTGTCAGACCTCTTGTTCCTGGGAAACAAGTTGACATCATGAGATTTCCAAGTGGAAGCCTAAAATGTCACAAATAATTCAGTTGTGAAGAATGTCTAGTTTCTTTTAAGGTACATAAGATGCTATACCAAGGAATAATGGTTTGATAAACCCATATTTTGATTTAAACCTCTCACAATATATATATAGTATATGTCAGCATGTGTGGAGGAGCGAGCAGGTTATCCCTTCAGAACTTGTTCCTTTTCCTGTTTGAGATGACAATTTTTTCTTCCAGTGTTTCACAGGTGCCAGTCCCAAGTCCTCCACTGGGACTACACATGTTTTTATCATGTTCTGGCAGGTTGGCCATCAGAGCTTTTAACTTTTTTTTCCTCTTAGGATCAGAGTTTGAGCTATATGGCCAGGAAGGGCCCACTGTGTTGTTTAAGCCTTTAAGGATGGACAGGGTACCAAGGCTGGAGCTTCCACATGCACACTTAGGCCAGTTAAGCTGGAGAAAGCAAACTGCCATACAGCTATGGATATGCCATACAGCATATTTGGATCATTTTCCCAGGAGACAGTCCTTTTGGCCATTCACAATGTTTCCCAAGTCCCATTTAACTCATTTGGTAATTAGTTGCTGTGTGGAATAAAGTGCAAATGGCTTATTTTGACAAGGACTATAGCCTTTGTTTCTATTTTCTTTCTCTCAGAGTAAATTCATTCTTGCAAACACATGCAGTAAGACACATTTGTGGGCTTGCAAGTTTATAAAATAGCAACTATTTAGCAAATTTAGACAATGTGAGCTGCAGCAGTTGCATCATGAGTAAGAAGCCTGTAACTGGGAAAACAAAGAGAAGGAAAGGACCTTGAAGGACTAGCTTTTAGTGGTTCTGTGCGGGTACATTTTGAGGCCATAGCCTGATGGCTCAGCAGCTAGCGGGCTCGATCCCTCACTCTGGTCTCTGTGTCAGCAGGGTGTTTAATATGACAGTGCTTTTTGTGATACGAGCTGCTGACTTCTGGGACTACAAAACAGATGGTGACTACGTGAGAACACGTGTAAGTGGCTGACACCATAGATCTTGTTTTCCCCAGTTGTTGCACTCTTTAGGATGCAGTGTTTAAGACTGGGATCAGCATAAAGGTTTCTTTCTTTTTTTTCCTTAAGAAAGAAAAGAAAAATAACTACTCCCAAATCAAACACCTTCAGTTCTCATGATTCTGATGCCCTGAACTTGTCAAATCTCCCTGTTTGTCAGTAGTCTGCCCAATTTTAGATAAGGCAAAAATAACACTGCAGAGTAAAGGTCCTGGGTGGAGTTAAGTTGTATGCTGTTACTGCAAAAGGCAAGCAGTAAATAAATTCTAATCTGTGTAGAAAGACAATTTGAAAATAAAAATGAGGACAAAGGGGCCCAATGTATAAATAAAGCATTTCCACCAAGGACAAAGGAAACAACAGTATAGTGAAATGACAGTATAGTGTCTCCTCATGATTGTTTGAAAGCTGTCCTGTACTGTTGGATTCCTCTTTGGCAATCTTTTCTTACTCAAGTGACTGAATCTGTCAAATGCCAATAGACAGAAAGAACCTTATTTCAGAGCGTGATGTTGACCTTCTGAGATGGATCTCAAAATAGATCAACCTTCTGACATCAGTTCTTATATCAGCATATCTGTAGCTTGTGGAAATTTAAATATTAAAATGAAAGCATAATGCCTGAATCGTAGCAACCCTTCAGTGTCCAGTGGGAAAGCCAATCTGCCTGTTTCATGTGTTACATTTTACTCTGCAGAAATGGGCTTCATGTGTACTGTGTAACTTAAAGGAAAAAAAAAAAGGTGAAAACCCAACCCATCTTTGATACAGTTTGAAGCTGGCTGGTGCATAGTATCTTTTGTAGTCATGTTGACTTTCTCAGCAAAGTGAGCGGATTGTCTGCAGATAGATGTTTGAGGAGGAAAAGTAAGATCCTATGAATTTGGGAAGATGAGAAATGTGGTTGAGATGAGCTCACATTGAGTTGCCTCAGATTACCCAGTTGCACCCAGCAGTTTCTCTGCACACAGTGCCTGGTGAAACGTGTGTTGCAGCAGTGCAGTAATTTCAAAGTATAGGAATACTGCACTGGTGGTAAGCACACAAGCCTCAAGAGGGCTGGAGCAGGTGGTCACCAGAGGTCCAGCCTAAGGCCTGAGACTGTTCCTATCTGGGATCCATGAAAATTTGTGTTTAAAATAAAGACATGGAAAAAGGAAAACAGTAAAGCTACACGCTAGCTCTTAGGAAGTAAAAGCCATATGAAGTAGCAAAAGTATCATGACTAAGAGGAAGCCTTCCTGAGGAAGGGAGGCTGGAGGCACTGTACTCCAAATATCCCTATATTATTCTGTATTTTCTGTAAGCTATATGTCTCAAAATTTTTCCTGTGGAAGCCAGAACTATCTCTGTTGCATCTGAAGCATTTATTTTGTGATTCATAACTGTGACACATGCAGGAGAGAGATGCCTGTATGGAAGGACATTTGAAAATAGTTTGGTAGCCAGCACAGATGCCCAGGGAGCTGCCAAGCCCTTAAAAACTAACAGGAATGAAATGCTGTCCTGTTAATGCTCTGAGACAAGGTATTGCTGAGATCCTCTTTAGGTTTTTTATGCTGAAGGGGTAAATTAACATACTTATTTAGCAAAATACTCGGAGATTTGGGTGTATCTTACCCTGCTGGTAACACTGGGTAATTACTATTTTCGGCTTTTTCTTGTGTGGTTGGAGAAGGAACAACGTGTGCGTACTGTGCGTGAGGCTTTCCAGACAGCAGGCGACTCTGTCCTGACCTGCTGCTCCTAGTATAAGGTGCACCCTAAGAGAAGGTGCTTAAATAATCCCAGCGTTGTATGACAGGAATTTCATAATGTGCGTAAGTATCATCTGTTTAGTTGTAAGCAAATAAATCCTTTAAAATTACCACAGTGAATACCTTAGAGGAAAAAAAAAGTGTGCACTGAAAATTAAAGCAACTGGAAATATTGTAGCCTTTAAAGAAAAAATAAAAATCTTCAAGATTTAAAAAAAAAATTTTGTCTTATCTTGAAAAAATGCTGACCTTTCAGTGTTATATCAAAACCACGCCCATATTCAAAATTAGAACTATTGAGAATGGAAAATCAAACCACTTTCAGTTCATTTAAGTTTCTGGATAAATATATTGTATGAAGAACCGAATGTTTATTCTGAAGAGTTTTCATGGAATATGTGTTTATAAAGCCTTACCTTATAAAGTAGGATTTATAACGGTAAATTGTCCTAACTCACCATCCATTGGAAATGATATGTTCCGTTATAAAAAGCATTCCCAAGGCAGGAAAAGTCCAATTACTTGTTCTTTTTGGAAATGCTGTTCTTAAAAGGGTTTGTGTTTTTCCAAATACTTTAGTGCTCTCATGAAAAATCTCATCTCCAACTTCAGCTGCGAGCTGAAGCTATGTATATAGGTACTGTGTCATGCCTTCACAGTGGGATCCGGGTTTGGAGGAGGGTTGTGCCTGCAATTATTATGTCTTCATATTAATTACAAAGCCGGGAAAGGGAAATGGGTGTGGTGTTCCTTTCATTTGAGGAAATCAGTGCATTTCAAGATTAAATTAAAAATAAAAACCATCTTAAAATCTTGTAGAGTTGAACAGAAGACTGGTGTCAAGGTTTTTCTAGAAAAGTTTGAGCCCAAATGTACCAGCAGATAGAGAGACTGCCATAGTCTTTAAAATGCTGGCATGTGTTGGGAGCAGACTGTGGAAAATCACCCCTACTCTAAACCTCTGAGTGTGTTGTCTTTGAAGGACACATTGCCCTGTTGTCACTCATCTCTCTTCTGACATTGGCATTCTGGTTTAGGATCTCAGTGCAGCAAAGCTTTGTGGTTGGTAGGTATGGGAGTAGGTTTTCTCCCTGTCACAATGGGCTGCTGCTATCCTTCAGCCAGGAAAACTGAAACAGAAATGTTGTATGCAGTAATGGAAATTAATTGAAATTTTAAAAGAGAATCATTTATAATGTACGACTACATAAGAAAGTGCAGATTTCTTGTCTTTTCAGGTTTGCTTTACTGGTTTTTTGTGATCCAAAATACAAAGCTTGTTAACTGTTTATTAGCATATTCTGATATTCTTAACTTTGTACTTATCTATAAAGAATGAGTTGATAGACTATTGATTTCCCAGTGTAACAACAAATAGGTGTACTGACATAGTTAACTATAAAGATAATTGATGGCTGCATGTTTGGAGCCAGATTCTCTGCTATTGTAATGGTGAAACAAGTGAGGCTTTGCCAGCAAATAATTTGGCTTATATTCTGTTTGGCTGCCTGGAAATGGATTTTTACTTTGTAAGACCTAGCGTTTTGTAAGATACGTGTGCAGGTAAATCATGGAAAGATGGAAACTATCATTTCTAGGAAAAAGCAGATGTTTAGGGGAGTTGGTGAGTGATACTTTCAGTACTGGGCTAATTGTCACATTCTCAATGGGCATATCCCTGGTCAATGGCCTTAAGCTGGTGATAACCAAGGAGTTGATTTGTTTTGTTGGTTTTGTGGTTTGGGTTTTTTTTTTTGGTTTGGGGTGGGTTTTGGTTTTTGAGAGGAAGGTATAGCACATCAATTAATAAATTAAAAAAGCACATTCCTATGTGCATAAGATTTTAAATTGGAAAGCTGGTATCTACTGCTGGGTAGAATAATGATTGTAAGTAGCTGAACTACAGAAAGGCGTGCTGACGTTTTTGTGCATAAATTCTTTCTTAATGTTGTAGGACATAGTAGGATGCAGGGCACATGAAAAGAGCTTGACAATGTCTGAACCAAGATCCTGGTGTCAAACAGGAGGTGGAATTCACTTTATTCTAATTATTGATTAAAATTTTATTAGCAGGCTTTAAAGATATTGGTAGGGCAGCTCTTCAGGGATGAGCAACCTAAACATGTGCCTTCCTGTTTCCATAGCAACACATCATTTTCATCCTTTTCAGGCAGCCTAGATTGCATTGTGTACTGCAAGGGTATTAGATTCAGAAGAGCTATATTAACAGCTCAGTAGTTTTCCCTAAACCTTGCTATTAAATATTTTTTGTTTTGATTATCATTAGAATAAAAAAGTGATCAGGATTATTGTGCTTTTTTTAAGAAACAAATTATGGCAGCAGAGCTGAAAATGGGTAATAACTGGTAACCAGGGTCTGATTCAGTGACTGCAAAACTGGGTATTCCTGTGGCCGTGGAAATGCACTTTGTCAGTAAGGTCAGGATTTCAGCAGAAATGTTTCTCGGTGTGGTGGTTATTGTTAAAATCTTTGGAAGTGTTTTTGGTTCATATTGTTTGAGCTGTTGGAGAGAGCTGAAGTAATGTGGTAAAGGTTAAAGCTATAAATGGTGACTGTTAGTAAGGACCAATTTTCCAGCACTGTGGATCATGGCCTTGGAAGCGCATTTAGAGGTGGCATTTTCAAGCTCAACATAAGTGATTTGGTAGCTTTCCAGAATGCTTGAAGTCATTTCAGACTGCGACATACTCATATTTTGCTGCGAGCTTGACACTATTTTATTGAATTTGGAATGTCAAACTTGTCTGTCAACTCATAGATTTCTAATTCTGGGACAGAGCATCTCAGTATCATTTTCACCCAGTTCTCAGCTGCTGCGAGCACAGGGAACTCCTTTTGAAAGAGTATCCTTTGGATAGAGAAGCATCTTTTAGAAAGATGCACCTTTTGTCTTGTCTCTGAGATGAATAATTCGGTAGGTCCCTATGCAAATGTTTATTACTCTCTATGGAAAAAATGTCTGCACCTCATTTCTTCTCCCCATTTGTGTAGTGCCAGTTTCCCAGTGATGGATCTTTGTCAAATGCAGCAATGTACTACAGTGTTTCCTGAACTGATTGCATATATGTCTTCTGTTTTGGCATTGTGGAGGCTTAAATTACTGTTTAAACTGTGAGTTTTAAAATGCTATTTTAATGTTACCACTATGCAGTAAAAGCAGCAAATTACCATGGGGGAAGTATTTAAGCAATGCATAAAATGCAGATCACCACAGTGTTTTCCTTTGGCCTTCGGGATGTTTAATTTTCTGTTTCTCCATTTGTATAAATTTTTCCATGAGGTTATGTGTAGCATGTCAATAAAAATCAAGAGCTTTCACAGTAGATGTTGCTATAGTTACATGATGCTGCTCTTAGCCTCCTGCACAGAAAGTAAACCACCTGCAATTCCATAAAATCCTTTATTGGCAGAGAAAGATTGAAAGAGACAGTACTGATGTGCAGGTACAGACCAATTTCTAGGTTGCTCTGATACCCTTGCAGCTAATGCTGTCTTCATGCAGAGGTTTGCAGGAATGTTTTATGGATCAGGGCAGCGTGGAAAAGGGACAAAATACACCATTTTTTGAGGAAAAAAAAGGTGCTGGATGCAGAAAAGATTAGGGATAAGTACCAAAACAAATTAAAAATAATCTCAGTTCATAGCATATCACAGCTCCAGGAAAAGAGGGACTAAGTTGCCTTTTAAAGCCCTCTGAGTCATACCCCTCCATAGAGACAGAAATGTCATGGTCACAGAATGGTGCTGTTCTGACCCCGTCCTTCCATGCTTACCTTGATCCTTACGATCTTACAGCACAGATGTTGACATAAACTGACTCTTAGGAATAGCTTTTTGTCTTCACAGGTCTTGTATGCATTTGAGAACCCTAAAATGGCTTTTAACGTGGCTTCTTTGTACTGAATGTACTTAACTGAAGTCTACTTTCACTACGTATTCTTTTCTCTTTCCTATGTCTGTTAATTTAAGGATTTGGTATGAATTACTGCTATAAACTGTAGACTTAAAAATCTTCCCTGGGATAGACAAATGTCCCAGGTCTGTACATGGGGAAGCAAAAGCACCAAGGAATGTTTGCCTATGGAATTGCTCCGTAAATCAGGCCTAGAAGAAGTCATCTTTACCTTCACAATTCCCTTCCTTGAGTTCTTTTTATGACTGAATGAAGTAGGACAGGTTTATTTCATATCAGTCACCATGTGAGAAGGGACAGTTAAGTAAGTGCAAGATGTCTCATCTCATGTTGAATTTGAATGTTCATTTTTCAAGTATGTTCTAAATATACAGATGAGCCAAGATTCCAGGACCCAATAACGCCTTCACTGCAGGATTTTTATTCACTTTTTTCTTAAGTTCCAGGCTACTCTGAATCTAAGCCCATCAATGATTAAATAGAGATTTTGATTTTTTTTTCATTATTTGTTTACATTATACAACATCCGTGGGCTCAAGGTGAGGTCAGACCATGTAGTAGAGGAGGTAGTGAAAGATCTTCTCTGGCTTAAAGAGATAACAATATAAATAGCTAATATAGTCAAGACAGGGTGGGAAAATGTAGAAACAGCAGAGTCAGTGAGTAGCTTTTGGGCAGTAATGCAGGCAGTGCTCAGAGGTTTAGGTCTCCAGTGTCTGTTTCTTCTTGTGTTGGTTTCTGCTGTTTGTTGGGTAGGAAGGTCAGGCCAGATCCATTCAGAGCTCAGGAAAGAGAATTATATTTTTATTTTGTGCAGGGTAGTTCTCCCTCTATAATGAGAAAGTTTAGAGTCACAGGGCTAAGAGGACCAAAGCATTAGTAACAGAAACTAATAGCTGGAAATGAAGGAATTAGTCATGACTGAGGTTTTGGTGCTCAACTACGGTCAAACGTTTTTCCTCATGGCTTCTTCTCTCATTTCAAGGAGAAGCATTTGGTCCCCCTGCCATTCCCATTAAGGCTTGCGCTCTCTGCTTAAATCCTGTTAAGACCATTGCTGATTACCAGTTGGAGAAGCAGCTTTGTATCCATCCACATAGCCAGCCTGAAGGAGAGCTAGTTGCCTCATGACACTGTCACCTAAGTAATTTTGCACCTCCTGGGACTTGGGTCCAGCCTCATGTCAGTGTGCACTGGCTAAACTTGACTTACATTGCCTTGTGGATGAAAAGTTGCAGTCATTATGTTAGTCAAAGAAAATCTTCAAAAGTAGAATTAATGCTGTGGAATGAATAAAAGTTATCATTGTTTAATTAAACTTGAGAGACCTAAAAAATTTGTCAGCAGCAAAAACATCTCTTGCATTGTGAGCAAGAAATGTTTCTGCCTGCAAGAGCTTTGGGAGCTTTCTAAACCAAACAAAACCAACCAACCAAAGCCGACCAACTAAACAAAAAATTCCCACAACCTCATTAAAAAAAGAATGAAATAAAGTGGTGTGGGAACCGCAGACTATTTAATTGGAAGGATCTCCTAAGAAATTTCTGAAAAGGATAGTCTTTCATGCTGGAAGATAAACACCCCATCAGCAACCTTTCAGTAAGACACATTGGCTAGAAGAAAAGGTGTTGAAAATCAGAGCTGCTGGAATTAATGGAACTGTATTTCAACACAGTGATTTAAAGACAGTTCTAAACAACAGAGTGCTACTACTTGGGCGTAAAAATAATTCCTGTTTCCCAAGAAATTACAGAAATACGACGTTTTTCCTCCATAGTAACAGGCATTCTCATGCAGAAATTAGGAACAAGCTTAATCCATCAGGTAGCTGAATTAAATTTATGACATCCCCTTTAAATTTAATCACACACAACATAATTGCCTTTGAATCAAGACTTTGCTTCTTTTCCTTTCCTGTTGTGATGTAGTAAAACTATAAAGACAGAGCATGGTGTTTGCTGAAGTGACACCTAACTGCTGGTCATTGTGCTACAGAAGGTTTTGTTAGCCAGACAATGTTTTGAGTTGTCTGTGTATACTTGACATTTTGGAAGATTAGTTCACATTTGTATTCTCAAAATTGTTTAAAGATTTTGGGGGCACTTGAAATCTCAATGAGTTTCTGGTGTTTTGCCTTTGAGGTATCTGATTTTTCAGAAAGCTCAGTGCCTTCTGACGACAAGTTTGTAAAGCAGCTTGGGCTGGACAACTAGGGCAAGATTTATCTGCTTTAACTTTAAACTGTCTGAGCTTGTCAGATATCTGTAGGCAGTGCAGAGGAAGAGATGGGTGAGGGTGGTAGAAAGATTCTTTTGACTTTATCATCTTGAATGAGATGAACCGCATTCTGGAAGTGCCTGTTTGTCACAGGACTATGAAATGAGTTAGGTGCCTAACTTATGGATGGATACCTGCCTGCATATGTACATGCATGTGAGTAGATGCACCACAGAAGTGTTGGGCTTGGGCAGATTGAATCCCACTTCTAGAAACTGAGTTACTCCAACCCAGTAGGGATCATCTGCAGAGGGATACGTGCAGAAAGAGAGTCTTGTGTATGAAATCTGTTAGGCCAGCCAGGCCTGAGGCAGGCATTACCGGCTGCGAAGCTTGATGGAGATGCAAGTGGCTGAGGAAGCGGAGGCAAATGGGCAGTGCATCCTTCAACGTTGCATCACCGCACTATCGAAAATGGTGTTTTACAATTTGGACTTGGCTCTTTCTGGCAACAGCCAAGATGCTGGCTGCTTCATACGTCTGTGTATGTAGACTCTAGATGTGTTTTCCCTATTTGCATGTGCAAGATCCATAATTTATGTTTTCTGTGGAATACATGTCTCCATGTGTATATAAGTACATAGAAATACTTTTACAAACACAAAGTTAAGTTTAGTATTGCCAGTTGTGTTGTAATTCTACTGTCTTTTTTGGACAGTGAATTCATAAAGATAATGGGTGGCTGCAGTGATCCTAAGATAGCTTGACCTGGTTGGTGGTTCTATCCTTTGTAGTATTTTAATTAAATATTAGGTGTTTTATTTTTAACCTCAGAAGTTATATGGAGAGCTTTAAAATGCTGATAATCACACATGTACACACAAAAAAACCCTGCTCCAATTTAGGGAAAGATAGAATTTTTAAGTGTTTGAATGATTTGGGAACATGAGTCACTTCTGTAAAGTTGATTGGACACTTAAAATTTTTGCTTTCTCTATTCCTGAGTAGACTTAAGAAGCCTCCAGAGTCAAGGGAAATGGCATTTTGGTTCACTCATGACAGTGACAGTTCTCTTAGTAAGTGATGTTGAAGAATAAAGATACTTGGCTCTACTGTACAATAAAGGTTTTATTTTGTTCCTCCCAGTATTCAGTAGGCTTTAGGTTATCCCAAGACCTCTGAAGCAGAGTCAGAGAAAACCACTTTTAAAGTTATTTAAGGAGACATATCACTTTGTCTTCATATTTGATTGTTCTGTTCTCCTTAAAGAGTACATTCAGCTTCTCTCATATTTATATTGCAGGTCAGTGAGAACTACTTTGTGTAGCATTCATTTGTTTTTATGTTCTGTGTACAATCCTGTGGACGGGCATGCATATGATGTTTTGCTTTCCTTGCTGACAACCACAGCTTCCTATTAGATGAGAAGTTTGGGCTGATTCAGTTGTAGTCACTATTTTCTCAGTAATGTTATCCCTAGCTTTAAAAGCCTTCCATGCCATTATATTTTCTTTGGGAGCAATGGTAGATACTCATTGTAATGTCAAGTATGGCCTCAAGTTCTAAATAATTATTTTCTCACTAGCTTGCTTTGTAGGTTTTATTCTGTAGCTTCTCCTGCTCTGCTATTAGCCTAGTGCCAACTGTAAGGTGGAAGAAACTGGCTTTCTGCATCAGCACAGGAAAAAACAGTGATGCAAATGCATGAATGTGACCTCATATTTCCAGTGTTTCCACTTTTTCCAAAGCAAGGAGAACAAAGCTCTTGAATTCTTAATTTGATCAAATTTTTTTTCAGAGATAGAGTTGGGGTTTTGTGGGTGGGTTGTTTGGGGTTTTTTTTGTGGATTTGTTTGGGTTTTTTTCCTGAAGAGTACTTTGTTATCCCAGGTCTGGCTGATAGCAGTCCTTCCAAAATGGTGCCAGATAGTCCTGTCTTCATTCCAGCTAGTTTCCTCTTCTCCCTGAGGTTATGCAGAGGATCAGGTGGGATAGTGCCAAACAGCATCTCAGGGACCCAGCTTGTGATGTCCATTCTGGTCCTCTGACCTTCTGGATCTGGCATGGTGCCTCTGAATCCCTCTGCCCATCAGCTGTTCTTCTTGTCACTGTGCCAGAGACAGATTTTACATTCCAACCTCAGATCCCTGCACCTGATGCGTGAATGTTCTTTTCACTATGGCTATTTTGCCAGACTCCAGAAAAATATATTCAGAGCAGAAACTTTCAGAAAACAGCTTTGCAATATTAATTGCAGGAGGTTTCCATCTCAGGACACTCTTTTGTGCTTGCCTTCTTCCAAGGACTGACTTGATACAGTTCCTCCTCTTAAGGAGCTGGTGCCAATCCAGAATAGCATCTGATCTGCTGCAGCTTATACTAATGGTGACAAAATGGTGAGATGTTCCCAGAATCTACCCTGAACCCTACGTTCAAGGCAGAGATGATGTTTTTCTTTCCTAATCAGAACAACTCAAATGGTGTCACTTGGCACCCAGCAACATGCCAAATGGTGCCTGTTTTTCTTTCCCAGCCTTGCTCACTTCTAGGAAAGATTAGGCAAGAGTGGCTTAAAGAGTTAAGTGTACAGACATCTGTTCCATGGAGAAGGCTGAAAGTAGAAATGTGGAGAAGCAGTGCAGCAGGGTTATTCCCCAACTGAATGGCTGAGTTTGTAAAAGGTATATTTACGCCTTTTTGTGTACTCCATTCCACATCAGGGTTCACGTCTCTTTAGCTCTGTGTGTTGCTTGAAATGCTCAGGTTTCATCAGCTCAGTATTGAAAATCAACAACTTTTTTGTTTTAAGAAGAATTACAAGCTTGTGATTCAATAGTTAATGAATAAAAATGAAGGAGAATACAGTGAAATTTATACATCCAGATATAAAAAGGTAAAAGTTAGCAAGCTGTGATTTACATCTTGCCCAGAATCTGTTCTGCACCAAAAAAGTATGCCAAAATCTGTTTTTATCTAGGCAAACTAGTCTTTGCTTTTAACAGATATTGATGGCAGAACTCTTCCTTTGCTTAATATCAACAAGCAATTCCTCCAGACTTCACTCAACAGTCATGTATGATTTTGAACTGATGTTCTGAGAAACAGATCCAATCTTGCCTTCTGGGTGCTTCATTTTTGGAAGCTTTCTGCTTTGACTCTTTTCTCGACCATTTTTAATTCTTATGGTATGATACCAATTCCTTAATTATATCTGACAAAGCCTGTTTGACTGCTATTTCTTTTATATCCAATATTGACCATTTCCTTTTTTTTTTTTTCCAGAACACTTAGTAAAATACTACATATTGCTCTAAAACTAAAGCAAAAAAAAAAAAAAAGGTGTTATTCCTAAGGTCCTGGTCTTCCTGGCTGTTGGAAAGAAAATTTGCGTCTCCCCCACTGTTCAACTTTATTTGGCTCATTACTTTGCATAAGTTTCTTGATATGGCTAAAGTTCCTGATCTTTTCCTAATCCTTAAAAAATGGGAAGAGCTAGAACACTTGGGTTCTTTACAGTAGACTGTGGAAGCCCTCTGTGAAATCAGAGAAATGGCTTAGCGATGTAGATGAACGGAGGCTGTAGTTTGTGATGGTATTACTTTGCAATTTGGTTGTTTGGATTTTTTTAAAGTGTTTTTCTTCAGTATTCAGCTGCTGTTTTATTGGCAATTGAAAGTTACCACAAGCCTAGCCCTGCAGAGCCAACATCAGGTAAAAACATTGTGTTTCATCAGCCCCTTTGAGCAAATGTGACTTAGCTTTGGTGCACACACTTGAAGTCAATGTTTTTAAGGTCTGTATTTGAAGTCTGAACAGTGGGGTGGTTTTTTTTCCCTGCTTTCATCTTTTGTCACAGCTCTGTCAACTATTGCTATTTTCTCCTTTGAAAGGGATGCCTTAGTTCACAGAACTGTGGTACATGAGGTAGAAGGGAATGATGTTTTTAAGTGGCAGCAATGCTAATGTGGAGATGTTGCTAAGTTGTGTACGTTTTGCTATTTTCCTAGGTCTTTAAATGACCCAACAGCCGTTGTTATATCTGAGTAGCTCTTGAGTTACCCCATTTAGACCCAACACAGTGGCAAGGATAAGGATCCCTGGAACAACAGCACAAAACAAGAGGTCGACAAAGCATGTGACCCATAGGAGTTTATTGGATGTGCGCTTGCACTACAGTACAGTGTGGTATAGGCACACTTGAACCAGATACAAGTAGGTTAACTCAAGTACAACAGTTGCAGCACAGAGGAAACATAATCCACAAATCCTTCCCAGAAAGGAGGGTTAGTTCATCCATAACTCTCTGAATACAGCTATGCTATAGCTTGTATCAAGCTAGTAATTTTAAAGCTCTCATGGGTACACATGTACTACAGTGCTGTCACTATTGAAACTGCACTGTGACACTTGCAGGGGAGCCATCATCTGAGCCATCATCGTGTTACGCTAAGATTACAACTTGAAACTTGCAAAGTAAGGCATCCTAATAATGTCATTGCTGAGTTGCAACTACCTTTTTGTTCTGAGGCAATGCTTGCGTAGCTGTAAGAAAATCTACTAGTTCAGTCAGTAAGAAGGAAGCAGGGGAGCTCAGTGACCACTTGTTTCCTTGATTTTTCTCTTTGCATTTCTAACACTTTAGCTTATGTCTTCTGAACTTCACCTCAGATTACTTGTTAAGCATGGGGGGGTGGGGAAAGCCCTCACTTGTTTAATGTCAACAAGCAGGGTTTTTTTAGATTTCACTCCACAGTAATGCACATTCATGTCTTGAAATTAACCAAAATGCAGCCTTGCAATTGATAAGGGAAAACGAAAGGGAAAAGTCCCAAGTAAAGCTCATTTAAACACAAAGCTATTTTACAGAAGATGCCCATATGGAATGTTTACACATTTCACTGCTTGGTTTTGAGTTAGACAGTTGTGTTCTGAAGAAAAGGACAGCTTCAGAGATAAACTCCAGAACACTCACTTTTCAGAAGAGACTAGCAGTCAGATAAGAAGAAATTGTAGGTAAATGTGACCATATGGAGCATTTTTTTTACCTTTTTGTTGTATTGTAAGTATTTTGATAAGCTGCCAAGGACTGGCAGACGTATATAGACTTAGAACTATATACTTGTGAGTAGACCAATATATCATACAAAGAGTTGCTTTATAAAACGTGTTAAGCACCAAAGCATTTCTAAAATACGCATTTCCAAGCTAGCTTTCTTGAGGAGAGGGTTCCTGAGATCCCAGTGGGGTCTCTTGTTTCTGACGTCAGCCAATGAAGTAGGAAGAAGCACCATTTCACCTGCATGCTGCTGGTCATCTTGCTGTCTATACCTCCTCCTGCTGTGTTTTGCTTAGTGCTTTGAAAGCTACATGTAATACTGTAATGCAGGTGTATCAGATTCTTGCTTCTGCAAGATACTGCACTTGCTTCTGCAGATACTGCACTGAACTTTTTATCACCTGTTATTTTTCCTTCGCCTGTGCTGAAAATGGCCTTCAATTCTAGGTCTTGGATGTAATGTGCAAGGTCAGAAGGGATCACATCTGTCCCCTCCTTTTCTTTGTATAATCATTTACATCAGTTTAAAGTGTGTGTAAATTTGAAACGTTAGTGCTTTATACCCAGAATACATGGATGCAAATGGCCATGGCAGCATAGGGTCCCATGGAACATTTGAATGTCTCACATTCTTCTAGATGTTCTTTGACATACTGCTTCATCAATTCTCAGTAAGCACTTAGTGTAAGGTGTTTTCTGTATGTTCTGTGTCACATCATACAGAACGTCATGAGACCGCAGTCTCTGGCTCTGTGATGATTGCCTAGTTCTGATCATACAAAGTTAAAGCACTATGACACATTCAATGCCTGTCACTTGGAGAGGCAGGGATATAAGTTCTGAAGGAATGTCACTCTCTGCCATGCCTGATACTCTGATGGAACAGACGTTAGTGCCATGTTAAGAGCCTCATGACAGATCTCTCCATTAACTAATTTCTGTCAGGTGTTTTTGTCCTGTACTTGAAAGAGCAAAATTTAAAGATTTTCTTGTCTTCTACAGGTGTAAAAAAAAGCATCTTTAATGCTTAATCCTCTCTGCACTGCAGCTGCTTCATGTATGATATAATCCTCATGTATTGTCAGTGGACCAGATAAGTTCAATCTTGCACAAAGTCGCGAGCCCAGGTTTTGTTCTGTGTTGAGTTGAAGATGCTTTCCTGTTGGGAAGGAATTGACATGTTTGAGTAAAACCAAAAGGAAAACCTTGTTCAGCACCCGTGAGCTTTAGTCATAAGAAGTGCCCTTTGTGTCTCCCTGTTAAAACAGAAACGTGAAAGGTTAATCCTTGCAATAGAACCATCTCCCTGCTACCCAGGCACGGCACGGCAAACCTGTCCGTCTTACAGGACAGAAACCGTAAAGGTGCAGCGGCCCGAGAAATCTGTCATTGCAAGCATGTTGTCTTTGCATCCTAGCATATAGTTTTGTGAATTTCCTCCTCAGGTTTTTGTCTTCGAAATGGCAACATGTAACTGAGAAGGAGGGGAAAAAAAAAAAAAGTTACTAAACTAGCCAGAATGGTAACCTAAAATGTGGATTGTTTGATGTAATATAGAATAATTCTTTTAAGTAGATGGCATATTCATTTGTGTGGTGAGCCATTCCACTCATGCTTTGAAGTGCCCTGTGAGAACAGGACAGAATTTCTATTGTCATATATTGGCAAGATGGAACAACCACTAGTGAATGGGCTCAGTTATTTGCCCGATACTTAAAACAGTGCATAGGAGAATGTACAGCATGTTTGTGTGAAACTGCTAGGGCTTTTTTTTTAAGTGCTGTTCTTAACTGTATCATTCCCTACTTCCCTGTGTTGCTGAATGTTGGATTCCTCCCCATACACAGCTTTCAGGCTGTGGCAGATACGCTGCATTGCCCTTCACTGTGCACTCAGAAATTATATTGTCATACACAGGATTCTTTCCCCCCTTCCCGTTTTGTAACTCCCAGCTATTCATACGCTATGGCAATGAGGATAGGAGAGATGAACTGGCCTCTGTACTGGGATAGACACTGATACATTGAAGGAGAAGCTAGAAATTAGACTTTCCCAAATGAAATTAATTTTAAAGATGTGTAGCCTTACTGCTCCATCTTACAGTATTCTGTATACCACTGTGGCTCCCTAAGCTGTACTAGGCATCTGGTATAGTCAAGTTGATTTTCTTAGTCTCTTCAATAGGTAGTTGTGTATTGTAATTAGATGTTTTTGGTAGTTGGCCTTGCAGTATTACAGACTATGTAAGTATAGGCAAAGTAAAGGTTCAACGACAAGACTGCTGTAGAAAAATAATAATTTACATGAGAGTTTAGTTGGAGAAGCCCATATTGTGCGGGCTTCATACATTTGTTATGAGTAGCTGTTTGGAAGTTGCTCTTGCCAGGTGCCAGGATGAACCACAGATGTATGGCTTCAAGGCATCTGATTTTTCACTTGTGTAAAATCACTTCTGAGGAGGGGACCAACTGAATTAGGTCTGCTGCTTGGAGAGAGCTACTGATGATGTAAAGGTGGTGTGAGGACTGATTGTTGACTGGAGGCTAACTTTGAAATCAGCATGTCTCAAAAATGCATGTTGTTTCCTATCTGTATACTGGCAGTGCAATGCCTGTGAGTTTTATCCAGCTGACTCACTGTAACACCTGACGTGCGTTTCTGAGAGTTGTGGTCCAGAGCAACTTCAGCAGCAATGGGATGGGCTGTCTGGACTGCATGATAGCTTGCTCCTTGACAATATGGCCATACATGTAGTTTCATATTAAAACCGGCACCATCTGAATCTTTTAGTTGTTTTTGACTTTTGGAGGTGTAGTGTCTTGGGATCATGTCATTTTATATTCCACTTACTGCAAAATCTTATTAAAGACAAAGTTTGGTATGCTTAGATTTCCCTTTTAGTTACTAATACTTTTCCATTTGTTTTCTGCAGAAAACAATTGGTATCAACCCTGTTCCTTATATTGTAAAACAGCAAATCTTTTGTACTAATGATAGAACTGTTGCTAACAAAAATGCAGATGTTTAGAGGGATATTTATTTCCTTTTGTTTTATGTGACACCTTGGATTGCCTGATTCCTGAAAAAAATAGTAGGATTTATTTAGTTGCATTTTGTAACTCCTTGAGAAAAATATGGTCTGAATCTCTTTCTGTGGATTGGCAGAGACACCTGGATTTTGTTCATGGTCCAGCCCTGACGCTGTTTAAAGTAATTTGATTTGCCCTGAGCTGATCTCTTACCTACTGTAACTTTATATCCATAGGCAGATTAGCGCTAATTTAAGGATAAAAAGAAATAATAATTTGAGGTATTGTGGAGTATTGTTAAAAGCACAGAGCCTATACAATAGAGCTGTACTAAAATATTTTAATGGATCCTTAAAATGTCTGATGAATAGTTTGACTTCAAGATACTTGATTGTCTGTAAAGCCAGCTTCTGATTTTGTGGTTGAAAGAGTGGGAGAGGAGAAGCAGAGGAGAGACATGCTTTTAAAGACTTCATTGGTAAGTCTCCAGGGCACAGGCTGTTTTAGAAATGGATTGTTGTAGCCTGAAACTATGCTACAGTGATATTTGTAGCTTCCTAGTTTCCAGTTTTTGTTGCTTTACCTTCAGACTGATTGTAAGGATGTGATTTATCACAATGTCCTCATATGTTTAAACGTATATGCCTAGGCTAAGACCATCACTTGGTCTCCCTCTACAGTCACCAGAGCAAGATGGATTTGCTTTTGACACCAGCATTTAGATAAGATGCATTGCCTGTCAGGGAGATGTAAATGATTCCATTGGCTCTTAAGGAAAACCAGAGGATAATAATCTGTAGCTAAGTTGCTAGCATCTTATTGCTAGCAGATTCTTCTCAGCGTATTTAGGAATAGGGAGTGAGTCGAAATCCTCTGCATTCTCTAGAATCCTGACCTCTGTCCAATATGCTGCAGCTTTGTTTTACCTAGAAGTCCTATCAATTACCTTGAGAAAAGCCTAGATAATTGCAAATAGGAGGGCAGTAGCCTCCTCTTGTGCTGTGTGATGAAAACATAGTTTTGTTAAGGGCTTTTTCTTGCCACTTACTCTAGGTTTAATATTTGCAGGAGAAACCTGCATAGTCTTACTCCAGCCTTTCAATTGTGTTACTGTGAGCTGAAGTGAAGTTCCCTTGAGATTATGCTTCATTGCCATGCTCGTTCTGTAGTTTCATTTATACTTTGAGTATTTATGTTTTAAAAGGGGAAAGGTGAATGCGATGTACTAGGCTGTTGCATTTAACCAGTGACATGGAGCACCGTGCCAAACACAAATCATTTGGTTTGAGAACATGTTATAAAGCTTGTTTTAAATTTAGTTAGAAGCAATTTGTAGCTGTATTAATACACATCATTCTAACGGTGTTTCATCCTGGGAAGGTCTGGCACAGGCATAAAAATTGAATTTTCTCATAAAAGCAGTAGGGCTGCTGGGGCTGTGTTGATGTTTTTATCAGCAATGAACTGTGAATAGAAGCAATCAAAAGGAAAACAAGCAAAAATATGTGTGTTGGGGGGGGGGGAAGGAATGTGGNGAAGGAAAAAAAATTGACGTGAAATGGTGCCCTTTGTCCAGGTGCACCATTCATTAATGAAGTCCTTTCTGTAGATCTGTAGATATTCCTTCTGTGTGGCTTTTAAGTAGGTGTTTGATTATCTTCGATCTTCATTGACTTCAACTCCTGGGCCAGTGATTCACGTAGCTGCTTGTTCCCTCCTGGCCAGTGTCACGGCAGTCATTTTTCCCAGCCCTTCTCCAAGATTTACTAGTATTTTATGGCAAAAAAATGGACTTGGCCTGTTTTCTGCAAATTCTGTTTTGTCTGGTACAATTCTAACATCTGGCTTTTTTAATGTACAAACCTTTTTCTGAGTCTTCTAAAGGAAGATCAGGTGTGGTACACCTTTTATTTTCACTACAGTAATTCTCTGCCTTTGACCTTTCCTGACTTCTGACTTAATGGTGATGAAAATAATTTTTGTGCCCTGTCATTCTGTGTCTCTCAGCTTCCCTTTCACCCCTTCAAATGTTTGCCTGGCTCTCCATAGATGTTTTTATAAGATCATTCATGAATTCTGGTTACTCTCAAGTTTTTATCTGCCACTTTTCATTCTTGACCCATTTCGATAAACTTGGAGCTCCCTGGAGTCATGTAGAAAGATCTATTTGGTGGCCTAGCTACATGCTTTGAGAAGGTAGAGGCTGAAAAAGACTTGGTGATCTTTATTTTGGGGGAGATGTTCTTGTCTGGTGGTTTCCTAGCTTGTACATTTTTCTGTGATTTTTTTTTTTTTTCCCAAAAGATGTTTGACTTAGACATCAGTTTGAGAGGTTAATGTCCTACTGCACTGTTTCTTTGAATATTTATTATGCCATTAGTGTTCCATTGAGCAGCATGTAATTCAAAGGGACCAAAAACTTTCTGTGATCTTCTTTCTGGTCCTGATGGGACAGGATGGGGTGTGGGAGTGGGGGGGGTGGAATTCTTTAGTCAGATGTAGTGGGTCTCCATACAAACATGCAAGTTGTACTGATTGTTAGTGGTCTAGTACCTTATCACAGTCACCTTACTAATGTAAGGACATGTTATATTCCCTTTGCATTACACTTGGAAGTTTTCCTGCTGTGAGTAGGTTTATTTTGCAGGTGTTAACTCTGCAAAACAATACCTTTTCTTAGGTGCAGATAGTTTTCTTTCTTCAAATGTTTTCCCTTGGTAACTGTTCTATGATGTCTTTAGTCTGTTTGTGATGTCTTTTTTCTGCTTGTTAGTATTTACATAAATACTTTTACCTGGAAATTTACAAAAAAAAAAAAATCTCCAGTTAACCTATTAGGAGTTCTGATGTGCTGATATTTAAATGGGATACGTTGCACACTTTGTGCTAGTTTTCTGCAGCACATGTATGTGGATTTGTGATGCAGGTTGGACTGTCAGTCTTGCACATGCATCTGGTGCCTTCTAAGATAAGAGTAACAAACTGTTGTGTTAGCTGAGATGTATCTAGCCTACTGTGGCGTTCTAGTGGTGGTTTATTGTGTTCTACTGCCTTAAAGATGGTCGAGAAAATTCTAGCTCGTTGTTTGATTACATGTTGACTTTAGTAATGCTCACACTTAATTACAGAAGGAAGGAGAACTTTTAAAATATACTAACTTGTAAAGAAAACAGATGACAATAAATGTTACTGGACTTGTAGGGCAGAAAAATGGTCCTGCTAGCTTTTGCAATAATCTGTTTCTGAATTTTGAAAAGTAAAATTATTTCAGAATTATGATTGGGATTGGATTTTGTGAATCTGGGCTCTTTTCTCATCATTTGGACTCCAGAATGGTACTTCATGCTGTTAATACCTGCTGCTTTTCAAAAATAACAATGGCATCAGAAACATGAATGTATTGCAGGGCGGCTTTTTTGTTACAGAAATTCACAGACATGCTCTGTGACAGCCAAATAAAAGAAAATATAGAAGAAATATCTCCTGTAGTTTGGAGTAAGAGTCTTTTTAGGTGGATTTTTTTATTGCACCACCCATTTATAGAACAAAATTTACATTTTGTGCTGCAAGAAAGAGTACTACAGGGCAATAATAATAATAATACATGGATCATGATTTGGGATATAGAAGAGTAGATCTTACAAAAACAAATAATGAAGGAAAATATGGATAATCAAAGCAGTGAAATAATGGCAAAGCGAGCTAAAGCAGTGGGGTGGTTAAGAGTAAGGCGAGTTGTCAGAGACATATTTAAAGGAAAGAAGTCAGATGTAAACATGAAAGTAGTAGTATCACTGCTCTGTGACTCTGTGTTCTCCAATCCTACAGATCACGCTATGAATGATTACAGTCACTGGGCTTAGTGTGTGATAATTTTGCTTACTAGAGGGAATTTGAAAGACAGGGATTCTGCATTTCAGAGAAGGTCCTAAAATGCGGAGTTTTCTGTGGGCTCTGTTTAAATACTGAACCATGTATGCCTAAGGGATTTTTCACATGTTTTTGTTACTGTAATCTCTCTTATATTGCTGACACCATGGAACAAGAGAGAGAATAATAAATTTGGGCTTATTTACATTGTCAAGAAAACCAGAATGGTTTTCCATGCCTTAGCAGAATGACTGAGAACCTAAATAGAGGATGACTTGACAAATCTGCTCCACAAAACTAACCAAAGTTGTTGTGTTTCTGCAGTCTTTATATTTTGTGTTCTCTCTTTTTAGGTGGCCGGTGCTTCTCTTGGGGATGGAACGAACATGGGATGTGTGGTGATGGCACAGAAGCAAATATTCATGCCCCTAAGCCAGTGAAAGCTCTTGGTTATGCAAAACAGATCTTAATTGGCTGTGGGGCAGGACACTCCATGGCTCTTTGTCAAGCGCCTCATTAGGCTCAGCACACCTAAAATCACAGCATCGTGGATATGGATGGACATTTTTGGGTTGTGTAGCTGTGTGCTACAAGAGGATCACCCATGATTATCACAATAGTTGGAAAGTGCAGAGGTTGTTTTTTTCTGAGACTAGAAGGAACGAGTACACGTAGAAAACCATAATATTTTAAAAATTGTTTCATGGGTCCTTTTCACAGGAATTGACTTTCTTACCCACTGATAGAATGACAAGCACTTTGTCTTGATGCAACACTGTTGAAGAAAGAATGACTTTTTCTTGTTCTTTTGAGAAGTCTTCAAGGAAGAAATTGACTACTTAATCACTTATCATTGGTGTATAAACTCCATCTGAGGAAATGGACTGAGAAGGTGGAGACATAGAGCTGCTTCTGGTCTTTTATTCCTGTATCTTTGTCCTGATGAGCATGTGGTGAGCTTGCCAACTTCTGCTGGAGTTGTGAGCTCCCAGAATCTCGGAAAATCCAGTTTGCATCACAGAAAAATGCCAGTGAGCATAAATAGATGGATACACACATTTTAAACAGATGATTAGGATTTTTAAAAAAAAGAGATATAATATAGAATGCTGGCAAAAGGGGAAAATGAGGCCATTCTGAACTAGCTACATCTTGATTAAACTGTGAAAGGAGCAATATTTCTGAGACATTATCTTCTGTGCCAGACATCACTTTATTATAGATTTACAGGGATGCAGATCCACATGAATTATCATTAACTTGCAGACGAAACCTGAAGTTTCTGCAGCTGCTGCTTAGGGAAGAAAAACTTATAAGAGCTCTTGGAAACAATAGAAGAGTTCTTGTCAAAGGGCATAATTGAGGCTGTTGAGGACAGTTTGATCTGAAATAGATCCTCTATTGAGCTACCTTGGAATAGGAATATATCAACATCTAACCAGAAATTTACAAGTTCTCCAGCCTAGAAGGCAGACCAGAATGCTTCTGATAATGTCAAGTTAGCTCTCGCATCTGATTTGCAGCGCAGCTGAGTTTCTGTTCAGAGCATGCCCACAGTACTTGTTAGAGGTGAGTGCTTGGCAGACAATGTAGACCTAACACTTGTTTTGCTAGGAGAAGTGGAAGTGTAAATTATCTTCAGATATTATTAGCTGCCTGTGTTGAGCAGAATTTTGGAAGCTATTTATAAAACTATTTTTCACACAGATACAGTGGATGCTGTTAAACTGGATGTTTACCACCCACAGTAGTTGCATTTGCTGTGGTATTTGATGTATTTCAAGCTCTAAATATAGAGAATACTACTGTGTGGTAAATGCACCTTTTAATGAGACCTACTGTTGCTAAACTGTAGTTTAATTTTTAAAGCAGGCTTGCTTAACAGAATTGGAGAATACTCAGAGAAGGGCTTTTAGGAAGCAGGACAGGAAGACTTTCTCATGATGTGTCAGCCACACATGATGGGGGAGTCATTAAGGTGGTAATAGGGCCATGTGAGGGTTTTTTCTCCCCTTGGTCTTACAGCAGTTACAGTTCATGGCCTAATTTTCAAAGGCATTTTCTTTCTCTGTTCAATGAATGAGAAACTTGAACTGAGTATGAAGCTGATTTTATTACAGATTCTGAAAGGATCTGTAAGAATAATCAAACGGGTCCTCTGCAAAAAATGCAGAATTGAGATTTCTATTGTAAAGTGGGGTTCGGTTTGCTCTTCTTTTTAGCCCGTGTATTGGTTGTAGTTTTTCATGGCAATATACTCTTCTGGGCTATGACC
The DNA here is from genome assembly GCA_013400835.1 of Zapornia atra. Lineage (NCBI taxonomy): Eukaryota > Metazoa > Chordata > Aves > Gruiformes > Rallidae > Zapornia > Zapornia atra. Next base: position 291,499 of record VZTU01029490.1, on the reverse strand, counting down.
TTTATGCTTTTTAGTTACCTAAGTTGCTATTTATTGACTCTCCTCAATGCCATTTTCCAGATACCACAGCCTCTTAATTACATGTACTGAACCGTGTTTCCTGCTTTTCTTTGGCACTTCTGCCAAAGGTTTCTACCTTTGCTTTCCTTCAAAATCCCTGTGCAGAATAAACATGTTCTCTTGTTCCAGTAGCCATACTCTCTGAATAATTCTGTTGCTTGATTAATCACAGACAGTATGGGTGCCCGATACCGTAGGAGTCAGTGCCGAGCGTGTTTTGACTGTGTATGCTGTCACTGCAGTTCACTGCAAAGGGATCCCACAGATTATGTAACAAATAAATGTGACTTGGTTATTTGAAATGTTGTTCAATTTTTCTTCCCATCTGTAACACTAACAGACTTCTGGAAGCAAAGAATTATTTGAGGCAATAAGGAGGAAAAGAAGGAATACTTTGGTGTGTTTCTGGTCTGTGTTCTTGTGTTTCATATTTGTGTCTGATCTTCACCTTTGAAAGGGTGAGAACTGCATTTTTTCTCCTTTTTCTTGTTTATATAGCTGGAAAACTGAGAAGTAGTGACTTGTCTTGAGATCTTAATGTACTAAATGCTTTGTTGTGGATCCAGAACTTCTAAATGCAGCCACAGCAAGAACAGTGAATAATAATTCATTGATGGTACATGGTTGAATGTCAAAACCAAGTTGTTGCCCATTCATTCAGAAAGGAATGCCCTGGTTTGTATGTCAGTATGTTTTGTTTGCAGAATAATACATTGTACAGAATCAGTTACAGCTTTCTACTGTAAAGTGGGGGGTGCACAGTGAAAAGCTCCTAATCAAGGGAAGAAACCCTCTTTTCCTTGATGGTGCCTAGAGCTTAGTAACTGTTGCCTGTGGATGTTCTGGTGGAGAAGGTCAGTCTATGTAAAGCAAAATGCAGAGCCAGTATGCTGGTGCTTCTGCGGTACGTGCAAAGACAGACTTCTTGATGCAGGTTTTGGGTTCTAAAGCAAAGAAAGCCTTTTATGTAAGCATTCTGCATTATCTGCATCTGAATGTGAAACCGACAAGTTTACAACGTATATTTAAAAAACCCGACTGGAACAAGGTAAGCAAGTATCTGTGCAGCTGCTGCCCACTCCCATTTTCTGAAAATAAGCAAATCTGCCAAGGAGCTGACATTCGTGAAGGGTGAAAGTTGAAGTTGTTCTCCAGCAAAGCTGTGGTAATAAGTTGTGAACTGTTGACCATCAATCCAGAGAGCTTTCAAGCTCTTGGCTGGAAGAGTAGAAGGAAACTGTTTTGTGTACCTCTGTTGTTTGAAGTCTGCAGTTGTTACTCATGTAACCTCCAAGAGCACCTGTGCAAGACACTCCAGTTGCATTTTAAAGATCATCAGTAGGAAGAAGTGTGTTTTGCGGTGGAAGTTTCTGTCTCTTGGAAGATTTATTTAGGCTGCTTGGCAGTCACTGATGATTGATTTTGTGTAGCATTCCTGGGTGACTTGATGCTTTTCTGCTTATAATGCCAGATCATGTACTTGAAGTGTGTTCATTTGAATGAAAAATTCAGTCCTGCCTTTCTTCCCATTTTGCCCAGTCACCACTTCTTACATGACATTGGCTTCCCTTTCCTATGTGCCTGTTGTCAGTCTTGTTGGTGGCTAATTATCTGAAACTGCCACAAAGGTCACTTCTGCATGACTGACAGGAGGTTTTGCTCCTCTACGTGTCTGAGCACAGAGAAGTTGAGGGATAGGGGGAACAATGTGATTTGATTTTGCTTTATATGAGTTGTTTTGAGTCATAAGACTTAAAGTTTAGGATGGAAAACAGACAAAGGAGATCAGTTTGAATGTAAGGGGAAAAAACATTTATATGAATGGCAGTAGTGACTCAGATAAGGAAAGACAGATTCAAGATATAGGTCCTGAAGACTGAATAACCACATGGGGATAGCAGTATTCCAACCTGCTGGTATGGTGGGAATGAGGTGAGGGATGATCTGTTCTATTTCTTGAAATTTATTGTTCCTCCTCTCCCACTGTTTTTAATAATAATCAGAATTATTGACAGGCAATGGATTTTCTTTCGCATAACACAACTTGAAATTTCCAGTTCTCGGCAATTGCAAAAGCAACATCTGTCCTCATCTTCCAGTCTCAGAAATCTTTAGATCAGGCCTGTGACCTAGTCCAGCACTTAATCAAATACTTACTTTTTTCCATTAAGGTCTGATTTTAAAAGGACAAGTAATTTGGGACTTCTGCTTTCTTTTCCCCTGTATTAGAAATCAGGATGATGACGGATCTTTGCCTCTGAAATCGCAAAGTTATGTTTTCACCAAAAAGTCCCCTGTGTTTTCTTAGCAATTTTGATATTTTTACAGCATTTTCTTTTAGCTTAATATTTTCTTTAAAAAGGCTCCAGAATTTTTCAGCAGTATTTGAGTCATGCTTGTGGTATTTACTACCAGCTTATAACACAGACCAGCTGAGAATATTGTAAAGGGAAGAAGAAACTACTGAAGCAGAAAATATGTCTTGCTTCCCAAAGGCTGGAATTGGTCTGGTTTGTGGTGGAGATTAATTTTGTGTGGTTTGGATTGCGTGTAAAAATGTGCACAGTAGAAAAGTTAAGCTCACACTGACAAAAACTAGCTGGTACAAAAATAATGGGGCATTTTAACTTTTGACGTATCAGTATCTTGAGTTTTGGGCAAAACAAGGTAGTACATACTTTATTCTTGTAGCTTTTGTGCTATTCACCATTCCTCGCAAATGCTGGTCTTGGGTGTTTTCCTCCGTGTTAGAAAGAATGATTTAATAGACTTTGAATTGAAATGCTCTGGTTGTATGGAAATGGCCTTCTGTTGGATGAATGTCCCGGGGTGTTTACCATTATCTGCCTCAGAAGTTAATTGGCTGGATCCACATGTGTAAAGTCATTACTTCGTAACCCATGCAGAGGTGGAAGGGTAAGTAAGGTATCGTGCTTTTCAGCCCTTGCTGCATTTCATTGTGACCCATGATCTGCTGTCTCTACATGGACCTGTTTTTAATGCAGAGGCAGTTTTTACTCACAGGTGCCTCTGTAGAACATGTAAAGAGAGTACGTGACTGAAAATACTCAGCAGTGAAGAGTGAGGAATCATAAATTTAGAGTACTGTGAGAACACATTTTTCAGCTTGATTGGAAATGAGCAACAAAGCAATTATTCCTGAACAAAAGCTGTCTGTGGGGATGAGAAGATCCAGAGAGACATGTATTTTGCAAAACTTCCTCAAGCATCTTTATTTTGTGACATCTCAGATTTCGATTAATTTTTAGACAAGTCTTTTCAGCTTGGGAGGGATTTCAGTCCAAGTCCAAAACTTGGGTTGCCTAGCCTCTCAATTTTCATCTTTCTAATCTCTTTCCAGGACGCTTTGCCTATGGACCACCTTGTTGTTCATAAGCAATGCAATCTGCGGGGCAATTCCATCTGCAGGGTTTGGGATCAAGACTTTGTCAGTGGAAATTGCAGAATTTCAATTTGATATGATTCCAGTACTGTCTGATAGTCAAAATCTTTGTATCTGAACATTTTGCTATAAGACTGAATTTTAAATTTTTTTATGTTTAAAAGTGGGGGTAAGAATTGGGATATTTTTAATGTTCTGGCATGATTTTAAATTCCTGCTGCAAATGTCAGTCGAGTTTAGCTTTTGTTTTGTTTCTAGTGATTTGAATGCACAAAGACATGTACCTAAATTAGGGCAGCAGAGGAGCTGCCAATCAGTAATGAAGATGCTCTGTCATTTTAACTGTGTGGGTGCATAATAATTTTCCTTAATAATCCTCTGCTTTAAAGTACAAAAGAAAAGGGATTCCTATTGGGGCATTGTGCTCTTCTGCAGACAAGGAAACATGGCATCTTTTAAATAATGGAGAGACGCTTCTCTGGCGCCTTAATTCTGAACAGATTGAGTATAATAACTGTTCCTACTTAAATAAATGTTTTCCTCTTTTGACCTCAGAACATTTCAAAAAGGGGACAATGTCACTGAAAAAGCTGAGGCAAAAAAATTGAAGTGCCCCAACTGAGGTAACCCAGTATGTCCACAGTGGAGCCAAGAATAAAATTATAGTCTCCTGAGTCCCAGGCCAAGGCTCTACCTTATAGCCTGGTGGTCCTTGATGGATTTCTTTTGGTAAGCCTCACTGCTGCTAATTCCTCTCTCCTCCTTTCCTCCTCACCACTGATTGCTGTTTCCTCATATGCTCCCCTTCCTCCTACTTGCATAATCCATTTTCCAGACCCATCCTGTGTCCTTCTTTTTTCCCACTTCTTGTGGTACTGCCACCTCTTCTGCAGTCGCCCACTTGCACTGACACCACCACTGCAAAGCGTGGCTCCTACTGCGCAAGCTTCTTTGCTTGGGCTCAAGCCATGTGTCTCCTGTTCTGGTGTGACTCACTGTCAGCAGCCTCTGCAGAGGCTGTGTTGTTGGGACTGAGCCCTCTGGGTCCAGAAGCTGTGCGGGTAGCTTAGAGTGATAACTGAGCTAATACAACTACGAAACTTTGTGTTTTGCTGACTGAAGAATCTGTAGCCTGTCCTCTGTGAGCAGAACAGTAATCGGTGAAAGCCTTGGAGCACATGCTCTTCATATTTGGTACCTGGAGATGTTTGGATGTATGTACTTGCATAAAGGCTGGAATGCTGAGGGAATATGTCTTACTATGGGAGCAGATGAATGTGCTTGGAGTTAAAGTGTTTGTTTTGCCAGATAGGGAAAGGAAGTCAAGAAATTCTGTTCTGGTTCCATTTTCTATTGTTCATAGTTCAATTTGAATTCAAATACTGTTCTTGATTGCCAATAAGCATTTGTATTTCCCTAAAAGAGAAATATTGTACCTGCAGTCCTAGATATAGAGGCTTTGGGACAGACAGGTATTTATGCACAAACTCAAGTGAACGACTTAAAAATAACCATAATTTAAGCACATTTTCATGAAGAGAAGTTAGTGTGTGAGCTCAGAGACCAAGTTGCCTCTAGGATATATATATAGACAGCAGAGAGGTAGGCTGCCTTGTTTTGAAGCTGTGAAAAGGATATGCAAAGTGGAAGGGGTAGTAACTCCACGTGGTTTTTTTTCTTCAGGATATCTTTTTTTGTAAGCAAGTGCTCAGTTCCTGCCCTTGACCCAGCCCTGCTTGCTCTCTTCTGTATTTCAGTCTGCTCATTTGTCCTTGCAGCCATTTATTCTAGTGATGCATTTTCTTTTTGGTCCTGAAATTTTAAGGAGAAAGAAGGCAATTTATGTGAAAAATCACTTTATCCAGATTAATGACTGCTGTGCTTGACTGTTATCACAGCTCTATTAGCTAGAAAATTTTTTTTTTTGGAGTATGAGAACAGAAACCACTTCTCAAATCCTTGCTGTCTGAAACTGTAGATGTAGAAACACATTGGGTTGGTCCAGAAAAAAGGAGTACCTTCCTGCAGTCAGAGGAAAAGCTGTATGCATAGAAGGTGTGCTTTTAATGTTACCATGTAATGAACCACTAATTGCTGGTGGGTTCGGGCAAAGGACTAGCATCAGGCCCTACAGCTGGGGGTCCACTGTGGAAAGCTGAGTTTGCAGAGGAAGAAACCCAGTTGTTCTTTTCCAGCAGGAAACAGGCAGAATGTAACTGAACTACAGAATGTGCGTCTGCACTTAACTGATCTTAACTGATGGTGTGAAGTCAGAAGTAGTTGGTGGCATTATTGTAAGCTGGAGGTCAGAATCTAGCCACATGTATAGTTTTAATGCCTTAATCAAGATACGTATCTCCTGTGGTGGAAGTGGGCAGGCTTGAAGGAATGAATGTTTTAATCATAATAACCCAGAAAAAGCTCCTTAAATGTAAAGCAGCTGGGATGGTGTGGTAAATTTCTCTTAGGATTCAATATTAGGATTTGGTGCAACAGCCCCTGGAATTTTCCAGTAGCCTCAACCTTTCTCTGTGTTGTCAGAGCTGCCACTGTTGTGCAAGGGGAACTCTGGGGTCAGACAGACCTCCTGCTTTAGAGCATCTCCTGAATCATGGTGGATGGGAAGTGTTGTTCTGTTTCTGAAGGGATTATGGAAGGCACCCAAAAGACATGGTTACCTCAAATCAGAATAAGCTGATACCTAAATGAAAATGGGACTGGTAGATGTAAAAAGTAGCACAGAATGACAGTTGCCTTAGGGCATGTATGCCCAACCTGTTAGCTAGCTAAAGCTCATATATATGCAAAGCACAGTGAAAACGAAGACCTACGTGGGCCACGTGGGATTTACAGGGCTGAATTTTTAGTCTTCTGTACAGTAATGGAGAATTTGAGCAGTCTTCATGCTGGGTCCTTGAGTTAGTGTTAAATAAAAAGGGACAAATCTATTTCTGGACTCTTAGTACATTATAAGAGGAGACTTGTTCTTTAGCTAATGTTTGGATCATGGATTAACCTGAATTTTACCTCTGGAGGTAAGAAATTGCCCATTTATCAGCTGAGAGTAACAGCATACAGACAGTGGGAGAAAGGATAGTTAACTGAGGTAGAAACCCAAGTACATAATGCTGCATCAAGAACTACAGAAGAGTTTTCTAATTACATACAAATTCAGATTATCAGCCTTTCTTCTATTCGTAAAACACATCTTGAGGTCTTGCTTGATTTTCCTTTTGGAGTAGAGTTTGGTAAAGACAAGGTCCAGCTGCAGATGGGTTTTTTGTTTGTAACAGCACTTACCAGAGCCATGAGTGTTTCTTCGGGTTTATGGAGTTTAATCTCTACTTCCTTCAGGCCATAGGGATATTATTTCTTTGCATTTCCATTCTCATCAGCAGTTGCAGATGCTGTAGCTTGCTTTGAAGGTTGCTGGCTCTTTTGAAGTTCCTCACATGAGGATAAAGGTGTATCCTTCCTTATAGAAGTACTTTACCAAGCAACTAGAATGCTGTTGACACATAGTCCATAGTTGTCATTTGTAGCATCTAAAATGAAATTCAATCCCATTGTTTTTCTTGGATATTACTGCTGCATGTTTTGCATGGCAAATAAAGTACAATTTGGATATCTGGATTTTTTTCAGAGTTTCATACCAGGTGAACTGCTGTAGTTCAGTGAAGAACAAGTGAAGGACGGGGCCCAGAGAAGTAAGAAAAACTGAATTCATTTAATCAGCTAAAAAGACAAACTTTTATTATTATTGGGAGGGAAAAGGAAGATATCTAGATAATTATAGGGTTTTTTAATCTTCCCTTGTAAAATTACTATGGTGTGAATTCTTCAGACATCGGTTGTATCAAGTGTTTGCAGGCTTCATTTATTATCTACTAACCAAAATTAGCATTGTAGAACCAAAGCAATACCAAGCTTTTCTCCTACATTTCTGTTGAGAACACTGTATTTATTCAAGATTTTAGAAGCAAGTCTCTGGAAACCCCTGATCGCTTCAGAAAAGGATTCCCCTTTACACTATACAGCAGGCACTGAAACCATGATACAAAATTTATTTCATGCTAGAATTGTTTTGCATAACATTGTGCATGCATTTTACTCAGTACTAAATTGCATACAATGCTGTTGTCTTGTTTCTTAAACTTTGAGACCATTTATACTTGAGTATTTTCCTGATTTTGTACTATAAGTCCCAGTTTTAAAATAACACCTCCTTTGTTTAAAATTCATACTGATTACTTAATATGAACAATTTATGAAGGGTCTTTTACGTTGGATCTATACATCAATAAAATACAACATAACCAGAGCTGGAAAATTAAATCTAGACCAGCTGTTACTGTCAGGTCCGAAGGAAGGTCCCATGTGTCACAAGCATGCCAACAAAAACAGACAGGAAAAAGTTTTTCTTAGTTTTATACACTTCTAGTTGGATTAAAAGTTCTTGGTTTCCATGTCGGTGTGATGAACTGTGAAGGCGTGGTCAATATGACCGATGACTGCCTGATTGCACTTTTTAAAACCATTACTCTTTATCTTGTATACAAAAAGAAGCGATCCATAGCAAAGAAATGTACAGTTTTATAATGTTTTACATTTTGGCTACAACAATGTATGTAAAAGTAAAGAGCTTTGAAAGAAAATATAACTTTGCTTTTTTTTTTTCTCCTTAATCATACATTTGCAGTGTTTCTTGGTTTTTGTTTTTCTGTTTTTTGTGTTTTTTTAAATTTTTGTCTTCATGCAATTCATGCTATGGAACAAAAAAATAGATTAAAAAAAAAAAAAGGATCTTCTACAGTTTTGTTACATTTTGGCCGTAGAAAAAGCCTGCATCTCTAGTACAACTCCAAAACCACGAAGAATCATCCATAAAACCTGCATGGAGCGAGTTAACTTTGTCCAAATGAGAAGGTCTTCTATGCCTGCACAGTTCCACACAGATGTTTATTAGCCATCAATGTTCATCTCCATCTTGCCATGTCAGGTCACTCTGACTGCCTCTGTTGGCATATATTTAGCAATGACTGGACTTTCTTTGCAAAGATCTGCATGTAAAGAATACAATCAGTACTTGAGCTTCTTCCCTGCGCTTTTCACATCAAGCTCGGCATCTTAGTTTTAAAGGAAGGAGGAAAAGGTGAAATAGCTACATGCAGAGGCAGCCATATTCTTCTTCAACCGGATTTTTTTTTCCATGCAGTCAGCCAGACTGAGACCTCTCTACAGTGTGTCTGAGTATTGCTTTCAGCTTAAAATAGGCGCCCATGCAAAGTTTCATCCTACTGTGCTTGTTTGCTCAAACTCCTGCAGGGTTCCTATGGCTCAAAAATATCCTGAGAAAAGCAAAATCTTCCATCGTCGACATGTTTCAGCATCGACTAAACGACTAACCCATTCCATACAGAGCCAGTAGATCCACCATTAGCCAAAATAAGCATATACTAGCAGGATGCACCAGGAAGGAAACTATCTGGTGCATCTACCCTTCATCCTATGTACTGATACCATGCAGCACGTATGGCCCACCAGTACTACATAAATGCCTGCCTATTGTCATCTGAATGCTATTTAGGAGTGTTGTCACCTAGCATCAGTAGTAACACCATTCCCAGCAGGTGCTACTGTGAGACATTGCATCTTCAGACTTAGTCACCTGGATTATATGCAACATAGCATAGGCTAATTGAAAATAAAGCTTTTTAGACCATTCTCTGCTACTGATCCATGCTACAAAATAGATGGGATGGGAGACCAAGAACGTCTCACTGGACTAGGAGAGCTGTAGGGCGCAGACACTGAGGATAATCCTATCGCTTTTCCACTTATGCCAGCTATGCTGTTAAGGCTCCGTGACATTTCGTAACCTTCATTTAAAAGAAAAATGCAAAGTACAGCATTGGATCAATGACAGAATGGACTAAGAATGAGGTCAACATTGTTGCCAGTTCAATAGCATCTGCATGCATGGACATGCCGAGAGTAGTATCACTTGCAACATGACTCAGAAGGCCATTGAAGTACAGAACAAGTTTTTAAAAAAAAAAAAAAGAAAAAAGAAAAAACATCATCATTTCTCAAGGATGGTCAGGCTATGTAATTGATCCTACAGGCAGCAACATGGTTGTATCCTAAAAAAAAAAAGAGTCAGTGGGAGGGATTTTCCATATCTCCATCATACACTCACACATACCTTTCCCTTCCACTTCATGCATTTTGACCTCAGGCAAAATTAAAGTTTCTGGCATCTTTGGGGAGAGGTGGGGCAAAAGGCAGCAAAATCCATAGAATTTATTGTGTTGCTATAGAGATACTACTCCTTTGTTCTCAGCACTTAAAAAAAAAAAACAACAACAAAATTGCATGCATTCTGTTTCCCTCCCCCTCCCTCCCTCCCCCCCTTCTTTTTCAGACATGCACGTAAACAGCTCAGCAAGTGTACAGAGAGTTGCACGAACTATGAATGAAATTCTGTTGGAACAACAATTAAGATGCTCTCAACGTGTTTCAAACAGGCCAACAATATGCTGACGTATATTACTCTTTAGCCAACCAGCCTCTGTTTCATTCAGTAACGAGAGGCGGTTGCAGTGCATCGTGAAAACCATACATTCCTCATCCCAAAGGATGTGCCATTTGGAGTGTTCCCCTGATCCACTGGAACCACCCGAACTCGCCCGGGCTGAATGAACGCGGCCAATGCTTATCCAATACAGAATCAAGTAAAACGCTTTGCTACAAAGGTAAATTTTAGAGGATATACTTTCATATGAAAGTCTCATGGTCCAACTATATCTTTGTTGATGATAAGCTTTAAACTTATAAATACATACACTATCTATAACTGGCATTTACTATAACTATTGCCCATCATACAATGGCACGTGGGAATTCTATACTCCATACTCAGTGTATGGTTACATCATACAATCTTTGCAGTTTTAAAATATTGACTATATCATATGCTATATACAGTACACCAGTGATAAACACTGATTTGAAGAGATTTCTTTCCCAATTTTCCTATTCCTTACCAACTTCAATGCATACATACATAGTTCTAATTTTGGTTTGTACGATTTCCTCACATTAGATTATTTAAACAAAGCAGCTTGTTTTAAGAAGGAAAGGGTTTTTTTCATTTGATTGGACTTCTGTTGCTGAATAGATTGTTCTGACCATTAGCAAACTAAAATGCAATTACTTCTGAGAGATCTTTAGCTGTCAGAAGTCTGAGAAACTAACTAGTAATGATTTATTTATGAAAGGAAAGTGATTTTAGATGGATTATTTTCCAATTGTAAGACACCTGTGCTAGCAGATGTTCTGGTATGCTTCTCTTTCTCTGTTGAACTAAACAGCTATGAATATCCAAATAATTTGTTTTAGTGTTCTGTTAAGATAACCAAATAATCACTTCATATGTCTTGAGGATGTTTTGCATTTGTGTTCTATCTTTTCTGTCTGCCACCTTCAAGCCTGTGCTCCTCAGAGTCTGGTAAATTCTGTGAGCTTTCCAAGTGGCAAACCTTCATTGCTACAAAGTGTTAATTGGCCTCTCCTTGGAGGATGGGCTTATTTAAGGACATTGTAGAGCATCCTCCGCTAAAGCTTACTGCACTCTCTGGGGTGGAAGACTCGACTGCCTAACATCACTGCATGGGGTAGTTACAGCTCTTCAGGCTTTTCTTTCTGAAAGAAATAGGTTAGAAACTCCAAATGCAGACATCAGGTGGTGGTTTCCAGCCCAAACGTGCATCTCTACAGCAAGCGCACTATTGCGTGCTACAGCTACAGCTGACTTTCTCTTATTTATTTAAACCGGTTGCTAACTACATGGTTACAGGACCCCAGCTACATACCCTTTCTTATTCCTCCATCAGGCGGGCAGGGATATTCCCCGGTTGATAAGAGGAAGCAGGGTCCATATCTCTCCCGAGTGCCAGAGCGGGTAAAGGGCAGGCCCTCATCAGGCGTAATAGCCTGGTCTATGTGGGGACAGTCTTCGTTTGCCAGCGCCGCCTTGGCCACCTCACCATTCAGTTTCGAATCTTCAAACATATAAGCAGAAGGCTATTGAAACACTATGCACTGTTTATTAGCGTTCCAGCTGCAAATTAAGGGTTCACAGCTAAAGAGTTCTATAGCGACACTATAAAAGGTAGCACATCTCTCCTAGACACTGTGTTCATGTGCACTGCACCAAATAAAATAAAGTCTGTTAAGTGGGAGGAGAAACAAGACATGATCACATTAGGTGTAACAGCAGCCACCTGTACTTCCGCATAGAGGGGAACTTTCAGAAACAGGCGTGCATTGGTTCCTAGTCCTGCGAGCAGAAGACTGCGGTTAGAAATCAGGTTATGTTTTTGCATGACGTTAGATGGCACATGAATGACCTGTTTGTCATGAAGCCTACTGTTGCTCAGAGCTTTGGAGAGGCAGTGGATTGTGAGTTGTGTTTTAGGATTTGAGTATATTCTGTTGGTGCTGATTTATACTCATGTGCAATCTTACTGAGGGGAAATTCCTGCTCTTCCTCTCCCCAAAATTTCCCCAGATTTTTTTTTTAATAGCATTTCCAGTATCGGTCATGCAGAATGGCTGTACACGTTTTAGACACACAGAGTACATTACATATGGAAATACGACAGCAGAATGTGGATTTTGAAAAAAGCAATCCATGTTCTGATGTTCTGCTCTGAAACACATAGAGTATTTTCAATGCCAGCACAGGACACTACATATAGAAAACACTACAGCAGGCCATGAATTTCAAAGATAGAGTAAAATTTACTCTCAGCTGTAAAGAATGAAAATAGGTTGTTAGAGTTGCCCATTTTGCTCCACACATTCCCATGAGGATAGACTGAGAATAGTATGTTTTCTCTGTGTGACTTGTTTGACATTTATAAAAGAATTTAAAGTGCTATTTAGTGTAGAATTTATTTTAGGGTTTTAAAGTGCAAATTAGTGTATTGAGAATATACTCGAAATATGGCACAGCTTGATATGAGTATTTTGGTTGAAGGGAGGAAAAAACCAGTCAAAATGAGCTTTCTGAAGTTTCACAAATGCTGAGGAGATACATTAACTGCGTGTAGGATGCTGCCAATACCACCTCGGTTGCACAATGCTTATTACCTACACACTGTAAGGCAATGGGTGGTCCTGCAAGTCTTTAAGGAAAGAGAAACTCAACAGCTACGCTTAATTTCAGTGCATCTTCCAGATTCACATGCCAGCTTGTTCTGAATGCTACATGATAGTGTCATTTATTTATCAATGGTTTTGAAGCCAAGTAATAAGCCCAAAAGAAAAAAATACGTTAGGTAGGGTTTGGAGATACGACTCTGATCCTCTGGCTTCAGACAGCATAGATGAATAGTAGGCAAAAGCCCTTCCAGGTTACGTTTGTTGCTTTGCACACACACACACACACAGATGTTACGGCACACACTATGCATCTATCCATGTACCAGTAATTGCATTCCATGCCTTTACTTCTGTTTAGATGCCACTGGTTTGCCACAACATAAACAGTCTTTTCTGCAGATGTCACCTCTGCTTCCTTTTTCCTCCATGCAGAATTAGCCAATTATTTCCCCAGAGGGGGAGGTAGTAACACTTTGTTTTGAGAGCAATGAAATAATTGGTAGTCTCGATACATTTTTGAAAATGGCAAAAGCTATAGGTGAATTTTAATACTTGTAGACACTAATTTGAATAGGATTCTAAAGGTTTAACATTGTACTGAGCTGCAGTTCCTCCCTGTTCATAGTACTTACTGCTCTTTTAATACCACTCTGCACAAAAACCTGGTACGGCCGCCATAGTGACTGTGACATTGAAGGTACTGAGCTGTTGGCTTAAAAATCACTTAACTGTTGGGGGAGAGCTGCTGTCCTCATAAGGATAAGCAAAGACTTGGGCTTCTGTTCACAGTGACAATTTTGCTAAGTATTTAGGAAGCAGAGAAATGACCAACACAGAAGACTGCATCTATTGCTGGTGTATATATGAAAGTGTTGAGTAGTTGCTCACTCACTGAGGCAGTCACTCCCAGGTGACAGAAGATAGAACAAGGAGATAGGACAAGGGTAAATGGCACAAAGCTGTGCCAGGGCAGGTTCAGATTAGATGTTAGGAAAAATTTTTTCACTGAAATAGTTGTCAGGGCCTGGAACAGGCTGCCCAGGAAGGGGGTTGAGTCAGCATCCCTGGAGTTTAAAAAAAAGAGTAGGTCAGGTACTTAAGGGATATGGTTTAGCATAGGATGGGAATGGTTGGACTCGATGATCTTAAGGGTCTTTTCCAACCTTGTAATTCTGTAGTGTTCCAAACCACTGTCTGCATCACCTAATTATCTAAAAACAGGACTTGGTAATCACATGATATGTAATTTGTGATTAGTTTGCTATGGGAGTAAAAACCCAGAAGTTCCCATTGTTTCCATTAGTGGGTCTACATGCTGAAAAATTTCAGGAAGGAGGTCTAAAGATGGAGTGAAATGATGTTATTTTAGGTTGCATATTTGCTTTTTCCAAGATTGATCTTGGGTTTGAGAGAACTCCAGATAAAGCAAACCTACTGAAATTATTACTGTCTGGTGACTACCAGCCTAGTTATACCAATGACAACTACTAGGTGCTTAAAACTGCTGAGGCTTGATTCTGACCTACCAAATTCAAATTTCCATCCCTGCTAGCAGAATTGGAATTAGGCTTGTACAGCATTTTTTGTTCTGTTTTATGAAGCAAGGTCAATGCTATCTCTTTTTACAGATGGGTAAGACTACCATGCAGTGAAGTGACTTGCCCACTGGTATGTAAGAGGTTATTTACAATTAAATCTTCTGACTCCCTGCTTGGCACCTTCTCTCCATAATTGTCCTATATGTGAATACCTAGTTAACTGCATTAGCTTGAGCCATTCTCCTGCAGAGGTTTGGCTGAGATGCTAAAGAACTATTCAGTAGATCTCCCAGGTGAGTAGCTTGTTTTACAGCTACCTCATTGTGTGGTTTCCACTCTCTTTTTTTCCTGTCTCATCTATCTCTATTTGCAGAAAAGTACTATTAAAATGCCTCAGGTGTTTCCAAGCAAACGCTGAATTTCAAAACAGGGGTTGGAGGGGGGATTTTGGGGAAAACCCCCAAAACTTAGGAGAACTGCTAGATTTTGCATTAGTATACTCGGCTTATTGTGGAGAAGCACAGTAGAGACTGCCCATGTACTTACTGCATGGCTTATCTCTTTTGTCATAGCAAATGTTTGCACGCTGTCACAGTAACTTTACCAGTGCTGCTTGTTTTGATTATAAGCTAGAGTCTGACACTGAATCTCTGAATTATGTTCAGAGGTTCAGTGGACATAATTGTATTATATATTCATTGACCTACGCTTGGAAATATGGCCCCTGTACAGAAGTGGGTCCTATACTGGGAAAGTCACATCAGTCCTCTTCCTTTAAGCACTGCCATTCTCCAACAGATGCCAAGAAACAAGTTTCTGGTCTACCCTTTCTACCTTAGATGTCTTCAGAAACTGTGTGCGGGCCAGGGATGATCCCAACTCACTCTGCTTCATCTCAGAGTTGTAGCTGCCCCCCTTCCTTTGTCTCCCATGCGTCTACAGAGCTGTGAAGCAGTCACTTACCCTAAAGACTGAGTTGAAAGGCACTCTCAGAGTGGATCATTTTTAGTCCTTACAGGATGAACCATGAAAGATTCTTTGACGTTCTGCTGAAGAAGATGGGGTCTTCTCAACTTGGGATCAGATGCACAGCAATTAAGAGACATAGTGCTGTTTCCCTTGGTCACTGGCAACCTCTTCTAAAAGAACACAAACTGTCTTCCTCCCAGCTACTCTTGTTTAAGGACTTATAGAGACAAGGACCCAGCTTGAGTTCCTACAACTTCCCTGAACAGCCATTTGCCATTCCACAAAGGCTTGGGGGACTTCAGGTTTCTGCAGCCCTGTTACAAGGGAAGAGGTTGACAAGCAGGAAGGAGGTAGAAGCAGCCAGCAAAACAGGGCCCAAATTAAGAAAGGAAGATGCTTGAACAATGATTTTTCTATCTTTCTACTGGGGAGACCTTGTCTGACTGAAGATACATTCCACCCCACCACCCCGTGTACACCTAAAAATGAATCTACAGCTTGTCTAGATCTCAGCTGTGCTCTTACAGCCCTGATCCCTAAGCTGGGACTGCCACTTTTTTATGCTCTGTGGATAGTCCCACCCCTGACCAACCGAGAGTGTCCTTTAGTTCTTACTCAGAGCTTGAGGGTCATTTTCATTTGCTCAATTTCAATCCCTGTCACTAACCCGAACATGCACAGTAGCTGTCTGAAGTCTCTTATGAGGAAGGATCTTCATGTCCCTCAGAGCAGAGATCTTTAATACAACTGGATGACTGAAGAAAGTAATGGTTCCTTGTCTATTGAGTGACACAGTTACTCTTCTGTTTTGCAGGCCTCTCACGCTTTTCCAATGATAGAAGAGGGCTGTCAATGTGGCAAACATTAGTTGTGTCATCCTATATTGGCAACAGGAAACTCTCTTGGTATGATGGTTTTCCCTGGCTCTAGGACCAAATGATACAGGAACAGAGGTGGCATGGTTAAGGTGGGGGTGGAGAACTGCTGTGCTCTAGCTTTTCTTAGAATCAAGCCTATTAGCTGTAAGGGCAGCTATGAGGCCACTGCAGTTGTTCCTGGAGGACAGAATTTCGCAGCTGTCTTTATTTGAGAGAAAATTCAAAGATTTTATATTCCATTTTGCATCCTATTTTTGCAGCATCACTTTTGCCTGATACTTCTTGTGCTAAGCAAATGATTATGATGAAGTTAAGAGGATGAATCCAAGTATTCAAAGACATTTACTCTGATTTGTGGAGGAATCTGAAAATACCCATATCCCTAAATTTCCTCTCTGAGATGTTGCATCGAAAGGAAATATTTACAGATCAATTTCCTACTCTCTTGAGCCTCTTTAATTCAAATTTCACTCCTGTTAACAAGTTGTTTCTATTTTAGTTGCCTGGATAGTGTTTACTGCACATTAATATTCATTGGCATCAATTGCATCAGTATAAATCACTTTTTCATTTTTTAATACTAGACTCCATCTAAACTCTGCTGTGCTTCTTCACTGATTAAGGGTGGGTCAGACCATAACAGCAAATGAGGAAATAAAGGAACTGCACATTAAGAAAAATGTGATTTTCTTGAGTTAGTTCATGGCTGTAGCAATTTCTGAGTTAGCATAGAATTTACTGACAAGATTATTAGCCATAAACTTCATACTGTCTCTCTAGAAAATTATCAGAAACGTCTATCAGCTCTTTTTATCATTCTTTCAAAGTAGTCTTTGGGGATAATTTGAGGAGATTGCAAACAAAATACTTTGCTCAGGACCTGATTCAGCAAAATAACAATTATGCTTCTGTGCCAGACCATCTTCGGCTGCAGAAATCAATTTTTATGGGCTTCAGAGCCTCATACAGGATTAAGAAATGTGAATCCCATGGGTAGGAGCTCATTTTTGTTGTTGTTAAATGGGGTCCTTAGAGTGAAAGTGATATAACTATATTAAATTAGAAAAAGAATTATGGAGAAGATATATTAAACCACAGACAAAGGATGATGAAATGATGAAATTATGGCTTGGAGAGTATAGAAGAAAGTATAGCGTAGAGAAGAACAGCACAGAAAATATGAATTTAAACCTCTGAGAATGAGTAATGATGCATCAGCATGGGCATCAGTGGTTTTCAAAATAGCAGTGAAAAAATCCTAAATTGGTACGTTTGGGAATTTTTTCTGCTGGAGGGTAATGAAAATTAATTTTTCCCATGCAGACTATCTGAAAAAAAAAAAAAAGAAGGTAATTTAACTAAGTAGTTCTATTTTCATACCAAGTACTTACTCTTTGCATTAATACCTCGCATCAGGTTTTGTGTCACAACCTCAGTGAAGTTACCTACAGTCTGTGACATTCCTTGTTCTTTTGCATTAAAGAACTGTTTTGTAATCTCCTCGGCTGCCCAACATGGAGCTCAGGTTGATGGGAATTGGAGAAAAACTTCATAGAATAAAATGTGACAGTCTGTAACATACACAAGTTGCAAGCAACGTACAGTAATAACAAGTAAATGTTAACAAACAGAGCGAAAGAGAGAAAGAGAAAAAGAGAGAGAAAATGTGAAGAACATGTAAAAGAATTAAGATTCCTATATAACAACTCAATTTTAGTTACCCCAATATCTAAGGCCATTAAAATAAAAATCTTTATTAGTTCTAGGTATCTTTACTCAAGTTTCCTGGTTTTTATATTGCTGCATATTTTGAAAGTTGTTATGAAGCTCTTCTGAGTAGATATCACACTACGCTGGCACGAGAGCAGAGTTTAGTATGCTACATGAATATGCAGAATCCTTCCAACCCAACCTACCTCTTCATTATTTACTCACCACCGTGTTGGCCTGGGTTCCTCCAGGAAGCCGTGTCCCCCAGTAAAGGCACTCCAGTGACGGTGGTGACCGCCTCTCCCAATACTAACTGGCCAACATAGTAACGTCACTCCCAGAGAATATCACCTTTGAGAGATACTACTTCTTGAAGTGAGGTGACAGTATGTTGGCTGCCTAACTATTGGCACCACTAGAGGAAATACAGAAGCTCTAGTTAAGTAGATCCAGTGCATCCTGCTATTACAGGTATTATTGGATATGTGCTTAATGCAGTGCTGAGAACTGTTGCTCCTGGAAGTGATGGATTGCAAAAAGCTCTGGAAGATCCTTCCTGGTTTTATTCTGACATGTCTGGGGTTTTACTTCTACCCATCCTGGACTTCTCAGATTCTTACTAACACCTTATTCTGTAGAGCACGGTGGGTTGTTGACAGGTCAAGTAGAGGTTGCAGGAAAATGCAGGTGAGTCATGCTACAATCTTATATCACCGCTCTGACTGCGGAATACAGTATGATGATCTGTACAGTATGGAAGGTGTCTGAGGCATGGAGCATGGATGAATACAAAGAACAATGACAGCAGGAATGGTAGATCAATTGTTATTTTGGCTTTGTGCTTATAAACAGGCAAGCAAGGAGCCAAAAGGTTTGGAGAAAATTTCCAGCAAATACAGTGGAAGAGGGGGGTGTAAGCAAGTGGTCTGGGCACGGAACTGGGACCTCACACCATAGACTCTTCTGTTCCTGGCCTTTTGTAGTAACGGGTAAGTCATCCCATCTCCTAGTTCTACTGCAGCAGAGATGTACTTCTTGCACAGAGGTGCCTTTTGTTGTATCTGTCCTGCAGACACCACTCATACTCAGCGCAGCAGAACGGAGAGATGCCAAGAGTACCTCTTTCATATCCCAGAAATGCATTGTGCATTGGATGGCATGGGAGCTGCAGTGGCAGGCACGTACTTGAGAAAGAGGATTTACCATAGTTACATCTGCCTTGTGCTGGACTAGTGGCACACGTTGAGCTTACTTGGCTGGAGTGCTTGTATCTACGTTTTCCCATCATCAAAAGTGCTTCATGTTTATTAAGGTATGGAAACTCCTAAGATGTATTACTTAGTTCTGCAATTGTTTTTCAGCTTAGTGTAGTCCTACACCTACACACTCATCACTGGCTGTGGCCAGACCACAGGGGCCTGTCTGGGGAGATTTTTTTATTTTTTAATTTTTTTTAATGTCTCAGCGCGAGAGAAAAGTGGGAAACCCAAAGCACTGTGCTTGAATCATGCTCCTCCTTTTTGTTTTCAAATGACTTGGTATAGACTGTTATTTTTTACTCAATTTCTACAGTAAACAAGCACCGTAGTACAAGTGATACCCACCGGTTTTATCTGTACAGGAAGTGACAGCTGAATAATTGTATCACAAAGTATGACATTCTATTAGTTATAAATTATGCTTTGTGTGTTTGTATGAAATTGCAGAAATGCCCTGTGGGGCAGGGGGCAAGTAATAGATCCAAATAGCTTCCAAACTGTAGGCACTTAACTGAGGATCTTGTTAAAGCGGCAGTCACCTGAAATCACTTACAGAGAAAGCCACCTCCAGAGGGCAATTCGGATCATAAGTGAGTGAAATGCTCTCAGAGACTGCCTGACTCTGCTTCCAATATCAGTGGGACCTCAGACGAATGCATCTTAAGTTAGATGAGAAGAACTGAGAGCTATTCCTTTTATTTTGAATTGTTACAATGCCTACATTAGACCCAGAGGACTCCATCTTCAGTGACATTAAAATGCAATCATTACCTCATTTGCTATTTTAGAGTGATGAATTTTGGATTTTTAAAGGCTAGGAAAGCTAAGTATAGGGAAGAAAGAAAAAACATCTCCCTGTTACCTTTTCCACTGCCTTTTTAGTATATTTTATGTCCAACGTTTAAACATCAAAGTACTTTGAGCTGAAACAGACCTAAACTCTTTGCAGTTATATTGCTGTCTCCTGTCCATCTTACAGAGGGCCAAAAGTTTTATGACACTAAAATTAGATTATTATTTTTTAATGTTCAAAGGCATTTGATAAGAGAATTTGCTTCCCCGTGGATTGAAAGACCACCACAGTGACTACATACCTATCATACCTACTGCTTTAACAATGCTTTGCTATCCATAAAAGCCACAGAAGTTCACAAACTACCGTGAAATGTTAGGCAGCATAATGGGCCTGTGACAAGAACTGCCAAGTCCCCATCTCCCACTGAGCATTGGCACTAGAATTACAGTGCTCAGCACACTTCTGATGTTAGAACCGGTGTGTTGTACAAGGAATACGGGTTATTTAGGTTATGGTGACAAAAGGGATGAAAAATGAGAAAAGAAGCCCTGAGAAAAGAGCATCTCCTTCAAAAAGCATGAGTAATAAAGCTGAAACGGGTAATTCCACAGTATTTCTTTAAAAGGAGATTGGATCTCTCTCAGGAAATTGCATTGAAATAATAGGTTCCTAATGTCACAGCTTGCTCCAGTTCACCTGACCATGGAGTACACTGGAGTCACTATATAACTATGTAGTTCCCTTCTGTCAGTGGTAGACTTGGATTGCTTTAACTATTCAGACATAGGCATAGTCGAGGAGTGGGTTATGGGCAGGTAAGTAAAACAACCACAGAATTTTTTCTGAAGCTGAAGACTGTGTTAGTAATGACAGACATTCTCCCTTTTCTCTTAGGCACCTGCATTCTAGTAAGAGTTCTTCCATATTTTACAGCTATGCAATGAGTAGAGATTTTTTCCACTGTGAATAAGCTGCACAATACATTTGTACAAAGATATGATAGCTTTGGATTATAGCTTAAAGTGAAGCTCCATGCAGAGGGGATCAGAGAGGCAAGAAATTCTTATTTTGGCCATGTTAAAGTCAATATAAACACTGGGTGTGCTGGTGTTGTAAATCTATACACAAAAACAATAAGAGGTTGGGGTAGACCTCTGAACAAACCCAGAATAACCCATCACCTGTGCTTATGTCTTATGGAGGCATTCTTAAGACCACTGTGACACCAGACAGTATTATAGACATCAAATGAAGTTATGAATTCCACTCATGTTCTGAATTTCTTTTACAGTGTTGGAAAATGACATTCACCACGTCATCCTGTGGCAACTTTAAGATGTAACCATGTGGTCAGTCTATCCTTCAGGTAAGCACATGGCTCACAGAAGAGAGGGACTGAAGTGCTGAGTTATGCTTTCAAAACAAAACTGAGAGTGTTCAATATTTGCTTTGAATGTTTTGAGGTTTTCTTACAAACTTGTACCCTAAAGTATTTCACCATGTGCACTGAGATTAATTGTACTTGTAGGATAGTGGGTGGTCTGGGACAGCAATCAGCTAAATTTAAGTGGTTGAAATTGGCTTTTTCTGCCTTTCTTCTGTTTGAAGCAAATTTTACTTTGTGGTTTTTTCAATTTTGCTTATTTTATGGGACTGGAATACTCAGAAACCTTTATTTGAAAGACGTGGCAGCACAGCAGATTATGCTTGACTGATGCTAGTTTAATTATGTTCAACTAGTGGCTTTGCCACAGACCTTTGAAGTGATCTTGCTCAATTAAATTAAGTCCTATGTCATATGAAAATACTGAAGATTGCTTCCACGTTCTCTTTGCTGTCTATTTAGCCTGTCAGCTATTTGATTGAAATAGTTGTCACATATACTTCAGTGGCAAAATGAAGCTCTGATCTTGAATGGGGCTTGTAAACAACACTGCAACATAACCAGGTTAATAGTTTGATGTGGCGATGCCAGAACTTGGCACCTGGTCCTTTGTAGTCTGCGATATCCCCGGGTCAACGAGTTTTAGTCAAATTGATCAGGTAAGATCTGTTCCTGTGTATCAGGCTCAGTTCTTCCAGGCACTACATAAGCAGTATCTTACAGACATCAGAAAGTGCCTTGAAGAATAATTTTTTTTTTTTTTTAAATAGAGAAAATCTTTACTTTCTGAATGCTACTGGTTGAAGGCCTGTCTACAGCAGTAGCTTTGCCATCCTCTACCTCTGAATTACCTTTTTCCCCCTTCTGCTGCTTTTCCAGCTCTACCCATTGGCAGGCTCAGACAGGGTGGAGAGCAGGAAGGGCGGCTGCAGAAAGTAGAGGCATGGTAAAATCAAACTTTGACATTCTTTGTATCAAATTAAAATCAAGCACTGTTATTTAAAGATACCCTCCTGCCAGGTGTAGATTAGCCCAGGACTGAGCTGCTGAGAGTGTTGGGGACAATTAAAAAATTTAATTCAAACCTACCAGAATTTAAATTCAGACCATCTTTGCTTTGCCTGCAAATGACCATAGCATCATTGGCAGCAGCTGTGCAGCCTCTGGGCAAAGTTCTGCTGTTTGCGTGTCCGTGCCAGGAAAGTGCTCCTTAGCCTGAGAGGAGGCACTGGGCCATGGCTGTGCAGAGCTCTCTGTAGAGCCCCCTTGGCCTTGTGTGTATGGACTGAGAACATCTGTGAAACGCTGATTTGGTGCATGAGAGTGCTATAGAGAGATAATCAGATGTGGAATTATTTCATATTCATCACTGTTTTGTGAGGTGTTTAATCATTCCACCACATATATATATGGAATTAATAACTTCATGTGATGTCCCTTACACCTGAGCAGCTAAACGGGGTTGGTTTTTACTTTTGAATAATGTATTAGGGATGCATCTTATGACCTTGTATCACCTAGACACTGCCATACTGAAGATTTACAGTTAGAAAAGGCAAGAAATATCTTGAACAACTCAGGCATTATTTTAGAAATGTTAGGCACCGGTTCTGTGTTCTAGTACAATGTTAACTGGTTGTTTACAGTTAGGTGCTGTTAACCAATCTGGATACTTTACAGTGTGGGAAACATTCACTGGATGCAAGTGTCTGTTTTCATATCCTGTGCAGGTTATTTTTCAGGAACAAGTTGGTGCCTATGAATGCTTCATATCACATAAGTGAACCTCAACATCCAAGGCAATGCAGATCTTGTTTAAACAGTTCGGTTCTGATCTTATTATTTTTTATTCTTCTCTTGCACACATATAGATCTTTCGTTATTAGGAAGCTAAGAGATGCAGGCAATATTTTTTGCTGCTAGTGGTGCATAATAATTACCAGAAACAGAACTCCAGCAATGGTGTTACGGAGTCCATTTGTTAGCTGAAGTATAAGTGTGCTTTATTACTTCTTAAAATATATATGCTTGTATACGTATATAAAAATAGTCTCTCTGAATTATTGCAGAAATAGATAAGTCGCTGTTACTATCAATACTTCATGGATATTGTGGTAACAGCAGATTTTAGAGCACTGATGGTGGCAAAACAGTTCCACATTGAACTAAAATTACACGTATTCTCAGGATACCAGTGTGGAAATGCACTGAACTCGTAGAGTTCTTAGTCCTCTAGTTCCCAGAGAGGACAAGGGTAGATAATGGAAGGAACTTTATAAAGCAAGGGATTTCTGAGAAGTCACTCTGTAGCTGACTGCTAAAGTACTCAAGAGTCTGCCATCTCTTGCACATTACAATTGCGTAGTTAGCATATTGCTCACAGTTGGAGACACGCAATATTGTTTGTGCCCTTTTCCCCTCTTCATATGTGATGCCACAAAGGCATCTACTTATGAGGAAGTTTGCTGCTTGGACATGAGTTGTGATAAGCATTTGCAACCTGAGGGGAATGGATGATACGCTTATGTGCCAAAGATACAAGAGGAAAGAGACAGTCTATCAGTCACGTGAATTGTGATTGGCCTGTTGCAATGGAATAGCCTTTAACAAAAAAAATGAAAGCTATTTACTTTCTGAATGGATTTTACACAGTTGCACAAAACAGAAAAGAAATAAGGAAAGAGAGCAGAGAATAGCAAAGAAGATAAAGGTTCCCACCAGCTCTTCCCCTCCAAAATTAGCATTGGCATTGGTGAAGTCACACACAAAGGAAAGTCTCACTTTCTTTGTGCCTCTCACAATGACATCAACATGCATGGCTATGATATGATGAAAGAATACCTCACTCACAATGAGTAACAAATTAGAATTTTCTTCAAAGCAAAAAAATGATAACACAAGACCATCATAGGTATATGCTAGCTCTTTCAAAACATCTCTTTTTGACTAGATGTCAGTTTAAACACTTTGACTGGCAATCTGTTCTGTCTAATACAACACAGGGGGATATTCTGAATAGGCTGAAGAATGTCTACTGTGCAACTTGGCTGGAACATTTGCCAAAAATGAAGTTGGCTTTGTTTTCAACATGGTTCTCTACTTTGAAATTACTCCATAGAATAAATAGTGATATGCCATGGGTAGAGGTAGATTATGGGGTTTAAATAATCAAATTGGAGCCCCGTAACTTTATGTGCTATAGGAGGATTCTCATAAAACTGAGATATTCCCATAATTAACCACTAGCCATGGGATATTATAATATATTCCATGGTGACTAGTATTTTTTTCCATTTCCCTCCCCCCTCCCAGGAGAATTGGTATGATTAATTTTGCTCTGGTTTCACCTATTGCTAACATGAATCACTGTAATCAAAAATAAGAACACCATATTATGAGGCAATCACTGTGTAGGCCAAACGGGCCAGTAATGACCAGTCAGACCTTTTCCAGTTGGCCTTTGCTGCTAGAAGGTTGAAAGAGCTGTAACTCACCAACCCATACTTGCAAAAGGAGGATGTTTTAGAAAACGTCAAAACTCTTCATAGTTCTAAATGCTAAATTCTAGTGGAATATTATAGAATAGGTTGATTTGCATGCCATGGAATAAACATCCTTACATCTAGTCTTGTCTCAGAGTGAGTCATTTTGCATTAGTGTCAAGAATTTGAGCTGTTGTTCTACTTTGCAGTTAATCATCAGAAAGAGACGGGATTGTCTCATGAATATGCATGATGGTATAGTTGTCCCTTCAACTTACTAGGCACCTAGTTTCTGTAATGAGATGTACAATATCTGCCATTTTAAACAGCTGAAAGGTCCCAAATGGGAGCAAATGAGAAAGCATCTGGCTGTTTCGAATTCCAGCCCCGTTTTGTCAGAAAACTCTGTAATTGCTGAGTACTTGGCTCCTACTCTGCTCTGTGAAGCATTCAGCTCTCAGGAGCCTCTGAGATGCATTACACAGTCCAGCAACATAGCTGTAGAACTCTCAAAATTCTTCCACTAGATGTAACAGCTCTTCAAAATATCTTGAGACTTGTATGCCCTTAACCAGGACCAAAGTTTGGGCTCCTAGAGCATGCTCTCATCCTTAGTTTTGCTGATCAGCCTCCACTGTACCATTTGTCCCTGCAACCTAGACTTCACACATATTATTCACTGTGTGATGGTGGGACTAGAATGGATAAATGTGCTACCCATTGCTCTAAGAAAGCAGTCTGGCTGAATCTTAAATTACTACGTGGGATGGAGGTTAACGGTCAGATGGACATTCCTCTAAGAGGTTTCCTACCTGCTCTGTTAATTTCTAAAATTTCTTCTTGGGCCAGTGGGCAAGTGTCGCTCTGAGTACTGTGGTGTGGAGAGTTTACGACAGATTTACAATAATTGGGGGATCCCAGCTGGGGTGGCCTCGGGATATGCTTCTTTTTTTTCTTTGGTAGCTTCTGCTTAGCCATAGCTAAGGAGTAATACATTCCGAAATTGTTCACAATGACAGGGACAGGCATGGCAATGGTCAGCACACCAGCGAGAGCACAGAGGGCCCCCACCAGCATGCCTGACCAAGTCTGAGGATACATGTCTCCGTAGCCCAGGGTCGTCATGGTGACAACAGCCCACCAAAAGCCGATGGGGATATTTTTAAAGTGTGTGTGTTCACTGGCACTAGGGTCATTTGGTTTAGCACCTATTCTCTCGGCATAATAGATCATCGTAGCAAAGATTAAGACGCCCAATGCCAAAAATATGATGAGCAGCAAGAATTCGTTTGTGCTGGCGCGGAGGGTGTGTCCCAAGACCCGCAACCCAACGAAGTGGCGGGTCAGCTTGAAAATTCGCAGGATTCGCACGAAACGGACTACACGGAGGAAGCCCAGGACATCCTTAGCAGCTTTGGAAGACAGGCCACTGAGTCCAACCTCTAGATAGAAAGGCAGTATGGCCACGAAGTCAATGATGTTCAAAGAGTTTTTGATAAATTCCACCTTGTTTGGGCAGAAAGTGACTCTCATCAAGAACTCAAATGTAAACCAGACCACACAGACACCTTCGATGTAGGTGAGAAAGGCTTCAGTCTCGGCTTCCCTGTAGTGCCGCACCTGGGTGTCATTCCCGATGAACTCAGTTTCTGTCTTGTTCACAATGGGATTAAATCTCTCATGGGTCTCGAGGCAGAAGGTGGTGATGGAGACCAGAATGAAGAAGAGGGAGGCAAATGCCACATACTGTGGAAAGAAAGATAGGAGAGAAATGTTAATCGGTAGGTAAAGCACAGGGTCTTTGATTCTGGAGCATCAGGGAAAGACGAGAGCTGTATTAAAACTAAAGACAATGCAAAGCCTTATTCCTCTTGGCCTAAGATGCCAAGTCTCATGTCCAAAGCCATCCTAACTTTCAAACTTGGAGGGAGAGCTGTATATAAGCATATGCTATCATCCATTCCTATACAGATAGGACTTTAGTGTGAGTACAAGTTAAAGCAAGCATTTAAACCTCTGGGATACAAGGTTGAGGACTTACTGTAATTCTACCTGTCTTCCTGTCTACTTTCTTGGGTAGACCCAGTGCAGAATTACACTTGACCTTCTGTATTAGCAAATTAAAAAGCAAGGATTTGCCACAGTGTGATGTGAGCCTTTTGACAGAATACAAAGAAACTGTCAGAGAATAAAATCACAGAATCATTTAGGTTGGAAGGGCCCTCTGGAGGTCATTTGGTCCAGCTTCAAAGTTGGACCAGATTGCTCAGGGTCTTGTCTGATCCAGGTCTGAGTATCACCAAGGTTGGAGATCCTGCAGACTCTCTGGGCAGCCTGTGCCAGACTGTTTGGCCAGTGAGAGGGACTAAGCTTGGCAGGATACATAAGCAAACAAGCTCTTCTACTTTTCAAATCCAGCTGTTACAAAAGAGCCATTGTCACAGTACCTTCCCCTAAATGTTTCAGGCTATCGTAGCATTGTTATGGGATGATCTGGTATGTGCTAAAATCAATGTCTAATATAATAGTTGTTAGGAAGATAAATAATCTGGAGAAGCAGGACTGCAGATATCTTTTTATCAGTTTCTCTTATTAAACGGGGGAATTTCTCCATACACAGTTTCTCTATCTGTAAAATAGGTTTAAAAAAATGCCAGTTGGTGCTTGCCATGTGCTTTGTGATCCCAGATAAAAGTGTGCAGGTTCTATATGCTTTCATTTTAGTGTTACTGACTTAATAGTATATCAATTTGCCCTGAAAAATAAAGAGTCCTTTAAGTGGTTAAAGTCAGATTGTGTATGTAATTAAGTAGAGTTAAATACCCCATTGTCTGAATATGAGTAAAATGAGAAACAAAAAGCATCTCGCACCAAGAACTCAGGAAAACGTTACTAGCAGTCTCAGCATATATACCCTTTTTCAGCCTGGAGCTGATTTTTACCATAGAATTGTAGAGCCCTGAGCATTCAAGCTGCAGAAGGAAATGCTGACACTTCATTGACTCAGGTAGCATTCACAGATAAGAAGTAGAGAGGAGAATAAAATAATTTTGCATTTTAAAGGGGTCTGTGAAGCAGGACCCTTTATGCTAACTCAAAATACAATTCTCCTCTTGCTGTATATGAATATCTCTCCTGAGTGATCTTTTCCTGCATAGAACAACCTTCAGGCTGACCTCGCACAGCAAGTATCTTGAAAAGTGATGTTTTGCTGTATTGGAAGGAAGAAATAACCAATTCTGACAGGACATTTAAGTTCTCTGCAGTGGTACATGTTAGCAGTGTTACCGATAGACAACATCAGACCCATGATCTATCTCTTGCTCTTAGCCTGTGTGTGTGCACACCTTGGCTTCAGAGGGGAACTGAGAATTTTTAGTGCCTGGTTCAGCAGAACAGAAAGGACCTGCTAAATGAATGTGAATCTTTTTCTTCCTTCTATCTTTATTTAACAACATCCTGAGCCCTTTCCAGGGGTAGGCATGTTCTTCAAGGCTTTGCAGCTTTGGAAGTGCGGGTCTGCTTTCAAGATTTCATAAAACCATGTCTGAGCAGTGGTACTGATAGGAGGAATCCCAGTATTTCTTTTCCAATTTATCTTTTCTTTCTCTGTTGAATCTTTCTCTCTCACCTCTTAGCTAACTTCCCCAGTTACATGCAGAGCATGATGCTATATGGTGGGGAATATCCCTTTGGCCAGCCTGGGTCAGGTGTCCTGGCTGTGCTCTCCCAGCTCCTTGCCCTCCAGGCATGGTGCACGAAGTTGAAGAGTCCTTGAATTAGTGTAGACACTACAACTACCCAGCAACAACTGCAAACATTGATGTGTTATCAACATTATTCACATACTAAATTCAAACCACAGCACTATACTGGCTACTAGAAAGAAAATTAACTTTATCCCAGCTGAAACCAGGACATACCACCACCCTTTCTTCTTAATATTTTTCTTTGTTAATTATCTAAGATCTAGCAAGCAGTAAGTAAAATCCAGCCACACCAATTTCTGTGAGTGCATTTTTCTACGGAGCTCAGCATTAATTCACGGTAAAGAAGTTGGAAAAAAAAGCTCTCTGTCCCACTGTCAGAGGCCCATAGAGATCAGCCATCATGCTCAGTATGATAGCTTGTCAAGTCCAGAGGTAAGCAATGCTGGTAAAATCTAGTGAAGACTATGGGGCATGTACATGTTCTAGTGCCTTTGAAAATAAAGCTGTCCCTTTTTATTTCACTCATAATTGCCTGAACACTAATCAAACCAATGGATTGCTCTTGCATTATTTAGTGGTTCTTACTCTTCTTTCTACTTGCATTTTACAACATAATTTCTCTTCTTCCTAGGATCTGAATGGGCTGGGGGAAAGGAGTGAGGATTTTGAGTAATGTCATATGCTGTTGAGTTACATAACGGCAGCCAACATTTTCTATAATTAAAGAAAATACCCAGGTAAAGTGTTTGAAGTGATCAAAACTCTTTTATCTGCTTTGACACATGTGACTGATTCCTATTTCACTAGAGATAGTGCTGCCATTGCTTTTTTTCTGGCTTTATTACCAACAAAGTAAAAATCTCAGAATGTCCAAAACCACAGAGGCTGTAAGGGAAGACAGAGAGGAGATTTTAGCATGGTATATTTTGATTAAAATACGTTACATTAAAATGTCTTCATTCTGGAGAAAGAAATTACACGCCTGCATAATTCCTGTTAATAGCGGATATATTTTGATAAGGTTATTTTGAAAGAGTCTGAAAGATGTCATGCCCATAAGTGGAGAATTTCATAATCTGATTTATATTGCATCTGATTAAGTATCTCTCTGTCTCTCTCTTTCTTTTTCATAGGCCTGCTTCTCTCTGCTACGCCAGCACCCTGTTTCTAACCTAGCCATTTTTACTAGTGCAGTGTGAATATGAAGTGCCAATTAATTCAGAATAGTAGTGTTTCACATCAGCTTTGCATAGCTGTAGAAGGAGTGAGGTAACAAAATCAGACCTAGTCTCTCATGAATAATGACCCAGGATCTTTCCACTCAACATGGAAAGAAATGTCCAACAGCCATAGAAACACAAATAAACCTTCTAATACATGAGGATTTGAAGGGCAGGCTCACTCAGAAAAAAGTCTGAGGATTGGACCAGAGAGCACTAAATATACAGGTGTAACTGTTTACTTCTGGGAATCAGTTTTTAAAACAGCACTTTAAAACATTTCTGGGACAGTTCTGGTCTTGGAAATGAGAAACATTTTTAATGCTTTGTTTTAAACAAATAAGTCCAGTAGCCCATTAGAATTCATTGATACAGCGCCTGGAATTGCCAGGCTTCAATGCAGATGGGCAGTGAAGGCTGGTGATGAACGCACTGGGACAGAAATCAGATGACTGAGGCTCTTTTCCAGACTCCACCATTGACACATTCTTAATCGTCAAGCATGTGTGCCTGCATGTTTTTCACTATCCTTTGTATATTAAAAAAAAAAAAAAATTGATTTAGTAAACTCCTTAGGACTTGAGACTGTCTACAAATTTATGGCTGCCCTGTGTCCAGCCAAATGTTATGTCTGGAGAGGGGACCTGGAAAGAAAGACCTTGGCTGAGTCTTTGATAAGAGAGAGAGAGAAGCACCACTCTTGGACCATAGACAACAAGAAAAGTGGGTAGTGGCAGTGGAAGCAGCGTGGCTTTGGCAAAGCAAGTTTCAGTAACTTCAGAGTTTGTTTTCTAGGAAATGGCAGTCTCCAGGACACCGTTCAGAGTTCACTCCGGATCACAGGTTCAGGGCGAGTTAGCAGCAGCTGCATGAGCAGACGTGTGCTCTTCTCCTTTGATCTCCTCAGAACCATTTAACGATCCTGACTCAAGCTAAATGGGAGACAAGAAACAGCTCACCCTCAGAGATCTGCCAGCCTCTCCCTTTGCAACTGTGAATAGAAGTATTTAAAAAGTAGTTCACGATCACTGTTCTTTCGCTGGGAAATTCAGAAAATTCTACCCTTCCCTGAACCTCTGGAGGAAAGTCAGAGGAAGACAGTATTTTGTTTAAACTACATATGATGAAGTATCAGGAAATTTTCTGTAGAAGAGGCACCCTCTCCCTCTGCTGGTCTATTCCAGTGAGTTCGGGGTTTAATGACAAAAACATTTAAATCACCACATCATAACCCTCCTGGAACCAACAAAGCAGAGGAGCTCAGTCGTTGTCTTAGTCTGTATGATCAGGACCTCTGAGCAGCACGAGATTTGCTGCTTCTCTCACAGGCAAACCCAGTGCTCTCCAAGACCCAAATGGGAGATGAGAACATTCTCACCATACATCTTTGTCTCCACAGGAGAACCGATGGAACTATTAGTGCTGTAGGGCTTGCAGAAATGTATCTTATGACTCTAGTGAGAGACAGTATGGGTTTGTTGGGGGGAGGGGAGTGAATGAGGAGAATAATAACAAATTCCTTAAGTCTAGTAATTTTTCAGTAAGTCTATGTCTGGTAAATGCTGTATATCTTAGAGGAACAAGCTAGGCTGAGATGAATTTCAGATC
Source organism: Zapornia atra (assembly GCA_013400835.1). Classification (NCBI taxonomy): domain Eukaryota; kingdom Metazoa; phylum Chordata; class Aves; order Gruiformes; family Rallidae; genus Zapornia; species Zapornia atra. The sequence goes on along the minus strand of VZTU01029490.1, from coordinate 260,314 downwards.
AGTGTTGGCGGCCTGTGAGTTGGTTTTCTACAAAGCATCAGCCATTCAAATACATCCAGAGTCCTGTGCTTTTTGCTAGATCTGCATAAAGCCCCATGATTTCCACTCACAGGGCATTTCTTCAAATACTTTACCAACTTTTTTTACAGTAGTTCATTTGCTTGAGGTTTGTCTCTGAGAACTATTACACCTGCATGAAACTGCCAACATTTGCCTATCTGTAACTTGAATCACAGAACTTTGCCTGGTTTTTATTTTAATCTGAAAACCATACTTTAACCACTCTTCATTTAAAACTTAGTCCATGTATCACTAAAACATTTAACAATAAAGACAAATCTTTTTTCTGTAGCTCAGCCAAAATATGGGTTAAATGAAAGCTGCTTTAAGATACTTAGCTCTATAACAACTTTTTTATCTGTCAAGACTGATTTTCCAGGCTTTCTTAGTGATATGGCCCCTGATTCAAACAAATGACTCATTTTGATTGTGCAAGTAATTCTGCAGAATTTTTGAAAGAAATACTGAATCTGTATGACTGATCAAATGACTGAACGTAAGCACATGACACTCACAAACAGATAATGCTGTGGAAGTTACTAAAACTAGGGCTCTCAAAAAGCAACCTCTTCAGTATTTCATTATATATCCTAATGTAAGATGTTCCCAGATCCTTTGTGCAATGATTATGAAACTGAAATTAGGGTAGGTGCAAGTGTGTTATAAGAATATGAGGGCACAATCAGATGTTACCACCAAGCTCTTCTCTGTGAAGGGAGAGAGAACCATCTTGGCAGTCTGTCTTCTTTTGGTGGGATGATAAGACAATTGATACAGAAGCTCGTATCAGCAAACATAATGCTTGACTCACAAGATTATTCAAATTCATGTTTTTAGCTGAGACAAATGGAAGAGGTGAGGTAGATAGACAAAGCTTGCTCCAGAGTCAGATAAAAAGTCCACTAGCAGCTCATGGTTGAAATGGTTATGTAATGCCAAAAATATATATGACAGCTTGCAAAAAAATCTTGGAATGCCTAGTGGCACACAGACATTAAACAGCGTGTTAAAAAAAATGTGCAGTCATCTGTGGAAAATATGCTTAAGTTATTCGGTGTTGACATTGCAATAAATAAATTAGGAGCAGATCTCTCAAATGTTAGTCCTAGCAGGCAGCCATGTGCTTTGACAGGGTAGTTACTGGGATAAGCAAGACTGCATCAGAACTGGAAGTGTGGCATGTACAGTATTTCTCTATGATCACATGGACAGCCAGCTGGTCACCAGGCAAAGGTTGGAATGGTTCTTTGTAGGTCACATGAAAGTTTTCCATTTTCCTTCTAGGATAGATTCAATCTTGTGATTCAATAGGAACGCTGTCATAGAACACATGTGAATTTATTTTGCCAGCTTCCTTGCTAGCTCCCTACTCTGGCTGGTAGTGAGAACTATATGGAGACAGTATGTGGTGGGAGTAAGAAATGTTTCATATTGCTCAGCAACAGCTCAATGGGAAATTCTTATCTTAACATATACAGATATCTGATCCAAAAGGGCCCAAAGACTTTTGCAGCTAGGTAAATGGGATGCTGCAGAAGGAGCTGTAAGCGTTGAAACCATAGACTCACAGAATGCTTTGGGTTGGAAGGGATCTCAAAGATCATCTAGTTCCACCACCCTGCCATGGGAAGAGGCACCTTCACTAGATCAGGTTGCCCAAAGCCCCATCCAACCTGGCCTTGAACGCTTCAGGGATGGGGCTTCCACAACCTCTCTGGGCAGCCTGTGCCAGGGCCTCCCCACCCTCATAGTAAAGAATTTCTTCTTAGGGTCTAATCTGAACCTGCCCTCTTTCAACTTGAAGTCATTCCCTCTTGTCCTGTCACTACACTCCCTGGTGAACAGTCTCTCTCCCACTTTCTTGTGGGACTCCTTTAAGTATTGGTAGGCTGTAATTATGTCTCCCCAGAGCCTTCTCTTCTCCAGTCTGAACAAGCCCAACTCTCACAGCCTGTCTTTATACGAGAGGTGCTCCAGCCCCCTAATTATCTTCGTGGCCCTCCTCTAGACTCACTCCAACATCTCTATGTCTTTCCTGCTCTGGGGACCCCAGAGCTAGATGAAGTACTCCAGGTGGGGTCTCATGAGAGCAGGGGGCAGGATTACCTCCCTAGACCTGCTGGCCACGCTGTTCTTGATGCAGCCCAGGACACAGTTGGCCTTCTGAGCTGCTGGCGTACACTGATGGCTCATGTTGAGTTTGAAATCGATCAGCACCCCTAAGTCCTTCTCCTCAGGGCTGCTCTCAATCCATTCTCCACCCAGCCTGTATGTGTGCTTGGAAAGTAAGTCTTCCATCTCTTTGAGGGACTGTGGAAATGTACAATTGGTAGGGACATGTGAATGGCATTCCCCTGTCCCAAAAAACAGTCTTTGATCATTCCTGAAAGATAGCTATATTGACTATTAGTAAGGATCTCCAGTGGTGAATATTGTAGATATTCTGCAGGAAATTTATCCCAGTACTTGACCATATTTTATCTGTATTTTTTTCTTCCTCAAGCCTAAATCATCTTTACTACGTTTTAAGCTTGTTCACTTTTGTGCTGTTGATCACAAAGAGCTAAGCATTTAGCAATTTGCAGATGTTTCCCTTCTTTTGTAAGCTAACAACCACAAAACATTCACATGTTCCCTAAGTCCCAGACTCCTGTTTGCTTATGCTCATGCTTTTGGTGCATAAATTCAGTGTAATTATTAATCACATTTTCAGATGATGCCACACACTTTTATGCTGTCAGTTCTGTCAAACACTCTAGAATTAAAGAAACTGAGAAAGTCATGTAACGTCTCAGACACTGGAACATAAACTAACGCATGACAAATGAAACCAGAGAACTTTAATTGCCCATTATTGCTACATTTTCCAGTCTTTTTCTATTAGGCAGTAGGTAACAATTTTTGGACTCTGCACACTTTCTGCTCTAAACTGAAAAGGAGAGTTTTATAGCAATGACTGGAGGTAGTCTGATGTGTTAGGATTTTCAGGATCTCACCTCACCACCTTTGTTTTGGATGCTATTTTATCTCATGAGAAAAATCACACTTCTTTCTCTCCATCTTGCTGCCAGTCCTCCCTCCTGGGAAAAGACATTTCTTATGCAACTCCTTGACAGAGGGGAACTCCTGACTAGAGCTAGGTAGAATCCAACTGGGAAAATCCAAAGACTTGCAAAATCAGCTGCATCTTGAGGCTTCCTATGGTTTAGAATTAACGCTTATTTTTCTCTTTTCAAACTGAATTTAAAAACCCAAAGAAAACCCCAAAACCCCACATGCATGCTCCTGGTTAGGATCAAGTGCAGCCAGATGAAGGCAGGTATGTATCTCTGACCAAGCCTCAGATTTTGATTTTGGAAATGTGAAATTACAAAGATAATTGGCTGACAGAGTTTACTGTCTTGCATGCATAGAGATGCATGCTCTAGACGCTCACTCTGTCTCTCTCTTAAAGGTGCTAAATTGGGCATTCCTTTGACCTGAATTTAGCTGTAGGCTATATGAGTCCTGGGACTCTGTGGGGAAGCAAGACTATTTTCTTCACTTTTTGTTACACCTTCTGCACAGTGACTTGTCAAAAGGTGGTTTAATTCACATGCTTATGCTTATAAGGAGCACTGCCTCTCTCAGACCTACTTTTTGAGTGGTGTGAGAAGCCTTTCACAAAGCTGGAGACATTGGTTACAAGAATGGAACGGGCAGAGGGTGCTCAGTGGCTTCCAGCTCCATTAGAAACTGCATGCCCTGCTTGCTTGCCTTTTTTTTTTTGGTTTTTTTAAGAGTAAACACTCCAGTGTGTGGAAGCATTGAGTGCAAAGCTCCACAGGAAAACAACAGAAATACACAGCCAGGCTTTGTCCTTAATCCAGGACAACCTAGCCTAATATACAAGGCTCACTTTTCTCCCTGTGGTTTTTAAGCCAGGACATTTGGAATTTGTTCCAGATCATGTTTGTATACGGTCAATAATGCTTCTGCTTCAAGACAAATTAAAATAAGAAGCTGTCAAATCATTAGTAGTTAAAATGTGGGTAGGCTGGCTACATACCCACCCTTGGACAGCGTGTGAAATCTACCTGCGTATCTTCCACATGCACTCACCTGGTAGCGTATGTCAGTCAGTAGGATACTGGCAGCTTCTACATAGGACTAAGGGGAAAATCCAGAAGGCATCATTCCCCAGAGTTGAGCAGTTTGGGTCTGCAGTGCCTGTGAGGGTGGGATTCTTAATCCAATTTTTCTCCCAAAGCAATATTGTAGCAAAAGTAATTGTGACAGAATTCCTCTTTGGAGACACGGGCCACCTTTTCTCATATTTGACTATGGATTTTTGAAACCTGTTTCTGACAACTCCACAAGAGATGTTCCAAAAAGCTTTAAATTCCAGGAGCTTTAAATTCCTCTGATAGTTGAGCTGAGCACCTCAGAATTGAGACACTCAAAATAACTCATCACTCAGAAAAAACTGGAAGCCCTGGGTTCCCTTTGGTGCCACTAAATGTTGAGTTCAGGATTTCCTGTTTTCACTGCACAGATGTCACAGTAGTCCCTGAAAAGCCAGGCTTCTTAACAAGGTGGCTGAAAATAAGGTGTTAAACCCCAGACATTTCAATGACTGCTTCATTTTAGATGATTTCACATTATTCAGTGAAAACATTTTTTCATTAACTTTTTTGCTTTCCAGATTATGACTAGCAGCCTGTTGCAGACAATTTTGTTCCCATAGCGTTCACGTAGATTAAGCCGTAGCTACCAGTGTGGGCTTTTAAAGCATCTTGGCCACACTTCTTGCCTTACCATTGTGCATTGTGTAGCAGAAAAGTCCTGGTAAGCTCCTAGATGGCTTACATATATTAAATAATATTGAGGCCTTTTCTCTACAAAACCTAAATATCAAATATCTAAATTATCTGGTTCCATAACTTTAGTCAGTTCTTATTAAGAAATTCCAACAAGTTTTAAAGCAAATAAGAAAATTATTTTCGACCACAAAGAATGTTTTAATTTCCCCAGTTAGGCAGAGTCTAGTGCACAGCTTAATTTGTGCACGGTTAATGCACAGGATAGGAGCATCCCTACTCATATAAAATCTCCACTGACAACAGTCTTTGCCAATACTAGGTTTTTGAGTGGCTAGGAGCCATTTTAGATACCCAAATCAGTGGGAAAATAACTTATGGAGCTGTGTTGGTAGCTTTTTGGAGGCAACTTCCAAACTAGCCTTTGTCATATAGTGTGACTTGGCTCAGTCCGACAAGGCTGAGGGTACAGGACTCAGTGAATGTTGGCTGTTCTATTCAAGAGCAAGTAAGTAAGGTGTTATGTTGCTCATGATAGAGGATTTCTTGCCCTAGGGATGGTAATCCACAGATTTATGGTAATGCCCCAAAACAGACAATTCTTCCCCAGTGCTAGTCCCCCAAGCAGCTGACGACTTTCAATATTCATTTGCTGTGGCAAAATGGCTGTAAAATTTCCTCTCAGTAATAAAATCGTAAGTATATATGAAGTTGTGTGTCACCAATAGTGGAATTAAGGGAATCAGCCTTTTGTATGTACATGTGTATAGACTATGATTGTATTTATATACTAAATGCACATATATAGTTGCATGTGTATTAGTTATACTGTACACTACTACAGTACTCTATGGTATGTATTATATGTTACATACAATGTCCTATGTAATATTTGAATTGTAGATACAATAATACATAATATATCCTACTATTATATAATATATATAACAGCTATAATGTTAAATTATTCATAAGAACTGTCTCAAGGGGTGGTCTTGGATTAAGAAGAACGCCCTGAATGGGAGAGACCTGCCACACAGAGGAAGACAGAGGCTGCTTGCAGGGACTGGAGGCCTTACAAAAATGGCCTCAGTGTCATGGCATCTCTGCAGACTCAAATCCCTCCTGTGACTCACCACAGCACTGTGTTTCCAAGGCATTTGCTCCCATAAGCAAGTAAAGGAAGGGCTCTTCCTAGCCCAAGACGCCTGTCCTTTGCTACTTTTCCTTCTGCTAGCCATAGCCACTCTTCTCACTTTCAGGTCTGCCAGCAACGATCCTCCCAGGCAGACAGGCATCATGGTGGGGACACCATTCTCTGGAAGGAGGCTTTATAAGGAGAACAGACTCCGGGCCAGCCAAGAGGATCACCTGCCTCACTCCCAGCACACAGGGTACAGTGTGGGCTCCCAGGTATTTTGCCTTGCCATGGACAGGAGGTTTGCCTCAGCTGTCTGAATGCAGGTTGCCCTCCTGTGCAGTGTTGCTGCACAAGACATACTCTGATTCCTATTCAAAAAGCTGAACACAAGTCCTCTGCAATGCAAATTCTTACCTCAGCTTTTACTACTACTGATTTCCCTTCGTGAAATTCTGCTTCACTCATTTCCAGGTACAAGATACATATTTGCTGTAGTCTTCTACCTAAAAATCCCTTCGCTGTGTTTCCAAATTTACTAAGCCAGTAAATGAAGGTGCTGTGGTGGTGATATCTGACATTGCATCATGCTCTTTTGTCAACATCAGTTCCACTGTCTGAAGAGGAGACTGTATGCCTACATTTCTGTGACTTGACTCTTAAATGTGTCAGCAACTGGAGCTGTAAGGTGGACACTTTCTGCCAGTCTACTCTTCAGGAGATCACACAGTTTTCTTCCTCAATATTTTTTTTCCTTCTTTTTTTTCTTATATCTCATGGGAATTGAGTCTTTTTCTTTGTAGTGAGATTCTGCTGTTTTACGGGCAAGTCTATACATGATATTTAGGGAAAGGTATTTTTTTCTCAGAAGTGAGCACCTTAGTCTGTTATAAATATCCTAGGTTGTCATCTTAAACTCTGAATGCTGTCTATATCTTTGCCTTAAGAAATTATTGCTCCCATATGTGAAAAACTAGGAAAATGTCCTTTTGTTGTGGAGCTCAATTTGGGCTTGGCACAGAAGCTCTAGTTCTTTTTTTGTCCACAAAGGTACCTCTGAAATACCATGGCAAAACACGTGCCTGTCCAGGACTTGTGGTCATTACTAGTCACATACTGTGACCACAGAAAACCTCAGGAAGAGGCAGGACACCTATAACCCAAACTCACAAGGGCACCTGCCATCACACGAGCACCTCTCATGGTATGCAGTATATGGCAGTTAGTGCACCTGATTTAAAGGAGAGGGTTGTGTTATCCTTTCCTTCCCTTGAAAAATATTTTCTCTTACTGTATATGTTCTCTGTATCCAGTCTAGCTATACCAGTGTGTACCTACAGGCACAGCAAACCTCTGTGTTTATATGCAGGAGAGTGACTAAAAGCCTGTCCTCTTTGTGAAGTTTTTAAGGCTAAATTTACGAGTCATGTATACCACCTGTAATACTAACGTGGCTAGCAGTTATGGGTTGTGACCACCCCTCCCATGATCCAGTTCAACATGAGCAGCTGTGAAGTTCTTGCAGAGGGAGGGCTCTAGGGGTGGTGCTGCAGGGCTGACTGCACAGCCTTGTTGTCTTCAGTCACAGAAGTTCAAAAGGGCTCCTAACAGCCTTTTTCAGATAGCTGCTGTGACAACCTCCATCTCAGCTGGTGCAGGGGAGCTGCACTAAGTGCCTTTTTCTGTTAACCCCTTTGAGTTGGGGCTGTAAAAGGCTCAGTACTATTTAGAGAAGGCACACCTTTAAACACCTACTGTGAGGTATATTGCATAAACAACAAGCAAATGCTTCTAAAAACAACCTCTCTTGCAGTCAAGGTTAAAAGAATGATGGAAAGATTAGAAAAGGAACACAAGGTAAGTCAGCCTGAACCTAGAGGAAAGTTGTTTTCTACATAAGATGAAATGCATTTACACTATTTCAAGAGGTTTGCTAGCAATATTATACAGCCATGGTTAGCTTGTGTCCTGCAGTACACTTAACATCTTGGGGGATAAGAGGATCCTCTAATCTTTTATTGCTTTGCTGTATTGCTGGCTGTATCATCCACGGTGCATTTGCATTTCTTTAGTTTATTCAAGTACACATGCAGGTATGATGTGAACTGTGGTTGTGAACCAACTTAGCTTCTGAATTCTATCCTCCAAAATAAAAGATATAGAATTTTGGAATAGCTTTCTTTGAGTATTTTGCATCTACTTGCACTACAAAGAACCTGAAATACTGGGTAGTGTTTACAGTATGGAATTATTTATGCCTTGAAAGTGATGTTGAAATGTTAACATAGGTATCAATCTCTGCAAATGTTTTGTAAGGCGAAACAAGTAAATACTAATTCTGTTCCATAGACAAGAGGACTGTCAGGCTCAAAGGTTAAAGACTGCATTTCTCATGTATGTTGCTTTAACTTTGATTACACAGCTACCAGTACTGAAGTCTTATGCAAAATTAGGGGTTATAATTCAAAACACGTGTCTTAATATCCAGGCTTCCATGGGGATGGATAGGACTGTCACATTCTGAGGACTAAGCTGTTGTTACGATACTGTGTCTGTTGGCCAAGATGCAGTCCCCTAGAACTTGTGTTTGTAGAGTTCAAAGCCATCTGGTCATGAAATTCCATCTCAGTCTTTCAGCCACGCTCTTCCTTTTAACCTTGCAGTGCAGTGAGTCCTGACACATAGCAAATGTGGTGCTGGGGTGGTAGTGGGACGTGGTGGTGTGTAAAGGATGGGGGGGGCAGTGTTGTAGATTTGTGTAGGCTCTCAGAGTTTTGTTCTTGTTTGTGCAACTTTGCTACATTGATACGTTTTGAAATGGCCACTCTGGGTTAGAGAAGGATATGTATTCGCCTTGTAGTGACTTCGGTATTTTGTCATGAGACTCTGAAGTCTCCAGTGCTAAGACATTTTAACAGGATCAGGCTGCCAGCTTATGAAAATCTGGCCCTTAAGGAGATTTTGGCTTGGAGACTCATTAACTCTGAATCACCAGAAATCACTAATCACTTTTGGAAATCTTCCTTAGTGAGTATTGCCATATAATAGGCACAAAACTGCGCTACAAAAATGAGGGAAAATGGGTGGGATGAACTGACATTGGCCCTACCTTGCTTCCAAGAATATATTTTCTCACTGGGAACACCTAGATTAGTTGTATTTTCTCTCCTAAATGTGAGACGGACTGCCATCCCATGTCCTTTCTGCAGCATGCCCTTCTTTGCTTAAAGAAGAGCATGGGCAAATGGTTACGTACAAAAGTCTATTTAGAATTCAAGTCTTTAAAGAGTGGTCTCTAATGCTGATTTGTTTGAAAAGAGCAGTTCATTGACTTGTGGGTAGTAAAGTGAACACAGATACAGAAAAAAGAGCTGGGGAGAGGATACGGGAGATGAAATAAAAGAACAGAGGAGAAAGCTGGGACTTGCATTCAAGCCAGGCTTTGTTAGCCAGCAAGGACAGAAAATAGCGTTCAGCCCAGAGGGGTTGTTTTCACCCACTACATTTCTAATTTGTGGCAATTGTGTGCTGCCACAGGCCTGCTTAAGGCATGAACTATGTGCAAGTGAGTATCATAGGAGAGCACAAGAAACTGCTTCCCAGGCAGGAAAAGCTGATTTTAAAAGACAGAACTAGTTGGGTAATTAAATGGTGCCCAAATAAAAATTTGTGATTATTTGATTGTTTTTTATTTCTTAATCAAAGCTTGAAGTATTATATTTAACTTGCAGTATAATGTTAATGAAGACAAAGAAGGAGCTTCCCGTTGTGACATCTTCCCTGAATGCCCTGTGCTTCAGATCAAGGTGCACAATTTTCCAGCAAAAAAAGCAGGAAAAGCCCTTTTCTCATCTTGATGCATTACTTGCAACTTAACAAAATAAATGCCCCTCTAACCTCAGGATAATTCAGAGGACACTGATTTGAGTGCAGTAAATGGTTTCCTGCATAAAACTGTCCTTTCTGGAATGTATAGGAAGCCTATCTCAGGTACTGACTGGGGTCAGAGGAGGTGAATACACTCCCTATTGCTGCCCTTTTTTTGCCTCAGAAACAAGAACCCAGGATTTCTGACTCTTTTCCCATGTTTCATTAATCAATCCAGGCAGGTGCCCTGTTGTGGGGGACCCTGATACCCAGAGAAGTTGCAATGTGGCAGGAGTCCATTTCTGCGCCATTTCTTCCGGTGAGCGGTAGAGCTGGATTTTGATGTGTTGTGCTGGGTACGTGACGATCGAGCTCTTTATGACATAATCTCTCAGTGAGCTAAAGATTTGTATTGGAAAAATTGGCTGCTTCTTACCCTGGCCTTGTGGGCTGAGGAAATGTACATTTTCCAGACCTTTTGACTCAATGCAAGTGTTGACATAGTACTAGGATTTTTATTTTTTTCCCTTTTCATAATAGTCATGAAAGTTGGGGAGTGAGGAATTGCCAACTGTATTTTAAAGGAGCAGTAGCCATGGTAACTGAGGTACCTTCAGTTACCAAGGTAACAAAAGCAGCTCAACTGCCTTGCTGTAAAGCCAGACAAATCTACTCACGATCTGTTGATTTTTAAGATGCATCATAAACTGTTGAGCTATTTTAGGCACTTAAATCTATAAGTCAAAATGTCTGTTAAAATGACCAATGCACTGTACTATTTATGAATTATTCACCCCATTCTTAGTTTGCCAATTGGATTTTTCCCCCCTTAACTTATGTAGGCTTTCTCCACTCCTAGTTTTTCTTATTTATTGTTTAGAATATGGTTCTTCTATCTGAAAGAGATGATTCATGTTATTGCTGGCTGTAAATCTTATTAATTGGAGAAACCCTAGCCCCCTCCCAATACCCCTTGCTCCAGTCCTGCAGTCTCTAAATGGAGCTTTATGTACTTCTGCCCTGAAACCACAAAATATGTTTTGCTAAAAATTTGCTAATGAGTTAGATCAATACAATTTGGAATGAGTTCCATCTCAAACAATCAATACAGGCCCAGTGATGTACAACAGGCAGGCAGGTAAATTGGTCTAAATAAATTTACAATTGATTTTACTTTTAAAACCGAATTAGGACATTTATAGTCTTACCAAATAAGATCAACGGCAACTTATGCAAACAGACATATTCCTAGGTTTGTCTTTTGTAGTACTAGTAGTGGACCTGTTACTATTTATAGCTCAGTAACTCTTACTCCTGGCATAATATGCATAATTTCTTGGCCCACAAGCATGGTTTTTCTTGGCCCAAAAGCACAGTTTGCCTATTATTAAAACAGGTCATGCTTATTCAGGATTTACATTTATTAGGTTGCTTTTGCTAATATTTTGTGGTAGCCTCTGCTCATTAACAAACACTTAAGGATTGTGTAATTCAGTATTGCAGTAAGTTTACACGCCTGTGTCCTGGTATGAGTGTGCAGTAATGGCCAGGACACACCTCCTCTCCATGCCTCTGGCAGCATTGCTAGCCTGGGTTGGGTGTACTGGCATTACGTCCATTTGCTTTCCTCTCCCTATCTGTACTCCCCACTTTGCCGATTTTGCCACTGGCTTGTGTGTACAAGGAAAAGTGGACCCTTGTAAACACTTTTTTGTCTAAGTGGAGCATTGTGCTGAGACTCTGAGCTGCTTGACTCTGGAAGAAGGACTCGCTGGGACATGCAGTCCAAAGTCATCAGAGCTGCATTGGCAAAGAGAGCTCAGATCTGGAAGGAGCATAGCCGTGACACTGTGTCCAAGATCTGCCATTCCTAATCTGCTAATTTGGAGGTATTTCCCTTGAACAGACAACTCATTCACAGGCATGCAGCACATCACTGGGAGGGGAGGAAAATTGAGCTCTTCAGCAGCATGCAATGCCTGCTGCATTCATTTCCTGTATTTATAGCCATGTTGTTTCAGTAGTTATGTGAAAGCTTACAGTCTGAATCCAAGTCAGATTCCGAGTTACTGAAAAGCTGCATTATAGAGAGGTCCTTCAGATAAGTTTGAGTAGTGGTGTCTGCCATGCTGTAAGACCAGCAAGGCTAACAAGCTGCCATTACAAACCCCATAGATATTTAGGCAGATGCCATGGCATTTAACACAGCCATTGGATTTTGCTTATGTTCCCTGAACAACATATGCTTGCTCATAAGCATGACGTTATGGTCCGCTCGGTGTTCTTGTGTAATGACCATTAGCATGAGTCATTCTTCTTGCTGCTTGCTCAGAAAATCCTATTAATTCTTCACATGCATACACAACTCCCATTAGTATTAAAGATGAGCAAATCAATTAATAGGTATTGCTTTAACCCTGGGCTTTTGGTATATCAGATGAGGCATCGTTCTTACAAGTCTTGCAAGGTATATTTTGTACATTCTGCTGCAACTAGGAGGCCTTTCCAAGCGGATTATAAGGGATGAACTTCACTTCATTAAAGGGAGAATTCCAGAGTGGAATATATATAATTTTTTAAAGTGTCATCATGTGCTTTCATCCATTAATTCCTATCTACATGCTGCTTTGTTTTACCGAGTTTTTCCCTATGTGGTCAAAGTGTCCTTCAGATCATTGCAAACTGTTTTTTTTACCTCTTTAGTCAGTTGCTTAGCAAAGATTGATACATTTAGTTGGCTCACTCTGTCATCTTAGTTTCAGTTATCTCAGCCTGCAGAGGTACCTTTTAGTTTTAATGACAACTGCCTAAAAAATAAAGATGGAGAATGCCATTTTTAATTTTAATATTAACCCTTTCCCTGATATATGAGATGTTCCCTGATATTGTTATTCATGGCAATAATTTGGTGTCATGCACAGACATGTTCAAATTGATAGCATGTTATAAGGTTTTTACTTCTCAATACCACAGTTTTAAAAATCTAATTAGTCTGCCGGTTTGTCTGCCTTTCAAACCTACTCAACAAGCAGCTCAAGTACAAGATGTTCTTGTCTGCTGCAAATGACAGATACACCGCACTTACCCAGCCCTCCCATCTCCTGCCAGACAGGGAACTCTATCAAGATAGTTGAGCTGCCTAAACATAAAGAATAGCTGGGCTGATTCAGGGGCTCACAAATACAAGGACTATCATGCAATACGTTTATTACAGCATTGTGCTCTTATAAGTAGACTTTAATTTCTAGCTTGCTCTCTGGGATTAAATATTATCATCGTTGACCAGAGAGTTTCCCTTCCCAGTGCTCATTTAGGTTTAACAGCAGCCATGTGGCTGAACGCTCCTCTCTGGCATTGCTACCTGGGAGATGTTTGGGAAGTGGTCTTGGGCTATGGACCCTGGATGTGATGTGGTTGTTAAAGTTAAGGCTAAAGTAGAAGGTAGTTGTGTCAAAGATGGGGGAGCAGAAAGGTGTTTGTAATGCCTGCCTTTGTTGTTTTTGTTTTTTTTAATTAATGTACTGGAAGATGGTACCTCTGCAGTTATGAAAATGAGAAGTTATTGGCTCATCTCCTGCTGAAAGAAAACACTGAATTTCCTTCCACTTCTGACACAATGAATTTCATAAAAGCTGAGTTTTCTGTGTTAAATGGCTGTGGGCTGTCTCCTTAGGCCACAGTCTTGCAAGAAGAAATTCAGATGAAACCTCTGTTTTATCCTAACTTTCTAGAATTTGTCAAAAGTGCTCAGGATGGAAAACAATGCAGAGAAAAAGAGCATCTTGGATAAGGGTGAAGAATGGATGCCATGGGACCTGGAAAATCACCTTTCTTGATCTGCCGTAACTAGAGAGTCTCCAACAGTCTCTGCTTGGCATTGCCCTGGCTGACTTAGTCTGACCCTCTAATCCCCTCCTCTTTCTTTGAGTAGTGCGTGCAGTCAGGTTTTGCATGGTGGGATCCCTTTCTCCTCTGTGCATGTACATGTGAAAGGGAGGAGCATTTGTTCTTTGGGTCCTTCTGCTATTTCGAATACAGAAACAGCCTGGAGGATTCTAAGAAGCCAGTAAATTCTTCTTACAATACCAGGCGTGTGTATTGCTGGGTTAAAAAGAGTGCTGCTGCAAAGCCAGTCTCTGGCTTGGAAGAGAAACTTTTTACTTTCTGCCACTCTGAGAAAGATTACTGTTGTGAGGAAGCAGAGAAAGGCAAACTCGGGAGAAGGTGGTGTGTCTAAATGGTTTATAGCGGGTAGCCTTAAAACAAGGCATCTCCTTCATTCTACCAAATGAACTGATAGAAGCTGCTGTTAGGGTTTTTCAGACGGTGTTTTTTCCTACGTCCACTGCAGCGCAAATACCGAATTCTCTAAACTGCCCTCAACAGGAGCTTCACCGGTACTGCAGTGACAGCATCTCCTGTGGCTGGTTTGGTGGGTCGGTTATAGCAGCACAGCCCAAGCTTGCCAGCTGCTTGGCTAGATATGCTCATGCGTGTTCTGTGGCCAAAGCTTAGGGCATCATTTTTCCTAGTGCAAGTGCTTTGAGGGAGGGGGTGTTTCTATAGGTTGAGTGCAAGACTATGCTTTCAGTTCTCTTGTTTCTTGCAGCCCATTTCCCTTTCTCTTTATTCTGGGATCTCATCCTGTATAGCTGAGTGGAGGAGCAGTCTGCATGTAAGTGGGAAGGAGCAAGTGATAGAAACAAGGAAACATGACATTGCACTAACTAGCTCTCTGCTGCTTGGCAACAAATAAATACTATTTGGGAGCAACACTAATAAGACTGAAAGAAAAAGCAGGTAGCTGAACTGAGTTAGGATTTGACACATTTTTTTCTTTTAATCTATCCTCTGCTCCTTACTCTTTTTAACTCACAAATGGAAGAATAAGTGGGTGCGATTTTTTTCCTGTCCTGGCATGTTTTCTTTGACATCATGTAACTTTCAAATAAAACAAAACTAAACAAAAATCCAAGCCCTAAAACACAGTAAAAGTAGCTTTGTATTTTTAAATATGCTCAATAGTATACTCAGTCTTGTGCATTGAGCAGGGACTGCACACAGATGGAGGTGTGATGAGATGTGGGTTTCCTTTCCAGGATGATGGAGATGTCTAGATACAGATTACTTCATTAGTTTGACAGAATTTTGCTTGTCTTGGGCTACCCAACTTGATTTATTTGTTTTGTTTTAATTTTCCAGTAAAGCTCATTAGGTAAATCTGTATTCTTATGCACCTTGTTCAGAGAGCGCTCTTTGCAGAGCTTTCAGCTAAGCCTAAAAGAGGAAAAATTGCCATATTTCTCTGCAAAATCAGCAGGGTCAGGCTGCAAATGACCAGGGGCTGGTCCATGACACTGGGAAAAGAACGGGAAATTAAATACAATTATTTTAGCTATAACTTGCTTCAAAAGAGAGATTGTCAAAGTAGAAAGCATATTGTAATAAAAGCTTCACCACCATTTCACATACCAAACTGAAGCATGCAGCTGAGATCTACAGAGGGTTACAGATAATTCCTGCAGCCAGGTTTGCACCCAATGGCATCTGCATTGTTTGCTGGAATGCCCTGAGCTGATCCTCAGCGCTGTGGTGCCCCAGTGAAGGATGCAGCTGGCTCTCCTTTCACACCCCTTGCCTCAGTTGCTTCAGGTGTTCCTTGCACCATGGAATGACATGATTCAGTTTTATGCCTTTACTATTTGTAAGTGACACCTTAATTTTCAGTCTGGTAAAAACCTACTGCACAAGGTATGCTTCTATTCAGGTTTTCATATTAATGTTTTGTAGAATCTTAAGTGTGTGAGGCTGCCAACCAGATGTCAGAAAATAGTAGTTTTTTTCATCCATTATGATGGGCTTTGTTGCTTTAAATTAAAGAAAAAAGTGTGGGGGGTGTGGGTATGTTTATGTGAAAGGAGTATGAAATGACACCAAACTCTACTGAAGTTAAAGCAAAACTCTTAATGGTTGGAAGGCAATGCATTAGTGAGCAAAGCATACCTGAAAACATTTTTGACCAGTGCTAAGTTTTAATATTCAGCAATCTTCTCCAGAAACCTGTTTTTCAGTTGTCTGGCCACGTGAGCAGCCTAGGTAGAAGCAACTCTACTGGATTTTATGCTTCTGGACTCTTCATTCTGGCACTGAAGGTCAGACTCTTGCTGTGGGTTTCTGTACCTGGAGCAAGGTGTAATGAGGCAGCAGGATTCCTAAGTAAGAGTCCAACTTGAGACACTGTGTCTGAAGGTTTGGTAATAATACATCCTGATTTATATTAATGCAGCCTCTTACTTTGTCTCCCGTCTCACACGCTATTAGGCAGGTTCTGATCTGCTCACACAAACCTCAGCTCTGTGGAACTTATTTCTACTGTGTTGAGTCAGATTGCAGAACTGGCCTCTTTTTGCACTTGACCACCTGTAGGTTTTTGACCTAATTTAAGTGGGAGAATGGAAGAGGACTGGAGAAGAAAAAGACAGAATTCTGTTCCTTCTTCCCTAGAGATCAGTAGCAAAGATTGTTTTGTGTTAAACACCTTTTCCCATGGGCATATCTTGAAATGCTTTACAAAAGAGATAGGCTAACATTAATTCCCCTTTTGTGGATGGGGAGGACTAAGCTGCAGAGGTGAAATTGTTTTTGTTCAATAGTGAAGTGTACATGCTTCTAGGAAATAAATACAATCCAGAACTTAGTGTGGAACATAGATATGGCAAAAATGTCCCTTGGGAGCAGGTATTGCTTTTAAGCTACAACGTCAGTAAGCATCCAGGCATGACTAAACATGATTCATTAAGTCTGTTTCCTTCAAAATTCTCTTAAGATAGCTAGTGGTAAATGAGGCAGGAGACAGACAACTTCTAAGTAGTGAAGCACTGTAGCTTATGATGCTTCTCTTAATTTGCTGCATTAATGATACAGTTTAATGGGATAGGAAAAGAATGTGCAAACATCAGTCTTCGGTAGCTTTTGCCAGTTAGATATATTTTGAATCTAGGGCCATTCAGAAAACAAAGTTCATGCTGCTTTTAAGTTAGAATAAGAACGCTGTTATGCACCTCCAAGGATGTTGTGTCTCCAAAAATGGACTTGCTAACCTGATCTCCTTCTCTAACCTGCTTAGTGGATGAGGGAAAAGCCATTGATGTTATCTATCTGGACTTCAACAAAGCTTTTGGTACTGTCTCCCACAGAACTGTCCAGGAGAAGCTGGCAGCTCACAGCTTGGACTGGTGCACACTTCACTGGGTAAAAAATTGGCTGGAAGGCTGATCACAGAGAGTCGTGGTGAATGTAGTTAAATCCAGTTGGTGGCCAGTCACAAGTGGTGTCCTCCAGGGCTCAGTCTAGGGGCCAGTCTTGTTTAATATCTTTATCAGTGACCTGGATGAGGGGAATGAGTGCGCCCTCGTAAGTTTGCAGATGACACCAAATTGGGTATGACTCTGCATCTGCTTGAGGATAGGAAGGCTTAGCAGAGGGACCTGGACAGGCTGGACCGATGGGCTGAGGCCAACTATATGAGGTTTAATGAAGCCAAGTGCTGGGTCCTGCACTTTGGTCAGAACAACCCCATGCCACACTATAGGCTTGGGGAAGAGCGGCTGGAAAGCTGCCTGGCAGAAAAGGACCTGGAAGTCCTGGTTGCTGGATGACTGAACATAAGCCAGCAGTGTGCCCAGGTGGCCAAGAAGGCCAACAGCATCCTGGCTTGTATCAGGACTAGTGTGGCCAGCAGGACTGGGGAAGTGATTGTGTCCCTGTGCTTGGCACAGGTGAGGCCACCCATTGAGAACTGTGTTCAGTTTTGAGTCCCTCACTTCAAGAAGGACATTGAGGCGCTGGAGCGGGTCCAGAGAAGGGCAACCAAGCTGGTAAAGGGTTTGGAGCACAAATCTTATGAAGAGTGGCTGAAGGAATTGGGGTTGTTCAGCCTGGAGCAGAGGAGGCTGAGGAGAGACCTTATTGCTCTCTACAATGACCTGAAATGAGGTTGTAGTGAAGTGGAGGTTGGTCTCCCAAGTAACTAGCAATAGGATGAGAGGAAATGGTCTCAAGTTGCATCAGGGAAGGTTTAGAAAATTTCTTCACTGAAAAGAGTGGTGAGGCATTGGAACAGGTTGTCCAGAGAGGTGATAGAGTCACCATCCCTGCAGGTGTTCAAAAAACCTGTAGACATGGCATTCCAGGGCACAGTTTAGTTGACAGGGTGGTACTGGACAGACAGTTGGACTTGATGATCCTAGTGGTCTTTTCCAGCCTTCAAGATTCTATGATTCTATGACTGCTGGCTTAGCTTCCTTTGACTCATCATTTAAAGAACTAGCGAGGCTGGTAAGAGATAGGGGCTTCAGGTCACAATTTCGTTGAAAACATGTTTGTCCAATGGAATTGGTCAAAACAAAGCTTTGTTTCTTATCCCCATTATGATCCAAAATCCAGCAGATTTCAGGATGCATTTTGTTGTGTTTAAGGCCGCATTCAGGGTGCAGGTCTCAACTGTGGGCTTAAAATTATGTACATTGCATATGCTTTATCTCCCCGATGTCCACATCAGACCAACTTATGGTTACAAAAGATACACAAAGGTTACAAGAATATCACAATTTCCCACAGGAAATAGATTCCCAATTAGCTATTAGCGAGTGGTGAGACTGGTGAGACAGCAAGGATGAGCTTACATGCATATGCTGTGCTTGTGAGCCTGCTCCCTGGCTTTATTCTGGAAAATTCAAGTGCTGCTGGTGTGCAGAATGGATCTTATGAAAATAGATAAAGACTTTGCAAACTGGATGATCACAATTTTCTTGGCAGGTTGTCCTTTTAACTTGGGCATCAAGATATTCATAATAGACTTCTTTGTCACAGAGGGCTATATTTACAAAACAGTGCATGTGCCTTTTTTCTTTTTCTTTATCCTGGGAAAGGAAGTGAGTTATTCCTCCTGAAGCGGCCCAAGAAAAAGCATTACAGAGTTTGTCTGCTCATTGCACAGGACTACATGGCTAGAAGCATGCAAAGACAATTTAAGGAATGCTTTCTTTTGTGGTCAGTTCATTGCTTTTCAATAAGAAACCCACCTATGTCACCACTTCTGTAATTTATCTGTATGTAATTTTTAGCTGCACCCAGGGGAGATGGCTGTACTCTGAAGTGACTTGCCTGAGTAAAATGAGAAGCTTCTTGCAGAGTCAGGAGCTACATGCAAGCCCTTGGAGTTCATTGCTTTAGCTGAAAGATGATTATTCTTGTAATATTTTCCTCCCTTGGAGAAAACATTCACCTAAGCCAGAATCATGCTGCTGTTGAAATCAGTAGATATTTTGTGGCTTGTTTCAGTGTGTAGAAAATTCATCTTCTGGTGTCTGCGGAGCAATGAACTGTGTGCTCTGTCCAAAGCTGTCTGCAGTCATTAGAACAGTTGTGAACCCTTCACTATTTAGCCAGACTCACTCATAAAAATTCAGTCTACAGCTTTGGTCTTTCTCAGTTTCTTGCTGTCATTCATTTGACATTGAGTTTGCAGTGCATGGAAAGTTTACCCTTTCCACCTGGAATCAATTAACTACATTTTGTCACAGCTGCTGAAGTGATACCTAAAGTGTGAATTGCTGGGGAGATGGAGAGAGAACTTGGGTTGCACGTTGGTGATGAGTGAAAAGGTTGGACAATTCATTTGGGATAAACCTGTGCTCTGTAATAGAGCCAAAGCTCTTGCATCCGCAAACATGGCAGGGAACTCTGGAGACCCCACATCTATCAGTTGAAATAGAAATTTGGTATCCTGTGAGAACAGAAATAGTGAATGCCATTTGTTGTTCTTTTGTGTAGAATAGCAAGAGATTACAGAGGTATCATTTTAAACCACTACCCAAACCTAGCAGTTTGGTGTGATCCCTCTCATCTGAAGAGCAGCTGTCAAATATTTGGTTTTACCAGTCCTGAGGACTGGTAAAATAAGTTCTGGTTTCATTCCCTCTCTGCTGCCTTCTTTTGCCAGGGAATATGCACTCAAATACATATAGCCAGCCAGCAATACTGGCCCTTCATGGTAGGGGAATACCTATCCTTTTAAACTACGTTCCTGACTCTCATGCTGTGGGTCTCCTGAGGGCAGAACACGATGTCCCATATTGCTGAGGGACTGCCAAGAAACACCATCAGGGAAGCAGGCAGTGAAATTCCTGGGCACGTTCAGGACTGGGTAATGCCAGTAATGGAGGAAAGTGGCCAGTTCCTGGTGGGAGGGAGGTGGGGAGTTGGCAGTTGATATTTTGCAGGGGAAGAGAGAGGCAAAGTTAAATCAAAGATACATATACAATACATTCTAACAAATCCCTCGCTTCACAATTCATATAGCAAGTTGGCATTGTTGACTTCAGCTTCAAAATACTGGATTTCATGTGTTTGTAAGTCTGTGTAGCAAAGATACCTGTATTTTCCTCTGTTGTCCTCCATTTTATGCTGAACTATCTACCCTTCAGAGAACAAATGCTGCAACAGCAGGTTTATAGTGTCGTTCAGACAGGTTTTGGTTATGTGTGCAAAGTCCAAGCAAGGCCTCTTCCTTTATTAGGTTACAGCTGGTGTTTCACTAGCCAAACTAGGGCATTTGACAGCAGGGACCAGAAGGGAAAAACTTCACAGCTAATACCTGGCCATTGTACCGATCATCTCAATAAACTAGGAGAAATATCTAAGCTTCATAGCTCTACCTGAGTTCATATATCCTTTTTCACTAATGAAGCATCAGAGGAACAGTCTGCACTGATCTGCCCGTGAATGAGAGGCGAGTCAATCTTCATAGATGTTACCTGGAGAAGTCCTTTTTTATTCCCCCCAGCATGCTGCAGCCTTGTCGATCTTTATTAAATTGGAATTGGTGACGATCTGGGGAGGAGGGTCCTGAAACAGGATGAGAACTGCTGCAGACGTATGCACAAAAATTAGTGTCTGCCAGTGAAAGCAGCAACTCCTCAGCAGTCCTCAGATCTCCCAGACCCCATCTCTCAACATACAGATTTAACATCCTACCCCAAAACCACAACTTCTCATTTCATCTGCCTTCTGCCTGACACCATCCACCTTCTCCCAGTGTTCTGCGTATTTGCAGATACTGTCACAGCAATCTGATGTCACACAATCAATGTAAATTGTTGTGTGGCTTCATTTGACAAAAAAGTTCCCTCCTTAATTGTCCTTGATGCCACAGCAGAATTTCCAGCAATGTGGAGTTCAGCACATGAGTAAGAGCTAGAGGGGGACAGTGAGGAATTGAAGCAGTGGTTTCCATGTAGTGTGTGTAGGGGAGCAGCAGAGAAAGGTGGGCTATCTGTGAACGTACTCTGGAGCAGTGGGTATGCAGAAGTGAATTGGAGTGTAAGGTGGTGGGACATTTCTTGCTTGTTTGTTTTTATTATAGCTGGAAAAGCTGCATCATCTTTTTATGCGAGTCTCATGTTTGCTCTCAGTACGGCTTCCTGACAGGAAAACAAACCATGGCTGGATTGTGTTTTGCTCAGGGCCACGTAATTCTGAACAATGACATACACATTGAAGCACTCTGGTATGTGCATCTGGCAGCCCATGTAGAATGCTCATGTTCTTCTTTGAAAAGCTGTTCTCCGCTGCTAAGCTATAGTGTGTGTAGCCATAAAAATGCTCTTCGTGTCTAATAAAGCAGTGAGCAGGCCAATTAAAATGGGAGTAGGCTTGCCAAATAGTGGAGTAATAAAAAAATAATCCAGCTTGCTAGAGAAGTCTATAGTAAAGACATTGTCACCTGGTAACTCTGGAGAGAGGTCTTCTGTGTATCTACTAATTTTCTCTGCTTCCTTCCTGTCCTGTGTTTGATTGTGAGGGAGGGCATCCACAGCAGACCATCTAGATACTGTTGAGCAGCTAGTTTTATTTGACGAAGTTTAAGGATAGACTTTATTTTTCCGAGGGCTTTTGTGTGCTGTGTTATGTTAAGTGAAAACTACATTTATGCTGCCCATTAAAAAAACCCCACAACCAAACAAAAAAACAAACCAAAAAATAAACAAACAAAACCCCAAACATGAACCCCCACCCCCAACAAAACACCAGTTTTCATCCTTTCTATAGATTGGCAAGACACTGTAAGGATTCAGTTGGGTATCACAGCAGTGAAGTTGCTCAGCATTTTAGTGCTTCCTATGCTCAAAGCAATTTACATGGATTTAAGTGAGTGTTGACAAACTGATCCTTACAATTTACTTCTGAGATCGATGGATAAGAACTGTTACTTTATGTGACACAGGAGGAAAAAGCTGAGGGGCAACACTGAACCCTGGATTAAAGGAAAACTAAGAGAATCTATCTCATCTTCTGTTGCTTCAGATAGCCTCCCATTTCATTTCAGCTGCTGGTTTTAACACCATAGAGCTGCACTTAAGAGTCTAAGCACACGCAAGCAGATAACTTAATAATAGCAAAACATCTTTGGATCAGCCAAAAGCACAGAAAAATTGCAGAACAGGCTCTCAGGAAAAGTAAACATCCCCCAAATCTTCACAAAAATCACAGAAAGCGACAAATCTGTGTGCCATACAGGGTCTGCAATAAAAACCACTCTGAGCTTTGTGCTAACGTCATGCCCTGTAAAAACTACAAGCTCTGAAAGACCCGCAAAGGGCATTTTATGGCCTGGCCTGCACAACTTACCCTGCCTCTGTAATTACAGGCACTTCGAACATGTATTAAATGTGCTGCTGAAGTGCAAACTGTGGCCTGTTTGTAAGTTATTTTCTGGCTTGCTAAAGGAGTGATCTTAGCAGGAGCTTGTAAGTGTTGCTTATCCTGTTGAGATTCCATTTCCTGGACCCTTAGAGTTGGAATTGCTTTTACAAACCAGCCATTTTCCTCAGCTAGCACTGCTGCATTATTAATGCGCTTGCCTTGTGCCAGGAAGATATTTTTCCAGTGTAGGATGAAGTTTAGGTGACGGGCTTTCATGATGGTTTTGGTTGTTTGGGTTTTTTTCCCCCTCACTGTAAACTGCTGCTACTAGCTGGCATCTTAAGCTTTTATTTTCCATTATTAACTTTTATCATCTACTTGAATTTAAGTCTTGATGGACGGGCTACTGCAAGAACTCTATTGGCCGTGCTGCTCAAGCATGTTATCACCTACCTACATGTACTGCTAGGTGCTGCACTCCACATGTGCCTCCCTGGGTTTAAATTAAACTTGCCCCCCCAGCTGTTATTCTAGAAAAGCAATGAAGACAAAGTATAATCAGACAATTGCTAAAATCAAAAGCAAATTTCCTTTGTTATTGACAAAATAACTTCTACTACTCAGTAAATGCATGTAGTGAGAAACCCTGACAAGAACATCTCTAGAGAGATGAGTTGGAAGAGAAGCCCAAGAGAAGAAAAGTGAAAAGATGTGCTGTGCTTGTACAGCAGGAGGTTAATGGCAGAACCTGATGGTCTCCTGACCTGGCAGGGTGAGAAACTTGCATGTCTGGAATGGATTCGGCTAGCAGAAGTTGCGACTATTTTTTTTTAACTTTGCTGTCATGAAAATAGGATTTAATCTGAGGTAATGTGGCTTTTTGTGTAGAAAGGATGGAGAGTTATAAATAACAATTTCTTGCATTATCCTCCACCTTCTCTCCATGGATATTGAAGCATGTGACAGATTAATTAAGACACATGACTCTCAGAGGAGATCCACAGAGCATCCAAAGCTGTTGAGTTACTAGGACCCGAATGATTCCTCATGTCATCTGAGCAGCTCTAGGTGACTGGGTGCATGCTTAACCCATAGCAAATGCAAAGAAGGGTTCATTGGTATAAATTCACTTGAGTATATCATAAAGATGGTTAGTAATGACTCTACTCACAAATGGTGACACACTGAGCTTTTTTAATATTATGGTTTAGAGGCACGTTCTCATAATCACACTGCAACATGTGCCCTTTTCCAGAGCGAAAGGATGGATGCCAAGCAACTACTGTTCTAAAAGGAGTTTGTCTCTGGTTTCAGTCTGGCCAAGTTTCAAGGTTGCACCCATAACACTAGGGGGTACCCTGAGCTTTTCCTCCCGCAGTGGAAGCTGAGCGTTTGCTGCTCCCAGTTGTTAAGGATGAGTCATTCAGAAAATTCTGGCTTTGTCCAAATTTACAGGTGGTGACAGCCCCAGAAATAGAATAAAAGATTTGAGGGTGTTACTGCAGGAGCTGGGTTTTTTGTAAGTGATCCAAAGTGGATTAGTAACCCAGAACTCTTCCCAGCTAAATGGGATGGGGCATGTGTTTTCTGATTCCCTGAAAAATCCGACTCTATAACTTTGCAAGATGCAAATGGATGCATTCAGGTGTTTTGAAATAATGACTGGAATCTAATCTGAGGAGCCAGTTATGTATTTCATTCCTCTGTATCTACACTTGCCTTTTGTGGCAGACTATGAGCAGCTACTTCTTGGATGTAATTTTCTACAGGTTTTGTTAGAAATCCGGTCCAGGAATAGCACCAGCGCACATCCTCCCCAGCACGTAGCAAAAGACTTACCAACATGGGATTCCAGTTTCCCATGAAAGGATACCTGCAGTGGAGCAGAAAAACCCAAAATGGGGGAGGGGGGAGGAGGAGCGGAGCTCGATTCACTTGGGTAGCTGATGATCAGCATTGCTGGGCGTTCGCGTGCGCATTAGAGGGAGAGCGTGTCCTAAGGTCTCCAGAGCTGTCAGGAAGGAAGTGTCAGGGTGCCCAGGCAAGCAGAATGCACAGAAGGGGATCTGCAGGGTAGCCGCTCTGGCATAACGGTTGACTAGAGTTGTCAGTTTGGGGTAATGTGATGTATGCATTAAAAAAAGGGAAAAAGTCCACAACAAAAAACCCTCCATAAAACCCCTGTCAGCAGCAACCACTTATCTTTAAGCCTTATACACAATATGTGACACAACTATTTATGTTTTAAATGCCAGAATGTCTTCCCCTGCTGCTCATGCTCCCTACTTTCCTGTCCCTTAGCTGTGTCTATGGAAAACAGCACTCCCAACTGGCTTGCATCTTGTCAGATTTTCCTGTTCTGGACTCACCCTTCCCTTTCTGCCATTTGTTTGAGTTCTGATCCAGAGCAGTTGGAAGCCTTGCCCCTCACGTGCCGTTTCAAAGTGCCAGGGACAGAAGATAGGCTGCAGGCTTAGGGTATGATCCAAGGCCATTTGGGCTTTTGGATCAAATCTTTTTGTTTTAAAAACTGGCAGCAAGGCTGGGGACTGCGCTGAGCAACCGTGGCTTCAGGTCACTGATATATTTGTTTTTATGAAGTACTAGTCCATGTAGCTGTGATGGCAATAATCTCAGGCCTGTTGGCTTTCTCAAGAATAGAGGCACAAAGCTTTTAAAACAAAACATTTTCTGCTTTTTCCTCCTTTTGTCTGTGTCTGTGTGTCCTGTCACTCGGAAGCAGGACTGGGCACACTTAGTAGCAGTGTGCTGTGGGCTTGGCCATGGTTTTGAATCAGCTCTAAGAATATCCTGGCTACTGCAAAGCAGCAGGAGTCGTCTGTGGGGCCTTTCCCCCTTGTACCCCCAAATCCAAGCAGCTGTTACTATTTGTGTTGCATCTTCAGGAGAGACAGAAGAGACTTCTTAATTATGTTTAATTAATATAAGAAAAAGCAAAGTAGGAAGAATACCCTCTGGCTGAGCTCAGGAATTCTTCAGCTAGGTTCTCTGCTGCAGTTCTCCTGCCCCTTTGTACAAATCTCTCTCAATTATGGTATGCAGCATCTTCCCCTTCTCCACTGACTTCTGTACAGATTGCCAATGGCAGCAGATTTTGCAGTACCAGAAAAATATCTTTCCTCCTTTTCCTTCCCATCCCTGTCATTTTTTTATTCCAACAACTAGCTTAATAAAGGCCTCCAAATCTGGGGTTCCTGAAGGAGTATTGAAGGACGCCAGTTGTGTTTTTTTCTTGTGTGGTTAGGCTGTTTTTTCTTCCTTTCTCCTTTAGCTGAAGCCCCAAAATAGACCAAATAATTTAAAATAAATAAATAATTCTTTAATCGTAAAAGTATCATGGGTAGATATTTGGCATAGGCTATCCACATCAAACAAAGATAACAAATCAGAATAAAGAGGAGAAAGTAATTGCTTTCATTTGTCTGTGCTATTCATATGAATGTCGCAGATTAATACATTTTCCAGGATTTGGAAGGCTTTCAAAAGCCAGTATTGCAGTGGGATCATCCCTACAGCAATATCTCAAAACAGCTGTTACTAGAGAGCAGATGAATAATGTGAAGCATGTTTTCTAATTAGCTTCAAGTTTATCTCTGTTCTACCTAACCATCTCTGATACTCCATCTCAACATTAAATGCTTCTTCAGATTGGTAAGGGCAGAAGAACTGAGCAATTGCTTATCTACTGAATACATTTTGGACTTACTCTCCTCTTCTATATTTATAGTAACTCTTTTCACATAATTAGCAGATCTGTTTCATTTTAGGAGTAGATTTTCATATTCAGTTGCCTAAAGCTCTTGCAGGGGAATACGAATGTTCAGTTGCTTTCCCAAAACTGACATGAGCTCAGGCAATGCAAGGACTCAGATGTTCAGCTACCCTTTTCCATTCTCAGCTCCCATGCAAGTACCGATACTATTTTTACATGTGAAAATAAGTTTAGTGCATTAGAACAATACTGGGACATCAAGCTAAGCACCAAACCCTAAATTCTTCTTTGTAAAGGACATTGTTGCCAACCATAGGGACATCACTGAAAATTGACCAGTAATGTTATGTGACAGCCCCTTCCACTTCCAACAAACCGTTCATGAAATAGAAACCCATTTATAGAACTGCTGCAGTATGCATAAAAGACCAAGACCAGAGAAACTGGATTTTGCATACAGCGAGATGAGGCACCCAGCTGACAGAAGGAATATATATATAGCATTTGCAAAAATTCAGGTTCCCCTTGCTTTGGATTGCTGTGCTGGGCATACACAGCGACTAAGGACTTCTGCAACTTTGGGCCAAAATATTTCTGCCATTCATAATACCTCTTGATGCATTCATTGTACCTCACTCAGGGTGCAATTTAAAGACCAGTGCAGGGCATTGTAGATGTAATTGCTTTGCAGTGCATGTTTAAATCCACGGTTCATATTGTGAAGCTATTCATATCCATGATATTAATAAATGCACAGATATATTCTACAGTACTAATCCAAGAATAGATTTTTTAAAAAAAGCAGATTTCATTTTGAAAATTCAGAGCTCTTTTTTAACTTCAGGAATCTTATTTAGTTTTAAGCTTTTTTTAAATTGAAATATATATTGAAGGTTTTACTGAAAAATGTGTTACTTTAGTTACATAGATGGTTCTTTTGCTGCAAAACCAAATACGGGAAAGTCAGCATTTATTCTTGTAGGTTTTCTTTTTCTGTCCAAAGCCATTCTTCTGAACACGTTTTCCTAATTTTTTAAGCTGCCTTGAATGGCAATTTTAACATTGACAGAGTGCATGGGGCATCTCTAAGTGTACACATTCACAATGAAATTGCTCAGAGAGCAAGGATTTTGAAATGGATTCGAAGGGTTCATAATCTACACTAGAAGCAGGTGGTGCTGGGAGTGAATTATTTGTGGTGGTTTGTGGGTTTTGTGTGTGTGAATGGAGCTCCACTGCACTGACTTATACTGGATGATTATCTGATTCAGTATATTTGAAGATTTACTTCTGATAAAATCTCCTTCTCAGTTAAATTCTCCTATTTTTGTAGTGTCCAGTGAGTAGGGTAGAAATTATTGTTTCCTCCCTCCCCCCCGCTGCCTCTTTTTGTTCTAGAATTTGGGCTTTTGCTAAATATATAGTGGTTGGCACATCTTACCCTGTATTTATTATCCTCTTTCCTTCCTTAGGCTTTCTTTGGTTCCTTCTGGTCTTTTGTGCTGCTCCCCTGGGTTTGCTAATCATAGTGTTGCTTTCCCTCAGTGTTCCCAGTCAGACTTTCCTGCCTTCCACCTGCTTCAAGAAAGTACTGCAGCAAAAGCCGTCCCTGCTGCTTAATACAAGGTTGAGAAGTGCTGTGATTTCACCTGGCTTTCAACACCTAGTTAACAGTCTGCTAAACATTTCAGAGCAGGTAATATAAAACTGGTGGTGGCAAGATCTAAATGCTTTTCTAATTAGGAGCCAGGTGCTACCGTGGACAGTCTAGGTGACAACAGAGAATGAGGTTGAAGGTAAATATGTAGTCTTCAAATTTTTGGTGACGTCTTGTATTCTACAGGAATATTAAGAATTCCAGCTAGCATTGATAGTGTTCACCTTAACTGGCGGGTTTCATTCTTATGGTTCAGAATACCTTTTTAAGCACTCACATGGATGTTATTGCTAATATATTTAGAGGGAGGTTGACATTTTGAAAAGTTATTGATGTCAATCCATTTTGCCAGGCTGAGTAAACCAATTCCATGACTTTTGTCTCTAGAATGACTGCAGTGACCTTGGTCTCCCCAGAACAATGGCACTGAGTCACTTAAACAAGGGAACGGACTTGAAGTCACCCATCCATACCCTTCTTCCCATGAATTATCTTGCCACTCAAGGGAGAAACTGAGGCACGGGGAAAGTACCAACTCCAGAAGTTGTTTTTTAAGTATTGGAAGTCTAAAAACAGCAGTAAATGAACCTAAATTAATATGGTCCATTTATTTAGAATTGCTGAA
Organism: Zapornia atra; assembly: GCA_013400835.1. NCBI lineage: Eukaryota > Metazoa > Chordata > Aves > Gruiformes > Rallidae > Zapornia > Zapornia atra. The sequence continues at coordinate 231,730 of VZTU01029490.1, read as the reverse complement.
GTATAAGGTTAAGTGGAAGTAAAAAACGGATTCTCTGATTCTTGGCCTTGTGATTTAATGGCAAGATCATGTTTTCTTGAAGTACATAGAGAATTATTTATACTTGTGCCTGCATGTCTGCTTCTATGTACCTTAGAAACAAAGATCTATTCCAAATGCAACTCCGATCTAGAATGTGAGCCTGTGCTTCTGTGCTGAGGTCATTCTGGGTCTGAAAAATATTTTTAAGAAGCCCAATCACTGTGGCCTTTTAAAAAAAGCTCTCCATCCAATCCCATACATGAAACAGATCTATTTTACAAAGAATACAAGAATTTTTACAAAGAAGCCAGGCTATTACTATGCTGACCTATTCAAAGGAACTCAGAGCTGTGACTGGCTCCTATATAGCTTTGAGTCTCCTTGAGTACCATCTTTAGTACCTTCTTGTCACTTTTTGTGTGTGCATGTGTGTGAATGTCTAAAAAATCCCAGGGCTGGTTCAGTAATGCTGTTGTACAGTGCATTAGCTTAGGGCCCGAGAAGCAACGCGCCATGTCCTCTTCCGTAATATGGTTTTGGTCCTTCAAGAAGAGCCTTCACCCTTCACTCCCTTCACCACAAGAGCCTTCATTGATGCACGTCAGTCAAAGTGCTAGGTCGAGACTCAAGAGATGTAAAGGATTTTTCACAGCTCTGCAACAAACTTCTTTCTGGTATTGTCTCACTTTTTTTCAGTACTTTTTGGTAAAACGTGATTCATGCTATTTCTGTTTTTCTTACTGTTTGACAGCCCCAGCCAGACTTTAAACTCGAGATGTAGTCCATATCTCGCTGTGCTTGTTATGTTTATTACTGCATCTATCATCTGTCTGGAGAAGACACTGTCAGTAATAAGCACTAATTGTATTGCCATTGTGATAAAACATTCAGTTGTGGTGGTTCATGCTAGAAGCAGGGTTGATGGTGAAGGAGGAAGAAGCAAAGAGGTAGGGAAAGGCTCTGCTGCCTGTAGATGGAAGTGAGTTGCATACTGAGAAGTTGTTTACATCTGAAGTTTTATGTTACACTTTCATGAGACGTTATCATCAGCCCTCCAACATACAGTCCAGACCTTTCTAGCTTTCAGTGCTTTGAGCTTTTAGGACAGATGCTCTTGCAAATTAAAACCAGTTGAAGAGAAAAGCTTAGGTCTGCTCTTGGCAACAGGATTTCGGAAAGAACTCAAACTCTCCTTCTAGCAAAAAGGGAACTATAGCCAAGACTTGCAACTCTGCTGTCAACAGTTTTTATATCCAGACAGTTTCTATAATACTTATTGTTCCTTCCCATTCACCATAGAGGAGAATCGATAATAATCAATATGTGTTTGCAGGCACTTTAACGGTTTTTTTTTGCATATTAAATGAATGGGAAAGAAGGTTATTATAACAAACATCACCATAAAACTGCCCATATTTCTTGGACTGCTTCTAGGACATCTGTGTTTAAAAAAATCACAGTGTGGGTCTGACTGTGACCTGTGATTTTTTTCCATTGATGTAACACCTTTATGAAATGATATGTCTGTGAGAAGTAGCTCAGAAACATGGTGTTTCCTTGAACAATGACATTGATCTTCATAGGTTTTCGGTACTCTTGCCTCCTTTCTGTCCTTTCCCTTTTCTGCTGTGCTTGTGATTTCAGTATGAAACTGTGCCTTACCATGGTTTTGTATCATTTGGTTTTGAATAGAATTGTTTTCTTCAGAAGGTGAGGCAAACAGCTACATTTTTGGCTGAATACCTGTAGACTGCAGTATAGACAGAAGACTAGCTTCCTGCATGTGACAAATCAAGCTAGTTCCACCTTCTTCAGCAATTATGATAATTTAAACAAGAGTGAGTGGCTTTTTCTCTGTATTTTTTTGTCATGAAAGCTACTGAAAATACCCTGCTGTCCTAGAGACTTATTTGGTCCTTGAAGTAAACCTAATGGTTTAGGTTTAAATGGAAATGTATCTTGTAATATCTTTATCTGTCTTTCATTTTCATCCGTGACAGTAAACAGATAATTCTTGCTCCTATTAAAATCGAGATTTTACAAGCTATTCTAGGAAACTATGGACAAGAAATCAGCAATTTAATTATTGAAAGGAATGTAAATGTAGATTTTTGGCAACAGTAAGAACCAAGGGGCTGCCCTTGATGTAGAGGGGTCCCAGCACACTGCTAACCCAAGTTCTTGCTTTTTGCATGCAAAAAGCATCTGTTTATTGAAACTTCTCTGAGTCTGAAATGGGAGGTGATAAGAAATTGTGTCTCCTTGGAATATTTTACCCCTAAGAAAGGCTCAAAATACTGGAGCTGCAATTGTAGTAGTTGTAGTATTTTGCACCTTATGACCTATTGCAGATGGTCTTAAGGTCCTTCCAGTATTTATACCAGAGGATTCTACCTGCTGGAGTCTGAAGCATCTTTTTGGAGATGTTTGTGCTTGGATTTCATTGGAAATTACCTCCTTCCAAGGAGAATGTGGCATTGTTAAAAAGCTAAGGAGGAGTGCCTGAGAGGATTTAAAAGAACTGGTTTGAAGAAGAAAAAGAGGGAGTGCTTCTTGATCAAGAAAATACAAGCTGTTCTAGTTAAAAAGTAGAGGTGAAAGTAGAAAAAAAGACTTACGGGAGGTTAGGGGCATATATGAGGTGCTTAGGAGAAACTGAGGATCAGTAAAGCTCTGAGCCAGTCAGGGAAGCCTCTGCAGAATTTGAGCAGGGTCAAAATAAGGGGCGTTAGAAAGAAAAGTAAGTTTAGGAATTTATTATTGCTAGCTGCTAGTGGAAAACAAAGACAGCTTAATGTGCGGGGCAGAAGTAAGGGGACTGAGGCAGTAAAATAAGATTTCTGAAGGAAGCAAGAATTAAGAGTGGAAGAATGAAGTGAAAATGACAGCAAGACAGGAGCAGAATTCAATGAGAGACTGAGAAGATGAAGGATAGGAGGTAGGAGATGATATCTGTGCTGTGGCAGCTTCAGAGTTATAGCACTGGAGTGGGTATTTGGAATAAAATGAAAATAGAGAAATTGGCCAGCACAGTAGGATGACTCAAGCATGGTGAGATAAATGGGGAATGCTGCTGCCACCACACAGATTTGGGGAAAAACCCAAAATAATAGGTTTAGAAAGCAAACCTAATATGTTTGCCTCACTTTTCATGAGGTTTATGCTTCTTAAGATTCTTGGAAAATCTCCCTGTATTTTTGGAATTGTTCGCATATAGGTACAGGTACACATAAACCAGAGGAGAACGTAGAGAATGGAGGAAAAGACAAAGAATAAAACTCCCTAGAAGTTAAAACAGAGGAGGAGAGGGTAGGGTGAGGATACAGAAGAACCAAAAAGAAAATACATCACATAGCACACTTATTGAAAAAGAAACCTTCAGAGTTGCACATCTTTTCCAGGTGTAATCATGTTCATATAGATGTGAGCTGGCAAGGAACAAAATTATTTTAAATGACTCTAAAATGTGATTATCTTGACAGACTGATTATATTTGATGGCGTTGATTATGGCTGTTAAAATAATTTTTCTCTGATGAAAAAATATACCCTCACAGTTTAATTGCAAGTATCCAAAACATAGATTTAACAAATTGTATATGCCTTCTGCTTAAAAGTTCTCTTTTAAATGTGAAGGGGGGAAAAACTAACAGACACAGAATGTGATTATTTTTTATAAGGTGCTCTGAAGGAACTCTTTTCTGGGGTAGTTGTGTTCTGCCTTGCTCACCACTACATATGTCGTGTAGGCTACGTATCATTCAGAGGAAACATTCTGCTGTCCTTTTGAATTAAATGCTTGGGTAGTTCAGGTGAAACTTCTAAGATATTTTACCAGAAAATAAATAGGAAATGTGTTGCAGAATGTCTCATGTGAAAATTAGCTCAGGAAGTAGTGCACGAAAATCTCATGAAGTTCAACAAGGCCAAGTGCAAGGTCCTGCACATGGGGCAGGGCAATCCTAAACATGGATACAGGCTGGGTGATGAATGGATTGAGAACAGCCTGGAGGAGAAGGACTTGGGTGGTACTGCTGGATGAAAAACTGGACATGAGCCATCAATGTGCATTCACAGCCCAGAAAGCCAACTGTATCCTGGGCTGCATCAAAAGAGGCGTGACCGACAGTTATAGAGAGGTGATTCTCTCCTGCTGCTCTGCTCTGGTGAGACCCCAGACAGAGTACTGTATTTAGCCCGGGGCCATCAGGCACAACCTGTTGGAACAAGTCCAGAGAAAAGCCACAAAGATGATCAGAGGACTGGAGCACCTCACCTATGAGTTCAGACAGAGAAAGTTGAGTTTGTTCAGCCTGGAGGCTCTGGGGAGGTCTTATAGTGGCCTTCTAGTACTTAAAGGCAGGGGCCGGGGCGAGAGAGGGGGCTACAGGAAAGATAAGGAGGGACTGGTTACAAGGGCATGGAGTGATAGGATGACGGGTTTTTAAACTGGAAGGAGAGTAGCTTTGGATTAATTGTTAGGAAGGAATTCTTTCCTGTGAGGGTGGTGAGGCTGTGGAACAGGTTGCCCAGAGAAGCTGTGGCTGCCCCCTCCCACCCTGGCAGTGTTCAAGGCGAGGTTGGATGGGGCATTGGGCAGCCTGGTCTAGTGGAGGGTGTCTCTGCCCATGGCAGGTGGTTGAAACTATATGATCTTGAAGGTCCCTTCCAACCCAAACCACTCCATGATTCTGACTCCCGAAGTACAAGTTTGGTCAGAGAGACCAAGTGAAGTCCTTATTATGAGGCATTCCATATAATTTTTAACCAAAATAACATATTAACTGTAAAACTTAATGCACATGGGTAATTATCAGCTAAGCAGCTATTAATTAGCATCCTGTAGCAGGTCTGGAACTTTGCTATGTCTGGGACTATGTTTATAAAAGCACTGCACTTTTTTTTTTTAATGTAAAACCAGATAGGCCTCTATTTGGAGATATCCAGAATCAAAATTCTTAAATCAATCCTACCTATATGGTACAGCAGTTATTTCTCCCCAAAAAAATACACAGTAGACTTCAGTTGTCATTCACAGATGAAAATTTCACACAAAGAACTGCAATTTTCCTGTATGAACTAAGAGCTTGAGTTTTATGAAGGTAATCCTTGATGGAAGTAGGTAGCTTCTAACTTTTCCTCCCAGGCTTATAATTTTCTAACACTGAATGTGCATTTTTTGAGTTGACAGCTTCTCTTTTTATGTGAGGCTGTGTGTGATTGTATCCAAGATTAAAGAAGTGTCTGAGGTTTGGCATGGGACTGGGATTTGTATTGCATATGTCCTGAGCTCTTTGACTGCAAGCAAATGATTTTTTTCTAAAGAGCCTGAAAATCAGTCCTGTTTTGCAGTGGTATATAATGCATTCATTCAGACTGAGCTGTGGATCTGTCATCTTGAAAGGCTGGTTGCCTTCTAAAGCACTTGTATAAAATGAAAGATTCTTTCATTATATTTAGGTGTGTTTTACTGCAGGCAATTATGTTGGAAGTTCATTCAGTGGTACTTTCTTCTAAAGTTTTTACTCTTTATATTGCCTCAGTGCCCCCTTTGGAGGAGTAATTGGAGACAAAGATCTCACTCAAATTTCACAGTGGATGAAATGTTAGGAAAGGGAGAGTGAAGAGAAAGAACTCACAGCTGAGTATCTAAAACCCAGTACCAAGCCTCAAAAGCCAGTAGCATTTCCAGCTGAGTTGACTCTGACTAGTTACTGGAGCCAGCGCTTGTGCCTAGCGCCTGTGCAAGTCACCCATGCTGTAGATTGTCTGGCTTTGGCACTTGGCTTTGAGACCCTTTTTCTTTTTATGGGAGGAGGTAAAAGGAGAAAAGAAAGTGAAGAAGAAAAGGAGGAGGAAAATGATGGCTTAAAAGAAATGAAAGGTAGGATGGGTATTTCTTTAGGAAGAAAAGTGAATGGCCTATGGTCTAAAGAATGGAAAGGTAGAATAATTTTGCAGATTAGATAGTACATGAAAATGTTGACAGGAGGTGGGAGAGAGCAGACAGGATTCCTGAGTGTTTCTGTAATTCTTCGTTCATGACTGTTTCCCCCTGTGATTTTGACAATCTAGAGTATTTTGTGTGTTTTAAAATGCTAAATGTGCTCAAGTGACTTAGGAGTCTAAGAGTCATTTCAGGAAGACCTGGGCTGTATTTCTTGGGTCGTCTGTGGGATTAAAGGTCTGTCTCTTTTTAGCAATTGGACTCTTCCATTATTTCAGTGCTTCTAGAAAACATCTTTAAGGTGGATGAGTGGATGGTTCGGGGGGGGTGTATGGCGTGTGTGTGAGCGTGCAGACATTTCAGGAGTTGATTTCCTGTCTCAGTTCAAGGTAGATTCATCAAAGGGAAAACTGTATTGCACTGCTGCCTCAGAAAGTGAGGTGATCACAGGAGTCCCCAAATTGGTGAAGTGCCAATATAAAAATAGAAACAGGGAGTAAATGAAGAGCATGAGATGGTTGCAGCTGGTGACCACCCCTCGCGGCCCCGTCCCAGTACCTGTATGGCACTGAGGCACAGAAGGGTCATGAGGAGGCTCAGGGGTTCAGTGAAAGCTGAGTAGATTGGGATTTACAATCCCTATTTTCATAATTTCTGTAAAAGTCTGGGGGTGTGGAGTACACGGATGGTGGAAATCCCTTGCAACCTTGAGGGTTGAAACTAGATGATTTTTAAAGGTCCCCTCCAACCCAAACTGTTCTGTGATTCTCTAAATCTTTACAGAACTGCTTACTTTTCTGCTTACCAAATTGCCATCATTTCCCCACAAATTTCTTTAAGAAAGTGAAATAAAAGTTTTCTCCAAATATGTTTGGAAATTTATAGGATCTGGAAATGACTGGATTATGTAGAAGCTCTGTTTTATTTGGATGAATCTGTTTTCATTCAGAATGGATCCTGGGCATCATGCACCAAGTGGATTTCTATCCCTGCAGTTACTACATTGGCAATTAGCTCTACTTAGACTTCTGGAGTGTGAGAGCATAATTAACAAGTACCTCAATGCTTTCTTTAACTACTTCTTTCCCTTTTCTGCATAGAGCTCTGATTCTTATTGATACGTCTAGCTTGAGGAACTCCTTCAAGCCATAATGAAGTAACTTAGTACATGTAAAGGATTATCTAACCCCAGAAGCTGCATTTTCTTGGAGGTTCTGCTTTTTCCTTTTATGTGAGTTTTTACATATTGTATTTGGTGCATGTAATGGCACTTTCAGGGCCACTGACCAATGCACTTTCATTACTCTGTAACCATAATATGCTTTTGAAAAAGGTCTGCTTGCCTTCAGGGCACAATGTATGACAAATTTCACTTATTTCTTAAGCTGCTGAATGGAAGTTCTACAGTTACCATCAATATTTTCCAGTTGTGCTGTCTAGAGAGCTGGCTGCATGTTTATTAGGAAGTGCTGATGTCCGTGACTTTAGTCATGATCAGTGTAAAGTCCATGACTTAACCTGGAATCAATACGAGCTAAAAAATGTGTGGCAGCTCTGCTACTCAAACTCGGACACCTTAAATATATGCCCATTTAAAGATGTTGTCAATGTTTCATTTACAGTATTTTTTGCCTAGCTGCTATACCCTGTGAGAGCGAAGGGCACCACAAGTATCTGATTATATACATGTTAATTTGCATAGCATCAGTGTACTGTGGACAATTGATATATTATATAGGCTCTTTTTTTTTTAATAATTAAGGTGCTCTCAGCAAGGGTTGCAGACTACAAGGGAAATTGTCCAAGCTTCCTAAACACTTAGGACTTCCATGGTCAGCTAACTCCCTCCCACAAATTCAACAGACCTAAAGATGAATACTAATTAGAAGAAAGTATGTGCCAGACACTCAGCTGGTGGAAAAGGAAATAATTTGCTTCCCCACAGTGCTGCCAGGTTCACTTACATCAGATGAAAACCTGACCAAATGCCCTGGAAGACAGTGCAATGCATACAGAAGATCAGTATAGGAGAGCTTAGACCTTGGGACCACAAGTGAATACTAAATCTGGCAGGAAAGCTGTCTTCAGAACTTCATCAGAAATGGCTTTATCACCATAATTATATATCTGAACCATCCAGGGCACATCGCTGTGTGCAATAAATGATTGTAATAAGTGGTAGTAGGCAAGGGAGAAGTAATTAGTGGTGCAGAGTATATGGTTAAATAGCTCTTTCTTTTCTCATCTACCTATAGGTTTCAGTTAATATTATACACGTATCTTCTAAGATGAAATTACCTGAACTAATAGGTAACATTTTCCCAATGAGCATTCACAAGCAGACTGTTGTTCTACAGCAGACCTGAGACCGTCAAATGTTTGCTAATAGAAAAGTTAATTTTGGAATCGAGTGTAGGTGTTTGTAAAATCTGTGCTTTCCCCCGACTAATGTCTTGTTGTCAGCTAATTCTCCATAGACTTTGCCAATCATATTTGTACCCTAAAGAACCAGCTGAGCAGACATACCCCAGCAGAAAACAGAACTTGGCTGCCTATTTTGCAGTTTCTCTTTCATTGTGTTGAAGTATCTTTAGGAGGAAATCACTGTGTCTGTCATCTTGCTCTGGAATTCTGTGCCATCAACAGAGTGAAGGAAGGCTGTTGCTTCAGTCAGGCAGATCTTAATCCTATAGTGTTTTTGCCTGAAAGAAGTTCCCTTTTAATTGAGGATTCGGCCTGAAACACTGTGGTTTCCTTGAACCATTGTAAACACCACAGACTACCCCTGTGCAGTGTAGAGAACATTAAGCTCTATGGCTTGTTACTTACTAGGTGTAGGGAGCTTTGTATCTGTAGGTGACGCTGGTCCTCTTTCTGGGCTGTGATTTGCGATCTTGGGTTCAGAAGTTCATTTGGAAATAGTTGACATACAATGTGAAGGACAGTTGCAGGTGACCGACACTTTAAGTCTCAATCAGTAGTATTTCTCTGGGTTTCTGATTATAAGGTGATTATTTACATACCTTTTGCTAGGTATTTTATGGGAGAGATGGAATGAAAGATGGTCAGCTCTGGGTATTGCTGTGTTGACTGTATGCTGCCATTTTTTTCTGCAGTTCAGCTCTGTTGTCATTTAACTTTTGCACCTTTGAACAGTGAAATCTACTTCCATTCTTGTAGGTTCCCTTCCAGTAGATCTGTCAAAACGTTAATAGAAATTTTTTCTGCATTTCAGTGGACAAATCAGTACTGCACAGGCACTATAAACAGCAGCCTATTTCTGATGCTTTTCCTCTGGGCTTTGTGCGTGTGACATCCACAAGACCACCTGCTCTCTTCTGCAGCATATACCGTCAAAATCCTGGAGACAGAAGTGGTTGTGGCTGTACAGGACTTTGGTGGAATGGCATTAGGAAATGGCTTTAAATCAAGGAGTTAAAGCTTCCTTATTATTCCTCTCCCTTGCCTTTTCAAGGCTCTTCTCCAGTACTCTCAGATGTTTGGAGATCTGTCAGTCCCTGAGGGTCTATCATCTGCTAAGGAGCGCTCATATCTGCACCCATTTTGGGGAGGGACAAGATGTTCGGCCACCTGTGGGGCTGCAGGAGAACTCCCCTCTCCTCGGCTGTGTGTGCTGTGACACCCTTGCCAGGAAGCGGGGAGGGGGGCAGCTATTCTTCCCTACTTGCAGGAACTGCAGTCACTGCTCAATTATGAGTTAAATGGTTCCCAGGGAAGAAATCTGCAGTCCCAGCTGGGACCTTACTGTCTAATGGTGAAACCTGGTGTCTGTCTTAAGGCTGTTAAGTTTGTTAATAGCCAGCTTTTCTATTAAATCACTGCTTTACATTGCCTGAAAGCTATAGTACTGGAAATATCACGCTCTTGAGCACCTTTCTAATTGCAAGATAACTGTGCTGTCCAGCCAGTGCATGTGTTTGGGTACATCACCTGTCCTAGAATGCATATAGTTTTGTTCGAGCTCTCCATGCTTACTGAATGACTGGTCTTATAAATAAACTGATAGGTGGATATCCCAGGGTGATAGAAAAGTGAATTCAAACCCTGAATTCACTATCCATACACCACTGAATTATTGAAGAGTACGGAAAATTGTTTGGGTACACTGGCAATCCACAGTCAATAGGGAATTTGGAAACAGGTGATAAGACTGCAAAAGAAGGCTTTGATGTAGAAAAATCAGTTGTGTTTCCTTGCTTTTCTTACTGTTGATGTTGAAAGCAACACACAGACACATGCATATATTTTCACATAATGCGGAAAAGACACAAGCCTATTTGGAGGGTAAATTGGGCCTGACAAAGTTGCTGCTGTTGCAGGAGGGATGCCTTGGGGGTCTGTTTAATTCCTCACTGCTCCGATCTGATGGGTCACCTCTGTTCTGCTCCACTTTTTGTCATTGTCTGTCAGTTTACAAATCTAATGAGACTGCTGGTAATGGCCACCTCTAGCTGGTATTTGTGCAGAGTCTATCACAAAGGGTTGCCAACCTTGCTTTTGGGGCCTGTAGCCATTTCTGTGCTGAAAATAATAGACTTGACATTTCTCTTGTTCTGGGTAGCTGCATTTCTGCATTTAGAAAAGACTCCAATTGTCTTTTTCTTAAATGAGCTTTGCTTCACGACTGCTGATAATGGCACCCTGACTGCATGAGTATTATGTACTACGAAGAGTAGCTAAACTGTAAAACTTCTCTGAAGAAAGAGGCCTGATTTTATAGTGTCCACTTTCTAAAAAGTGGCTTTAATGTACAAGTCCTTTGTCAGCCAGGTCTATGAGATTCATAAACCCCAATGCTTCTGCAAAGGGCATGCAGAGAGGCCTCAAATATTTTTACTTTCTTGGTGGGATTCCATCCAAATCTTAATGAAATTATGAATTACATTAAAACATTGAAAAGTTCACCATGAAATAAAAATAAGAATTCAGTCAGATTATATCTTCTCCCAGTTTTTGGAACTTCTAAAGAAAACCAGTAACACTTTAAAAAATGTTTGTGCTTGCAAATATTGTGTAGAATAAGCTCCAGGATTTTCACACTATCATGCCATTACAGGAAAAAATACAGCAGTCATTCATGATGTACCCTTGTGTTTTATATGGATTGTCTAGGCCATAGGTTTATACAATCGCTTTTCCAAATACATTAAGATAGTCTTGAGGATAAAATAAATTTTCTGAATGGAAGAGTGACTGATACCAGCATCCTTTTAAAACATGGAACAGAGAGACCTCGAAAAAGTTGAGGGAATGCTGAGGGAAGGCCTAGTCAATCATTGCAACTCTTCTTTTTTCCTTAGATAAGATACTAGAAATTTACCTTTTACATAATGTCAATGTTCCCTAATGTACTTAACTACTGGCTTTTCATATGGCTTTGCTATGACTTTTTTTATACAGCTTTTCTTTTGCTATAGGCATTATTTTATCCAGATTTCAAATCAGCATGGTAACAAAGTGGGGCTTTGTTTTCCCTGTGTTAAACACACTTATTTAAATAGGAACGAAAGAGTCTGAAAGCTTTTTACAAGTCTACACACTTAGTAGTTCTAGCAGTAAAATATTTAAAGCAAAACCAGACATTACTGTAGAGTGATGAATTCTGAAAATGCAAGATGAATTCTGAAAATGCAAGATGAATTCTGAAAATGCAAGTCTCAGGTTTGTAAGGACAAAGTTAAGAAATAGAGTGAAACTTTGATTTCCTTCCCCCCATCCACCGCTCTTGACTCCAGCAGTTCCCACAAAAGCCTCTTAAAAATGTTTCCATTCATTCACTGGGTGCCGAACACTTCAGAAAATCAGGTCAGTTCTTTAGGTTTCCAAATACAGATTTAGGATCCTAAATATAAGCATGTTATTCAGAAAGAAATTGGCTTCTTTTTATATAGATGGAGAAGTTACAATCAGATCCACTTGACTTGTTCTATTTCCAGCTCTTATGGAGGTCAACAACAACTGTATTTAATTTGTGCTTTATGTATAAAATTTTCCTTCCTTGCAGGTGAGTAGGTGTGATTCTGTAAGTCCGTCTGGTTACTTGCCTTTCCTTACAAATATAACAGGCTATTTTTCTTCGCTCCCAACAATCTGGCAAGAGTAATTTTCTCAGCTCTGCTTACATGCAGAAAGCTATACCTTCTTTCCAGATCAAACCTTATCAGTGTCCTTTCTCCAGGTTTATTCTTTCTGGGATGTCCTAAGAGGGAGTGTGCATTTCTTACCCTTCCATTCAAGCTACCCTAACTAAACGCCAAGTTTAACAGTGGGGTTGGCAGCCCCTTTCCACCACTCCAAAAGCAGCTCTCTGCTTTGTCTTTATCCCAGCTCCAACCCCAGGCATCCACTTGGGCTGACACTGAGCCTAGGAACCCCAAAGATGGTCTGGAGGAAAAAGTTCTCCAGAGACAATGTTTTTGGCATCTTGCCTTCTCTGTGGTTAGCCCCTTTCCAGCCCCAATCCTAGTGCAGCCTTTGGCTTTGACTCTCCGATTCACATCCAAGAGGAAAATTGCAATTCCCATAAGGTGTGATATACCTCCAGCAGTTTATTTTAATTCTTGAAGTAACTCTATTTACTCTTGGGGGAGGTCCTGAGGGAGAGCTTTGTCCTAAATAGACAAAGTGACCATGAATAGCACAGTAGGCTCTGAAAGACCACGCAGAGAATATGTAGTTAATAGCATACTTAATCTCTAGCCCTTACTATTAAAGCAGCATTTTCTCCTGACTTGCTTCCACATCACTGAATTTTTCTTTTATGTAGGAGGGCTAAAACAGAGACTAATAAGAATGCCTGTCTTTTCTGTACCGCCTTTTATCCTAAAGCCTCTATCTGCAAGAATTCTTTCACCATAAATCTGAGCATCTCTAAACTGACTCTGGTTTATCTCACTGAGAGTCCTACCCTGATAAATATAACACCCATATACAACATATGTGCATAAAATACATATGCAAGTGAGTTTTCTCACCTCTGGAATCAAATGAAGTGAGCCTGGCATATGTTTAGCCACTGTAATTAAGGACTGAAAATTGTGAAGTGTGCTCCACACCTGAACAAGCCTGCTGGAAGAGCTGAAGTGAGCATGGTGTGGTTAGTTACCCTACAGGAGTCTGGCGTGACTGCAGACGCTGTGCTCCGAACCTTTGGAAGTATACAGTCAGATAGCTGGGTGCTAATGGCCATCTGGGAATTCAGTTGGCAAAAAGGAGCAATGTGCTGGCACAGAGCTATTTGAGCTGTTTACTGCACTAGCTGTCCCACTGCTTTTCTGTGTAGAGGAGAGTGAGGGTGCATGCAATGATAATCCTCTGTCACTACAGACAGCGTGCTGTAGCTCTCATTTCATGCTGCAGAAGCTTCTCCTGAGAGCAATCAGCTTTCAAAATCAGAGGCACACAAGTCCCTCTTTCCTGTGACTGCAGGAGGGCCAACACAGCTGCACTGAGAAAGCTACCATGAGGTCTTCTGCAATGGCAAAGGGCTGTTTTTGTCCCTCAGGAGTTCCAAAACAGAGTACCTTGTAGAGAGGCAAGCTCCAAACTTGAATGAACTGGAGCTCGAGGCTGGGTGTGAAGCTGAGTCTTTGGAAGACAGAGGGCACCAGCAAAGTGACGCAGTGAAAGCTATTACTGTGCCAAACTTCTGATAATTAAAATTTCATTGTAATGTACCACTGATTCCATCTCTCAATCTTTCAAATAGGAAGTGTCTCAAAAAAAATTTAATTTCTCTCCTTGCTGTCTGTTGTATAAGTGGGTCTGGAAGATTTAAAACAAAATTAATCATTTTCAAATTGTTGAACCCACTGAGTGCAAGTCAGCAGCTTCCCTTTAACCGTTTTATAGAGACATAAGCCTCTTGGGATCACTTAGCAAGGGAATACTTTTCTGCCTTTTTTTTTTTTCTTTTACAAGTTTGCTCAAGGCCAATTTATCCCAAGCTTTGAGTCTATCCAGCTGTAACTGTAAAAAAGAACTGATTTCCTGACTGCCAACCCACAGTACTTTACCCAATACATGTAGAGAAGTGGGGATCAGTATTGACCTAAAACTAGGAGTCCATTTCATCAGTTATGCTTGCATGCCTCTCTGTTGTTTTCATAAGACAACTTTTGGCTTTCCATTAGCGAGAGAGGAGAAGAAGAGCCGGAATCAATGAGTCAGATCCTTAATCACTAGAAATTGCCATAGCTTCCTTTTTTTTAAATCTAAATTTTCAGCTGGCTGTGCTGCATTGACCTCAGCCCTAGATAACTTAACTGTCAGTTAGGGAAGTGATTTGTGAAGCTTCAAGCTTATATCTCAGTCCCTATTTGCTCCACTCCAGAAATGGCAAGGGAGGCCTGGTTTCTAAAGGGAATGTTGATGTTTCATTTCAGTTAGCTTAAAAATAAAGCTGGTTTCTTGAAGAAGGAAAATCTGCAACATAAAGGTGAAATTACAACATTTTTCATGCCTTTCTTGAAAAGAGAATGCATTTGGTGCATGCTATTCCTACTAATGGAGTAATAAAAATAGTAATTTTGGTAGGGAGACTATGGATTAGCAGTCTTAGAAGCAGGGATTTGCTGTTGCTTCGGACTGTCAGTTGGATACCTGACGATTTAACTTCCTGCTCCACAGTCCTATCCTGAGGCATACAGTATGGGAGAGAGGAAGAAAGGTTTGGCTGCCTACATCAGATCACTGGAGACAGCCCTGGGAAGTGGAAGGCAGAGCTCAACAAGACCTCTTGCTTCCTGCACCCCTGTGCAAAGCGTAGTTGGCAGGAACTCCGGAGTGCAGCGGTGGAGGGTTTGTTTCTGTCCCTCCAGACTAGGTGGCAACACTCAGAATATTTCCATCGAAATAGAGTTCAGTTAATTAAATTTGCATGTTCTGGAAAATCTGAATTTTATTCCCCTTTGTATTGCTCCAGAAAATTTCTATTCCATTCAAATATTTTAATCTTCTCTCAGAGAAACAGCAATTGAAATATAACACTTCTGATCTGTTCAAAATTAATTAGACTTTATATCATAAAAGTTCAGCGTTTGGTGAGGATTGTACTGCTAGTTCCTTTGACTCTTGCTTTACAGTCTACTTGGACAGCTCATATTGTCTCCCAGAATCACAGAACTGTAGGGGTTGGAAGGGACCTCAAGAGATCATTGAGTCCAAACCCCCTGCCAAAGCAGGTTCCAGGATGCACAGGAATCCCTCTTTAACCAAGCATGGGTTGATGTAAGCCACATTAGTGCACACACTCTCTGTCCTAGTCTGGGGCAGAGAAAAATTGCTGTTTTCCAGCTTTACCAGCCTCCTCCTCTTTGAATTCTGGTAGAAGAGGACATGCCTTAAATACTCCCTTCATTTAGACATTAAGCATCAGACTAATGACTACATCTACTTGCCTCCTCTCTCACAGCAGAAGTAGAAATGACCCAAGAATGCCTTTTTGGTTGCAGTTTGCCTTGTGTAGCATTGCCTTCATTTTTACCAGTGCTCACCCAAACCACCCCTGGAGAGCAGAAGGAGAACTGAATGCTGATGAAAAGGAGGAAGCACTGAGAGCAGGAATGTTTTGCTGCCAGAGGTATTTCCTTCCCCTGGCTCTTTATTCAGAGCTGTATAATCCTGCCCTTTGTTCTGGCACGGGTGGTGGTGGCAGATGGACTGGTCATGGCAGCACACAAACCACATCTGTTGGTATGTGGCAAGTGGGATTCCTGTCATGAGTTATGACAGAGCCAACAACCAGCCTGCAAATAGTTGTAGGCTGAGATTCTGCACAGCTGTTCTGAAGAAAAGACAGCATTGAAAACTTTAGAGAAGTGGGTAATTAGTAAGTTTTTTAAAGAAGATCTGTACAATTATTTCTGTGATATTTTACTGTTACATTCCATTTGCAGTTATTCCATTATTTACACTGTTTTTTCCATTTTTCTCTTTGCTGTGTTTGGCTCTGTCTGTGTTCCCAGCTTGAGCCACAAAGTGGGTATTGCACAAGGCATTGAGAATGAATTTGACCCGCTCAGCTGGCATCAAGAAAATTCAGTTAAAACCCAGTGTTAAACTTAACAGCATGCAATATATCCCACAGTTTCCCATTAAAGGGTGCCTCCTAAAATCTTCAAAAATAGCTGCATTTATTGGGTTAGAAGCTCCATTAATGGTCCCCCAAATCTAGCAGTTTCAGCATTCTTACGATGGTAACAATACAGGAGCTGAGCTGCAGAAGTGTTGCCATAAATTCAGGACTTAAACCATTTCATAGGAATAGAGGATGTATCTATTTCCCCTATAACATCTGCCTTTTTTCCCTTGGATAAGTACATAACCTCTTCTCACCTTACTGCTTTTTTCTTTCACCTTGATGCTTTTGCCCCGTCCTTGTTTTGCTACGTGGTGAACTTTTGCAACTCCCATGGATCAAGATGGGCCCCCACCCTCTGACTGATAAAGCTTCATCTTGATTATAACCACTGGATTTTAGTCAAAGGCAAATCTTGTCAGCACATAGAGTGTTTGGGGGTGGGTAGTGTAAAGATCTTGTAAAAGTTCTATTCTAGAATAAAAAAAAGCTTTTTTTTCTTTATTTTTTTTCTTTTTTTTAAACTTTTAGGCCACAGATTTGTAATTCCTATGAGGGATATCTCATTACAGGAGAAGATGAGAACTGGGGATATTCTTCCCCAGACCTTAAAAAAGGGTAAAAGTTGCAGCATGATTTAAAAGTGGTCTGATTTGGAGAGCAGAATGAGACTAGCTCTCACACATTTCTTCTATCCCAGAGGAAGATTGACACCAAATGTTGTTGACAAACCAGTGATTTTTACCAGCTCCACTGTTCCAAAAGGAGGAACTCAACTCTGCCATCGAGTTTCAACCAAGCTGTATACTTCCTTTAGTAAAATCAGTGTAATATTTCTTATTAGTCTCATGTGATCTAATAACTTATTTATATGTCTGAAAACAATTTAAGAATTTCAGCTAAATAATTTTACCTAAATTGAGTGTTACCAAAGATTGGGTTCATACAACCAATACTTTTCTCTCTCGCCTCTCTTTCTACAGCACTAGCATTTTTAAAGGACAGGAAAGTCACAGTGGAAGTATCTAAATGAAAAGAATCACTTAAATAAGGTCCAGATAAAGAAATTAAAAAAAAATAATAAATTGACTTGCGTGCCTTGATGCTTCTTCCCCTCAGTTTGTGTTTCTCACCCAAGTTTGCCTGTCCTTTGTTAGCTCCCCCTAGATCAGTTTGTAAGCTACATTGTGTTCTCCTCCTTTGTAGTGTTTGATCCAGATGGATTCCTTCTGCGCGTTAAAACTGCTCCCAATTTCAGCTTCAAGTTTACGATGCTATTAATGACAAGTGCTGGGTGAAAGGTACATCTGTAAGGACTGTCTTGCAAAGGATCTTTTCACTTGTGTCAGAAACTGACTCGATTCTTTTTTTAATTTTAATCTTTTTTTTTTTGATAAAGAAGTTGGAGAGCAGCTCTGAATGTTAGATGAAAGGAGGAGCTGCTTGAAGGACAAAGCAATCCACTTTTTGCTTCTCATTGGTTAGGGATCAGTCCTCAAAAGCCCTTCTCCACTAGACATCTGCGTCATAAGAAAGTGAATTAGGATAGTAATAGTAATTGTATCAGATTCTTTGAAGTCATGATACTCCATAGCAACTTCACAACCAGTCTAGTCACAGTAGCACTGATCTGTCAGAAATGACTAGCTCTAATTCAACAGGGATCTCCACTCATAGAGGAGCAGTGATGTTAGGAACAGCACAAACCATCCCAACGTTCTGACACTGAAATCTTTTCACAGTGCAGATCAGTGGTATTTGTGGAGGAAAAGTAGCTGTTGATTAATCATCATGTTAATTTGAAGCTCGTTTATTACCATGCAAAGGGGGGGAAAATGTTGTCTATGGTAGAATACAAAATTGCAAACAGCTCTGAATCTGGGCAGCTGCATCTCCCTGAGCAGAGCTCAGAACTCCTTAGAGGCTCATGTTTTCCACAAAGCCATACTCTGACCCCCTTCCCCCACTGTTTTCTAGTTGTCTAAATGAAGGAAAAAAATTAATAAAACCCCAAACAAACCACAAAACAACCCCAAAACTTTCCGATTTCCAAAAGGTTGAAGCTGGGTACATTAATAAGACAGTGTGTGTCTCCAGCATAGCAAACTATTGAGCCAAAGCCACACACACCTGCAGAAGAGCTACCTGTCACTTTAGCAATTACAAATCCTTATGCCAGCTTATTTGTACTATCCTTCTCGCTGTGTTTGTATATGGGGCAATAAGACACTTGTCCTTGTCCTCATATACAAATGTCAAGATGAGGAAAGCAGGGAGTAACTTCTCTGTTGCTCATGTGTCTGTGCCAACATATTGGACTGGTCCATGATTTTCTGATTTTTAATGAGACTGGAACTCAGCCCAGACTCAGTCACTGCAGTGAATTCAGATGATTTGCCTTTCCTGCACATATTTTATTTTCTGTTACCCAGGAAAGCAGTTTAAATCACATCCAGTCATGAGACAGAATAATTTTATTCATGTGCAGACTTTTTCAGAGATGAGTGTAGAGGCACCGAGTCTGTCCATTTAGATCTGTAAGAAAGTAGGTTGGGATGTTGTGACCCATGTCTGCCTTTCACATGGGTCCTAAGCTAAGCCTGCATATCTAAATGCTGCTGAATGTCAGCAGTTCAAAGCTGGAGCTGAGCTTTCTGACAGACACAGAAATACCCTCCTGAAGAAATCTAACAGATCTTCAGCTGTTGCTGAGAGCAGTGGGCAGCATGTTGTCTTAGCATAAAGCAAAATGTTTCCTATCAGTTTTAGGATCCTCAGAGAACAACTTTTTCCCTTTCAGCGCCGATGAGAACTGTTTCCTGCTGTTTTCCATTCAGGTTGCATCCTGCGAGCAGCATTTGGAACACAGAGCAAAACCAAATAATGACCTGACAGCAATAGCTTCATACTGAATAGAAATACCAGGGCATGAACTAAGAGCCTTGTATTAGCTCATGCGATTTCAAACTTCAGTGAGCTAGTAGAATGTAGGAGAGTGAGGAGGGAAAGCTATTTTCATCCTAATTAAAAAGAAATGTGTTGCAAACACTGAAAGCATAAAGCTGGATCAAGAAACTACAAAATATTTCTTGAATAATGGTTTGGTTTTATTACACTGGCAGAGTCTTGAAATCAAATTTCAAGTCACTTTGTTGTTTCTGGTTTTATCAAGGTATACTTAGCTGTAGTGGAGCTTGCAATGACCAGTTACTAGATAATTCTGTGCTCAGACTGAGACATTTCTCTCAGAGTAATAAACAACTATTTCTCACCATGAAAAGTAAAATAAATTAAAAAAGAGGCACCCCCCCCCCTCCGCCCCCGAGGATTCTAGTTGGGGGGTGGTGGGGGGTGGTGGTTTTGTTTTGGTTTTGGGGTAATTTGAGGCACTTTTTGGGTCGGTTTTGGGTTTTTTCAACATTTGCTGCATTATGTTTTCCACCAACAGGCATTTTTCAAATATTTTCAGCAAACAGAGAGGTGAAGAGTTCTTCCAGAAAATAGCTATCATTAATTCACATGCACACGTCCAGCAGAGGTCTCATGATGCTTGTTTTAAAGACTGCCCTTGATTTCAGCAAACTTTGTGTCCGTTCCTAAATGCAGTTAAATCAGACCAACTACTCTGTAAACTCTGTACTACTCTGCCCCAGAGCACACCTTTCTTACAGTGATATGCTCGTAGCACTGTGTAGCTGATACCTTCCTGCACTTGGCTCTGGTTGCCACAGAGCTGCACTGGTAAAATCCTGAAGTCAAAGTTAGTTTCCTCCCTGTTTCAGCAGACCTTGTCATTGCTTAAATTAATAGAAGACTTTGCTCAAAAGCCTGAGGTGATCGAATAATGGGGACGTTATGGGGATTAGTTATCCCTGTTTGGTGGCAAGCAAAACAAAGGACAGAAGTGAAAATGTCCCATATTCCTGATTTGGATCACTTCTAAGTGATTTGCTGCAGAGCGCTGAAGGCGATCGCAGTCAGGATTACAGCTGCTACTGACCTACCAACAGTTCATGCAAAACTACATTTGCCAAAAGTTGTGGGGTCTTGTGCTTTGGGGCTTTTTAAAAATTTATTGTTGGGTTTTGGTTTTTTTACTGTTACCAGTTACTCTTCTGTAAAGGCATATAAGAGAGTCCTTTATCTTTGGACTTGGCATACAATCTCTGAATTCTTGGCTGAGCAGGACATCATATGCTTGTCCTTCGCTTTCTGTTGAAATTAGAAGGAAGACTGTCTTAGGCTGATATGTAGCTGCCACTAAGATAAATGGAAGATCTGTGTTAATCTAGCTCCACTGATGTTTAATAGTTTGAGACTTCTTACATTTTAACTTAAGTCTTTTGCAAATCTTATGTCCTTAGTAACATACTTGCTGGAGTTGATTAGCTAGTTGTTCTTCTAATTTCTACCATCTGATTTACTTTACACTCAGTAGCAACACAAACCATATTATTTTGCTGATTTTGTGTTTTGTACTGAACTCATAATACATTGATTTCTATTTTAAATTCTATTTAGAAACACCTTCTTTGGACCTAGTTTTCTCATTCTTACACAGAATTATTTTGGCAGTAAATGAGAATTTCATGAGGAGACTGTTTATCAGTGCTGGTTATTAGGTAACCTGATTTCAGGGCAGCAGATAGACTTGCGTGGTTAGGGTTTTTTATTTTAGGGAGAAGGCAATGGTATTTCTTCATCATCCTTTACATGGGGTATTTGATTGGCAGAAATTCTCAGTTGTGCCAGTGTCAATTTTCCTTTTGCAAAGAACAATGAGATCCACAGTGTCTAGATATCCCATTGTGGAAAGAAAAAAAATATTTTGGTAAGGTTTATTGTATTCAGAGACTTTAGAAGAAATGAATATATTTCGTTTTTGCTTCATTTTTTGACTTTCTCTCCTTTATAAATTGGGAATACAAAATGTTTAGAAAATTTTACTATAAAGAATACACAGACTAGAAGATAGAAATGTTATGATGTATTAAGACATTAGAAACAGGAATTATTGCCTGCTTCATTAAGTTTTTCAAGTTAGATCATTTTATCTCTTAAAAACCTTTCTTTTCTACCAGGTTCTAAGCTCTCAGGTTCTCTTCATTTTCTCTAACTTCTTATGGCTATCAATAGAACCATTTACTCTGAAAGAGTATGGAGTTTTCAGGTAATTATGTTAAGCATGTGTTTAAAGGCATTGTTGGTTTGTGAAGAATATGGTCAGCAGCTGTTAGAAACAAGTCCTTAAGCCTTTATTAGAATGCATAATTAATCTAAAGACTTGATGAGAAAGGAAATATTAATTGGGTTATTTTCTGCCAGGCCTTAAGTGGCTTCACTTTGTCTAAATCAAAGTAATTAAGAGAGACTAAAAATGTGAAGTTTTCAGTAGAGAACTGAATCTAGGCAATTTTGGTCTGCCAAGTGAATGGGTTTCAAGCAGGAAGAGCATTCACTTTGAAAACCAAGAAGAAATTACCGGTAGGATATTTCAACTGATGTTTTTGGAATCAAGCTTTTTTTTCTTACCTTTTGAAGGCAATTTTTCAAGTTTCCTACCAGATGCTGCTGTTAATTTTAGAGTCCTAATTGGGTTCAAAGTAGGTCTTCATACTGATGCTAGATCAGGATGGAAGGACTTCTTGCAATTTGAGTCTGATGGAAATGAAAATCCTGCCAGCTGTGTTTTGTGTGTTAGGGCTCTGCATAAATAACCATAAATCTCTTAAGATACTTCAGTAAAAGTAGGTAAGCTTCCTTCCATCTTTCACTGTGGAACCCGGCAGCAAAATTATACTGGTTATAGATTGGAATTTGTAAACAAATGTCGAGCTTCTTTAAAAGATAAATGATTTGAACCTTGGGTTCTAAGGTTCTATTCCTTTTTTTTTCCTTTTCCTTTTTTTTTTTTAAATTAAAGTGATGAAGTAGAAATGCATCATAAGGAAAAGATGATTACTTGGGCCAATCTAATTAATGCACAGTTAATATAGCATTAGAATGAATGTAACACTGTGGATTTAAAGGAGTTTAGTTGACTTGTAGACCCCACTTCTCACCTCATTGCTCCTCTGGGGCTATGTAGAAAATCTTGGGCTATCCTTTAGGTAGACCATCTTCCACCATAACAGATTTGTCTCTAAGTCCTTAATGCTAAATGACAGGATTACTTTGGTTGTGCTTGGAAAGTGACTGACTAAAGATATGAAATAATGACGGTGTATTAAAACATGTATCTCATTTAAATAGTACTTGCATGAATCCAAAGGGAAGGAATGGAGATGTAGAGTCATTCAAAGCATGTGTAGGTTTTATGATATCCTGTGCACTGTTTAAAAAGGTTTACATTTAATGGTTTGGCAAGGTAGGAGCATTTTGCAAATAACACTTTGTGGAGTGAGGGCTGGCTTTCTCCCAAAACCAATGGAGGGAAACAAACCTTCCATTCTAGTTTTTATAGTTGGTTAAAAGCAATAAATGTGCAACAATATTATTGTGTTTCAGTGATTTTTACATTGTTAGGTATATTGAAAGCATCTCATAAGCACAGCCAAGAATACCGATATTCCTGTGTCTAAGAAGAAGCAGGTAAGTGGTATTGGCCATACTTCAGTGCTAGAGGTGAGAATGAAGTCTGCATTTTGTATGAGAAGTATTGACCAGGGCATAATCAGTGTTTCAGTCCTATCCTGGCCTTGAGTTTTCACATTCTTATAAAGGAGCCATGCCATTGTTCAACCCTTATGCACACTTAAAAATTAGCCTCAAGACCAGAGGTGAATTGAAATACTGACCCAGCTTCAACTCATTGAGTGCTGTCATTGATTTCAGTGAAATCTGTCTTTCACTGTAGGCCTTCTGGAAGGTGAAAAACTGCTGACAAAAGGAACAGTGTGAAAAATCCTCTCTGAATTGCTGAATGACAAAGGAATACAGCGCACGACAGGTTCCTTAATACCTCTCCTTGAAATGAAGAGTGCAGAACAGGATGCCACTTCAGGGAATTTTTCCTTTAATTTGGCTTTTTGGGCTCTTAAGGATGCAAGCTGGTATCCGGCTAAAAGTGGACCATTTTTTTCAAAACTGTCTATTGTCTCATCCTCTTACTGGGATAAGAAAATAATCTTAAATACCTATCACTGGCTCTTTAATGGGGAGAAGGTCCCCATCCCAGGCTTTTGCCCTTTATCAAAAGTTATGGTGCCTGAGCAGAACGGCTATGCCTTTCAGAAGCTACAGAAAAGGTACGTTGTAAGAGAGAAGAGTTACAGGAGACAGCTTGTGTTCCTGTGCCCTGGCAAGGCTGATGGGCACAGTTGGGCAGACCCAACTGTGGCGTGCAGCACCCAGCACTTGGGCCATCTATGCTAGCAAGTTCCCAGCATAATGTTTTGTACTACGGATCTAAAACTGGGCAGACTGAGAACTGCAAAATGTGAAGGCTGTTTCCAAAGAGCTGAGGGTTAATCCTTACTTGGATCACCAACATACAATTAAAGCAGTTTTTGAAATGAAAGGGAGAGATGTGTTATGTCTCCTATTTCTGGGCCCTGGTCCAGCAAAGCAAGAAGTAATTCTGAAGAGTGAATAACTTTGATGCCCGGTTCATATGGGTTTAAGTTATTCAAGCCCTTTGCTAGATTGGGGTCATATTTTTTTTTTCCCCTCTCTAATTAGTGCAACTGCTTAGCAAAGATATTTCCCATGACTTAGTGGTAAGTCACTACTTTGTATTTTCCTTTTAACATCTCTGAACTGATTTCTTTTCAAAGATCACTCCAATTAGCACTAATCTTCTGTGGACATTGGCAGACTTTCAATGCCTTCTGATGCTTATGGACTACATTGAACTTAAGTTAGTTTTAGAACTGCAGGACAAGGGACACAGGGTTACGGTTGGGTTTTTTGGTAAGATCACAGTTATGTATCTTTAATAACAATTCTTTGGTACTGAAGACATTTCATAGGGTCAAGGAGCTCCAGTTATTTCATTAGAATGAAATGGAGAGTACAGACAAATCATTAAGTAGCCTGTAAATCCCCACTCTTGCGTGCAGACTTTTTTCCATAGTGATTTATACTAAGCTTAGAATAATCTCTTTAGAACTTTAAGTAGAGTAAACAAGACCAAATTTCACATTACAGCTGAGCTTTCAAATTGAACTTAGTAGAATTATGGTAGGGCTAAATCTGACCAGCTCTGTTATGGGTTCTCTGGCAGTAACATCTAAGAAAGGAAGGAGCAGGGAGATTGGTGGTTTGGTTTCAAGCTCTCTGGACTCCCTGTAAATCAGTAAGGCAATAGTCTAAAATTAATGCAGTGACCATGGTGTGAGAACATAATCAGATTCATTAACTCCTAATTCCAGTCACTATGGAAGGGCTGAGACTGTTGCGTGTGCTCCAAACTTTGTGAAACGCATTGTTGCATTTCCAGTTGTGATTCATAACCAACTGGTCCTGCCAGGACCATCCATACTCACTCCTCCATGCTTGTCTGCCTACCTGGCTTTCCAGATGCTTTAAGTATTCGGAGGATCCATACAAGAACAGCAATTGAAAAATAAAGATGATGTGCTGGTGGCAGTGGAACTGCTTTCTACTTTCTTATTCCCAAGACACCGCTCCCTGATAGATTCAAATGAAGAAAAGTCTTGCTCCTAGTTAATTTCTTCTCCTTTTGTGCTAAAAGATCACCACTAATACATTTTCAGGAGTTTGGCTCTTCACAAAGCGATAAATTGTTGTGTGATCTCTGTGGCAAAATGGTTAACGCTGAGCCCAGTAACACAGCCCCTGATTTAGATGTTTTGTGCAAGACATGCAGAAAAACTAAGAAATGTTTTGTTGCAACTATTTTTTGGTAGATGATCCTAGTGAGAATTAATCTGAGTTTATCCCCATGGATGGAAAATACAGCAGCATTTTTTTCCGTCCTGTCCCAGCAGTACAGTGGTTCTGGGGAGACAGATGTGTTAGAAGTGTCAAAGATGGTAGAAAAGACGGATTTGGGGGGACAGAAGGGAAGACCTTCTTCCATTATAGTTAATCATTTTATTTGTACTAGCTTACAAGTACTTTTAGTTTTCTGCCTTAGCATGGAAAAACATCAGGGTTTGTGATTTTTGTGTCAACTGGAGCCAATCAGGAGCCGTTGGGTGAGCAAGCCCTAACCATGCTGTTCTCACACTTCTTGGTTACCAGGTCACTTACGCAGTATTGGGATCCACAGCCCCTCAGTGACTGGTAAGAGGATGCTTGATGGCTTACTATTATACTTTAGTTTCTGATATTTTAGAGATGTTTGAGTGGAGGAAAAGCTACTTTACCCTGTGTGCAGTATTTCCCTCCTCCCCCCTACTTCCCCCAGAGGAATTGGGAATGTGATTTCCATTTCACAGGAATGTGCTTTTCATTTAGCATCTTGAGGGGAGGATCAGCAGAGTTTGGACTATCTCCATAACTCTCTGATACAGCATTTGTGGAGCATTTGACTGTCCATCCCCTTCACTTGGCACGTGCTGGATGCTAAATGACTACCTCCGCATCAGGCAGTCCCTGAGCATCTCTATATCTGCAGCAGAAGCTGTGATATCCCAATATGCAAAAGCACTTTTCCTCTCTCTCCTTCCCTACCTGTCCCCCAAGCAGATCTGCAGGGACTGTCTGAAGCAAAGCTGATAGAAATGTGATCTTTCAGGAGAGTCTTTGTCTCTGGAGGCATTAATGACTTTGAGGCCTGAGGGCAGGAGGATTTTGTGGCTATGTTCCAGGTTAGCATCCCTCTGAAAGCACCTGGCCTAGAAAGGAGTATCCTGAGAGGGGAGAGACTGCAAGACTCTTCCATTCTTCTCATATTATTCAGAGAGATTTGGTTCTTGGAAGCAGTGTGTTTGTACTGTTCCTCTCTGGTTTTGTTTTTTCCTAAGGAAGTTGAATAATTGTAAACCAAAATAACCTCATGAAATCAGAATGAGATTAAACTAGTCTGGTTAGCTGATTATATATTTTTTAAAATTTTGGTTGTGTGCAGTATGTCTTGCCAACATTATTTTTGTTTGGTGAAAAGGTAAGCAGGAGGGAAAATGAACTCACTGTAAACATTTGGAAAGAAGGAAACAAGCTGTGTGAAAGAAGGAAATATTTGAGCTATGTGCTTTTGAATGTTGCCGTAGTATCTGGCTGTGTTTTACCTTATGTACTACAACACAAGACCTCTTATGAATCTCCTCACTAGTAAATAAAAGGTTTCCTGCTTCCCTACAGGCTACCTCATTTTCTCCCAGCAGTTCATAAAGCTATGACATGTCAAAACCCTCCCTTGATGTATTGACTTGATTTTTCCATTAAAAATTAATTGCCTCCTATTTGATGAATGGTGATAAATAATGACCTTTGAAGTGTGCTGCGGTCTCAAGTATACTTAGAGCTCTTAGCCTCTGGTTGAATGAACTTACAGGTATTTGCAAGTCATGGCTTCACAGAGTTGATACAGGGAAGAAAGCTTTCTGTTACACAGAAGTTAACAGTCTAGTGCAGCTAACTCTTAACTGTAAATTTGAATGACTTTAGCTAACAGGTTGCATAAAAGAAAGCACCATAATTGTCCTGCTCGAGTTAGTGTCACATCAAGGTCTGGCATCTGTTTAATTTCCTTTCATCCTTGAAAATCTGAATTCAGTGTGTATTAAAAAACCAAAAGACAACCCAAACAACCAACAAACAAAAAACTCCACAGCAAAAATCTCCACCACAAAACCAAAAATCTCACAAAAATCACGTGCCTAGTCCAGATGTTATTCTATGGGAAAATTAAAACACTGTCCAACCGATTTAATTCAGTTAACTGGGGGAGCATGCATGTGAGACTTGAACACGCACACCTGAAAAAATTGCATGTAACATCTGGGCATGCCCTTCTGTGCCCGCCCTGCTTCAAAGAACAGGCTCAGGGTTTCCTGCTACTGTAACTGCAGCAAAATTACAAATTCATTTTTGTCTTTTTCTTATATTTGGCATGTTGCAAATTGTCTCATGTCTTACACCAACTTGCCCAGAAAATTCTATGTTCACACCTGTTCGGGTTGTCTTAAAATGGGATTAAATCTCGACTGTTCCACATCATTCACTGCTATCAGCTCCTGTCATTTATATCCTCTTCTGTGTATTTACTGATTCTTCATTTCAGAGTGAATTTGAAGTAATACTTCTGTTTGTATCTCTCTGTACTCCTTCTCAATCCCTTTGGGGATTTTTAATATTATTTTTCAAACACTGCAAAGCACTTCAGAAAACATTAATTATAGAATCTATGCAAAATAACTTGATTTTTTAACTGGACAGTGTGCTCAAAAGTTTAAAAACCCTCTAACCATTTTTTCATCTCTCTCTGCAATTCTGTTCTCCCTGTCTGGCTCATTTTCTAGTGTTGCTGAAAGCTCTGCATGCAGATGAAGCAGAGACTGCAAATGGGGAGTGTGGTCTGTCCCTAAGGAGACCATCGTCTTTACGTGTCATTGCGGTAATGTCTTCCCCCTCCCTTAATTTCTTGTGTCTCTGGATGGCATTCAAAAAGTGAAACCTCTTCTGTCTGAAAACAAAGCAGCCGCTTTTCTGCAGAGACACCGCACGGCAGATCCCCGTGCAATTGGCTGTAGGACTGCTGGGTTGTGTGCGTGTGAAGGTGGAAGGCAGGTAGAGTAAAATCTGCATGTAGCACATCAAATTATTATTTAAACAGTTCTGGCAGAATCTGTCAAGGGAAGTAAGATAAATCAGGGTGAAGGCAAAAACAATTGTGTAAGGTAGTTTATACAAAGCAGTTGCCATTATAAATAATAAAGCACAAAGGCATCCTTTGGAAACTTTCCCATTTGTTTTTACCAGATCTGCCTTAAGTAACTGACAATTTTGTACTACTTTGTGTTCTCAGGCATTGCTCTTCCCTTGCTATGGGAATCTCCACAAGAGCTCTTGGCTTCTTGGTTTGGATCATAAATCTAGATCTTTGTTTCTTGCTCGTTTGTTTTTGTTTTGCATCCCACATGCTAGGACCCAATCACTAAGGCTACATGCTTTATATAGATCTCTTGGCATTCAAAGCTTGCTTCTGGCCAGAACCCTCCCAGCTAAACAGAAACGTAACACCTTGGCCATTAACATGCTGTTCTGCTGAGCCGCTTTCTTCCCAGAACCGCACAGCTGCCTTTGCCAGAGGCACAGGGTAAGTGTGCTCTGGCCACACGGGCACAAAAGGTAGGTTACATGTCTAAAGTGTCTGTTTATCATTGACCTGCCCACAAGAGCACAGGGTGCCCCAGTGTGCCCCAACACTGCTTCATGATGGCGTGTAGTCAGCTGCCGGCTGAAGCAGTCCCCTTTTCTGATGGCGTCTTCGGAGCACACGAGAAACGGCCCATCAGCAGAACAGATTATCATAGTTGTGGCAGCAGGCAGTTCCGACCTGGCACTGGTCTGAGGACCCTTCTTCCTCACAGCACTCTGGTAATACAAATGAGGGAAGGCAAGGGACATTGTCTTGAAAGACTTTGAGGATGTTGGGCTGATGACATGTTATCCTCTTCATAAATCACAAGAAACTGTGAAGAACATGTACATTTTACTTAAAAATTAGACTGCTAAGGGATTCTGAACATGACCATAAGAAAACATTGGCACCAACTTGTCATTCAGCTTAGGAGCACGCAAATTATTAATACAGGCTTTAAAATCTTGGGCAAAATACTCAGGAAAATAATTCTTCTTGTCAGGAGTAGTTACAGGAATGCTGCCTCTGATGGCCTAAATTCACTTGGCCAGAGAGAATGCTGCCAATTGCTGTATTTAGCATCAGTGCAGCATAAAAGTCCTGCTGTCCCAGACATCTGCCAATACCAGATGAATTGTTTGGTTAAGTATGGAGGACGGAATACAGGTGAGGTTCTGTTCCCATTGCAGTCAATAATGAAATGCTTGCTGATCTCCAAGTGCAGTGTAATTAATATCTGGGGGAATGTTTAAACCCATGGCATCTTGAAATATTAATTCGTATCTTGAAATGCCTGATTGTTTGCACATACCTTGCGTTTCCTTTCTGCTTACATTGGAATAATGGTCTGATTATTTAAGTCTGAGGAATGGCATAGATATTATCACTATTTTAATTCTAGGATAAATATTAGCCAATCATAATTTTAAAACATTTATCTCTTAAAATAAAGGGTAGATGATGGTTTATGTACTCAAGCAATGAGATATATTTCCCCTGTAATTGGATAAAAACAGGGAGTGGTGGTTTTCTTGATGCAGTGAAATGCTGGCCAAATAATCAGCACATTTGTAGTTACCCTGCAAATTACACTAATTTCTATTTTAAAAGGTCGTGTTTGGTCCAGTGAGAGTTAGAAATTTGTGAAAGAATGGATATTCATCTCTCTGTTTAGAAAATATCAACTAGTGAAGTTGTTCTACAGTTAAAAAAATTAACCAGAGATCATTTCTCAAAAAGACAAATTTGTAATGGGATTTGTTAATTTAGGTACCGATTCCTCTTGAAATTATTCTTCATTATTTAAATTTGTGAAACTTAAGCACTGAGTACTTTTAGGATGCTTTAAAACTCTGTCCCCAAATCCCTCAGGTGCCTTAAGCATTGCCTTTCAGCATCCACTGGGCAAAAGGTTGCATGGAAATGGGTACCTGAGCAGAGCACTGAATTCTTCATTACAGATCAGGCCTCTGGATAGACAAGCTGCTGGCCTTCCTTTTCCAAGGGCATGTACTGAATCCTAGTTGCCTTGAAACACAGGGTTCTCAAAATTCAGAGCAGGAACAGGCCCGAGCTGGAAGTGGATTGGGGCCCAGACTGTCCCTCTGTACTGTCTGATTATGTGATAGTACCGAGAGGAAGGAGAAGCTACAGTGAGGAGAAAGTAAGGGTCCGTTGACACATGGCAGATGTGAAATTTGACTTGGTTAAAGCAAAGCTAATCCATGGGGGACATCTTTACTGTGTCCTTTTTCCTCCTCCTTGCCTGTGCTGCAGTACTTGGGCTGCCTAGGTGCCTCTGGTGTGAGAGAAGCTCTGAGTGATTCGAGGCTGTCCACAGCAAAGCAGTTGTTAGGCTGGAAGAGGAGGGCTGCTGCCCACCTTTCAAGGGCCATCTCCCACTCTGTGAATCAGCACTGACTGCAATATGCTTGCAGCTCTGTAGCAGCCCTGGTGGTGACAGCCTCGTATGACAGAAAGCAATGACAAAGCCAGGAGGTGATGGGAATAGTTTTTGCCTGTTGTGAAATGAAATGATAAAAGCCAAAGAACAGCATTGCCTAGGAGGACTCCCCTTGTGAAAACCAACTCAAGGTCCACCTCCACTTGGAAACTGAAGTAATGTAATACTAAAGGATGTGATGTACCAGCTTGAAGTGCAGTTGTAGCACTGCTGAGTGCTCCTGGACGAGCTGGAAACCTCCATTATCCTGGTTCATGGTACCACAACCAAGTGAAGTCAGTTTTGCCATAGTCAGATCTAAGAGCAGAACAACTGGGGTTTTCAAGCACAACATATTGTTCAGGGGCTGTTTGTTTTCGGCCATGGAACCAGTACATCAAGTGATGCCCATAAATAGCTCAGTCTTGCTTCTGCTAGCATAAATCTGTTATTGACTGCAGTAGGATTTGGGCTGCAAAGTGGTTGGTGTGTGTCAACATATTTCTATGGGATGTTTGGTATCGCCATTACCCTTCAGGTAATAATGTCAGTGAGTTGAGAATGCTGTTGTTAATGGCTGCCTGAAATCTCAAAGAGCACTCTTCAGAGCTGGCCTGAGAGAAATGAATGACTGTGCCCCATTTTTTAAGCAGCTAGTCCTGTCTCCTAGCCAACACAAACACATTTCATAAAACATATGTGGATTGCGAGAAGCTGGTAGAAAACTAGTTCAGGAGTTTCCATCCTTGCCACTTGTTTGTCTTCCATTCTTCTGTTATTTTCATGACTAAACAAATTGGTCTGGATGCCTTAGTTTCTACTCAATGAAACTTCAGTACTCTGCAGGAATTCAGTAAACCAGGAACACGGCTTGGTGCTTGAGAGGCTGCTTCCATTTTGAGAACGTGTTTCTAGAGAAGTAGGGTGCGAGTAGATGTGGGTAGTGAAAGAAATGGCACCAACCATTGCACTCTTGATTTCTGAAGGCATTTCCTGGGCTATTTTAAAGGTTTTACGTATGGTTGCTGAAACTTTAACTCTGAACACAAACTGTCTTTTTAAATGATAGCTATTAAGCCTCATCCTCCTCTTCATTTTAGTCATGTGAAGTGCTTACACAGTTTTGGCGTTCTGACCTGAGTTTGGTCCCTGAGATTTAACACATATCAATTTCTTCTATGAAAACAAAATAGAAAAAAGCTTTACTTGCTCTGAACTTTCATGTCACATCATCTTCTATTTGCTTTGGTTTACTCACGTATATCTATATAGGTGTGTGTATTTTATACTCTGCTTTTATAGTTTTTATTTTGTGATTTTCATTGAGAGAATTTACATCTGATTTTCTAGACTGGACAAAAAAATTTTCCCTGTATAGACAAAAATCAAATGGATTTTATGCTGAACTAGAAGTTGCATTTATGTATATGCAAAGTATGGCACACAAAGTACCTCATATAGGACATTATCTCAGTGGCTTCCAAAATACAAATAATCAATTGCAGACATTAACAATTACCTTCCAGGAACTGATCATAAACCGAGTCCCAAAAGTATGTATGTAAAACAGACCCTAAGGTAGCCGTTGTTTACATGCTAGCAATTTACACTGACTTCTGTGCCACCACTTCTTTCTCTCTGCAGTCAGTCGTTACCACAGAAACTGCAACAACACGTGGCACTGGGAGAGATAAAGCTCCTTCATTAAGAAAGACAATTGCTAGCATAAAAATTCTCTTCATCTTATCACTGCCGTTCGAAGGGTGTAAAATGCTGGTATGTCACAGTCTCATTACAAATAATGTAAATTCATCCTTTTGTAGGAAAATGCTTTTAGTTATGCCCATTTTAACACCTTGGACAATGCAGGTTTTACCAAAAGCTTGTCTTTGTGCTGCTGTTGGATTGGAAACAGCCCCACAACATATAGCTTGAATGGAGCATGGAAAAATTGGGACAGAATTAGCCACCACCTCCAGATATTCTTTTATGAATTAAGGGGAACATGTTTTGATTCTTCCACAGGAGCTAAATAAATATGCATTCAGAAGCTCTTGTGCAGGTCACTCCTGAACAGAGGATTTGAAGCTATCTGGACTCAGTTTACATGACAGTTCTGTTGGAGGTGACAGGACCTAATTCGCCTTTATCTTTTTCCTTAAGACAGAACAAGAGGTTGTCTACAGACTAAAACCCCACGGGATTTGAGGGAATTTGCGGGTGCAGAGGTTGTAATTAGGTTGTGTCTCCCTGGCAATACAAGCGTGGACAGGGACTCTTCTGACATCACTTTCCCCAGTACCAGCTGGGCTTACAGAATGAAGAGGAAAAGTGGGCGTGAATTATTAACCTGACATGCTCAAGGCACTTAAGAAATGAATAGACCTTCCTGCTCCCTAAACTCAGTACAGCCTCCTTTTCCTTTACATCAAACCCTGCTGTTAGGCTTTGACTGAAGGTTCATCAGGAATGGACTTTTTAGGGCATTCTCCATGGAACCCAGTCTGTTGTTCTGGCATTTCTGATCAGGAGTGCCATGAAGAAATAGAGTCAAAGGCTTTCCCAACTTTGATTATGGGTGTTAAGATGTAGAACTGCTCTCTGTATCTTCATCTGTGGTTTTGGTGCTTGCTGGCTTCCCTCATCTATATGTAGTAAATGATGGACACCAAATTTGCCTGAAAAGGTCTGTCTTATTACCGTGCACAGGATATGAAGGACAGAGTTGTGACACTGAGCATAAGCAGTGTTGGTGCTTGTGTGTGAGGCATTAGAGATCACCGTTAAAATGCAGGTACCTTCAGGAGGCCAGTATTCTTTTTGGTTTCCGTAAGATAGTGGAAAAGCAGATTCCCACTGTCAAGAGGGAGAAACAATCATTCTCACTGTTAAGTATCCTGTGAGATGCTGATGAGCTATGCTTTAAGAAATGGGTTTGAGGTAGCTCAGCTTCTTTTTAGGAACATGATTTAGTAGATTGTATAAACCACACTTTGGCATGATAAACGTGCATGGATACCAAGAAATGTAGGCAGAGCTTTGCTCCTGAGCTGCTCTAGACCTCTGTCTGGTGTTGTTGTATAGCTTTAAATGAAGACATTGCCATCAATCAGCCTGTCACCTACCTCACTACCCACTTGTATTAAATGATTTCACTATCAGCTAAGATGGAGCACACCAGTGAGTGGCATATTATAAGTGTCTAGAGAGATTAGATACTGAAATTAGATGGATAACATCCAGGCTGCTGTGCTGGATCTCTGAGCAACCAGTATTGCGGCTGCCAATGTGTCCTGCTTCTAGTCAGATAAACCGCTTTCTCGTTCGTTTCCCTTAACAGCGGGTGCAAACTAGAGGCCAGGTCAGTCTCCCGAGAAAATCACCATCACTGCGTGCACTATATAAGCAACATGGCCCCTAATTCTTCTATAGTAATAGTGTAGCACATTACAGTATATGCCTGAAATCATCAGATGCCTTAACAAGCTCTAAGCCCTTCTACTTTCAGTTTCTTAAACCGGTAGCTTCTCAATCTGATTTTTGTTGGGGTGGTCCTTGATGAAAGATGATTAAAAAAAAAATAACTGAACTGTCAGTAAAATCTGGTCACCTAAGAGATCTGAAGGCTGATGAGACCCAAGATGACAGCCATCCTTGGGGAAAGTATCCTTTCTCCCTGGGAAAATTGATTTTAATATGTTGGAGTAGCATGGGATTTTAAATTGGATACATGGGTATTAAAGTACTGCCTTAGTTTCTGTCTTCTTATGATAGGAAAGCTTTCTTCTGAGGAAAAGGTACAGTATATAGGCCATGAAAGAAAATATAACTACAGGTATTGAGAACTAGCATTTAAATGCCTCTTTCCACTGGTTTTCTTTTGTTACAGAGGGGCACAAACTTAGCAATATGCAGTTGGGTTGACTGGTGGACTGTGATACAGGAGGCTAAAGACCTTACTGCAAATGGCTGGCTGTGGAGCATGGTAGAAAACTATTTTATGAATGCTTTAGAAATAATCAGAAATGTTTAGGGATTACTTAAGTATTCAGTCATTGCACTTACAGATAATAAATAAATAATAAATAAACAGGCTGCTATCAGTTCATCTTTTCAGGGCTCAAAAAGCATATGAAAACTTACTAAAAATCCCATTAACTGTTCAAATTTTAAAATGTTAAAATATTGGGAAAATGGAATTCTCCTTTCTTTATATCCTCTTTTATTTGGGTGGAAAGTAGAAATAGTTTCAAAACAAAAATTTCAGACAAGATCACAGGTAAGAATTTCAGCTCAGCTTTACCAGCAAGTACAAGGTGGCAGGGGTCAGCTATCAGACAAAATACAGCCACTGCTCAAGAACTCCAGGAGAAGAGCTGAGCAGTGCTCTATTTAACAAACACCCACCTCAGGAGTTTAAGGCAGTCAGAAAGTCATTGTCCAGAGTTCTGTATACCAAGGAGCCGGAACTTTGATGTTCCACATATGACAGCTGATCTCCTCTGATTAACTGAAGTATTGCTACAAGCAGAAATGGGAATGTAAAGGGATAAATTCCACATGTGTGGAATTTAAAATGGGACCCTTAGGCAATCCCACACACAGGTTGCTGAAAGAAAATGAAGGTGTTCTGGTACTATTTAGTATCCTTTGTTATGTGGTAGGAGATGACAATGGCTGTGATGGAAATTCTGCCTACTGTCCCTGAGGTTCAGAGTAGAAATAATAAATTCACTTTACTGGTGATAGTGTCTTGGCCTTACTGGCTTGCAAGGTCCTTGATTTTAAAACTAAGGGTAGCACCCGCAGAGGTGGCAAGGAGGAATGCAGGAAGGGTAACCGCTGTGTTACTGCTAAGGAGAGGAGTGAAATGTTTCTGAACTCCTGTCCTATCTTGAGGGATTCCTCTCTCATTCATGTCCCCAGGTGCGACCAGCTTTGTTGACTAACGTGGTTTAGCTTTCATTTTCATCACAATAGAAAAATATTCCCTCTTTCTCTTCTCAAAAGGTGGGTCTGGCTCACCTTGTCTGTTCTTTTTCTTGGAGGCTGCATTGTCCATCAGCTCTTGGCCTCCTCCCCAGGTATGGTCAGGAGGGGATGGACACAAGCCTGTGTACCTGCCTGCATCTTGGTGGCACTCAGTGAATCTAGTAAGAAACGTGTTTGTTTTCAAGAGATCGAAGATTGCTATTCAGGGAAGAAGACCAAGATGTCATGGCAGATGCCAATCTGCCTGGAAAATACCGAGCCTTTGCTACCATTCTCAGGCAGAAGAAACATCAGGTTTTAAAGAAGCATCCATTGGAATGAAGCATAGCACAGGTACTCCTGGATTTGGCATTGTTGCTTTTTACCTGTTTAGACCTATTTCCGACGGTGAGTCTGGTGAAATCTCATTGCTTGTTTCTTGGGATTTTTAAAGCAATGGGAGGCTGGATTCCTTTCTGCTACCTGTAAATGATTTCTTTTGAATAGCTTAAGAAAAGGTGGGATCTCTCTGTGCCTTTGTTTGCACATATTGGGAGAAAATCAAAAGAATAAAGGTACTGAAAGATTAAATAATTTCTGTGAAGTATTTTGAATTTCCATTATGGACAAGCAAAATATTACTCTCTTTGCATAAATACTAAATGTAGAAGTTGAGCGGTGATAGCCAAGATAATCTAAAATTAAACTAAAACATTTTTCAGTCCTCCTCTTTTTTGGCTAGTCTCGTAGGTCCTATTTCTGAAGATACTTATTGTTGGCAACTTTTAGGCAAATCACTGGAATTTAGGGATGCTCAGTCCTGATGCTGATTATTTTTCTTTATCACAATTCAGAAAATTTTCTTTGAGGCTCAGGTAGAAGGCCAAGTTTTCAGCTGGACTAAGTGCAGGTAGCTCTTTTCAGCTAAGCATCTCTATGCCCATTTGTATTAGCTAAAGGTCATGCCCACATCCTGATGTACAAACGTCTGTCTGCAGTGTGAAAGCTATTGCTTTCTCTTTTCCCAGTAGTAAAGATACTGCAGAAGAAATAGGCTTCAAATGCCTGCAGTTCCTCTGTAAGGTGGATTAGAGTTCATCCTGTTCTGCTAATATATGGCATTTGTAATGCATGGTCTGGTGAGGGAAATACTAACAGGAGTAAACTGCAACAACCTCATAGTTGCCAACATCAGCAGAGGCAACTGGATTCTACTGCAGGGCTTACCTGGTATTATTTCAGAATAAAATCCTTGCTTTAGGGCTTTAACTCCTGCTGACTGTCTGAAGTGCAGCTGCTGTGCTGCTGAACTACCTGAAAAATCCTGTTATGTGGATAATTTCAGGCTGTCGGCTGTAAAAACAATAGCAGGCAAGGAGACTACAAAGAACGGGTTAAATCACAGACTTCCTACCTCTCCAGTATTCCTGGATAATAATCCACCTACAGTGACTCTACACTGTGGGTAGAAAATGCCTACCTCTTTTTAAACATAATTTATGCACTCCTTTGCCTTTTGTAAAGGAGAGACATCAGCCAGATAGAAGACTGCTCTGCTGCATTAGGGCTCAAAATTAACCATCCAAATGTGTGCCTGATGTGCAAGTCAATCTGCCAAGTCATAAATGTTACAAACAGACATTTGATTACAGTGTGTCTTTTTAAAGTATGCTTTTTGGCAATGTAGCTTTAGCAAATACCGTTTCTTCCAGCCTGTGCTAAAAGGACAGGGATACATATGCTGTTAACCTGGCACGGTACGAAATCTGCCATAAACTGATTTCCCCGGAGGATTTCTTTCTGCAGGGGCTGCGTGCTATGAGGCAATGTCTCCCAGATGATTCAAAGTGCCCTTGACTTCATCTGCAGTAAGCAGGAAGGAAGGTGCCTGATAGTTTTCTTCTGTGATGCAGTGGTGGCATCTGAGGAGGCTGAAAGTGTGAAGGAGACTTAAAAGGAAACGCAGTCCTTTTTTCTTTTTTCCCCTTATGAGAAAAAAGTTCTTGCGCTTGGACCTGAAGGGGTTGGTTGGTGAGAAGTTTCTGCTTTTGAAGTAAAATTCAGATCTGGAAAATTCTATGGAGGTTGCGTAAGTATTGAAATTACAACATGGATAAAGCCTGAAAAGCAAGCAACTGACTGGGGAGCGTATTTCTAATATAATTGCTTTCTGACCTTTTTTGAGGTTTGATTAACTTCACGTTAATTATAATCAGAGAACACTGGGGAAGAAAGGGGTATTTTTTGGTTAAAATTCCAGCACCTTTCCCTTATTCTTCCATATGGAAGAGGAGGAATTCCTGGTATCTTCAGGAATTACTCCAGGCAAAACATAACAGGGAGGTCAAATTTGACATTTTTGAGCCCCTGAATTAGATAACCGGCATATAAGCAATTTCAGGCCATTCCTGTATGCCACAGAGAAACAAAACCATGGTAAATATGAGTTAGAATTAATTCTTCAAAAGCAGTACTTTTTTTTTTTGAGGAACACGCTGGCCTCTCGGCAACATGAAGACACCTTGCCATTTTCTGCTCACCTGTAACAAGAATTACCAGACTATTACAGTGGAAGGAGCCACCAGCAGGTTGGTCTTGTGCTGTTCACAAGACACAGTGTGGTCAGCATACTAGTCAAAGGGTATTTTCAAAGATGTTGGTGTCTACAAAGAGGTGTGCAACTCTTGTATCATCCACCTTGCTCCTTGAGTCTTCAGGGGAGTGAGTAGGGAACTCCCTGTCCCAACACACTGCCAGTGACAGAAGACATGCAAGCATCATACTGCTGTGTCTGTCCTAACTTCTTTGCCTCCTATCCTGATCTGTAGTAGTACCTCTGCCACTTCGGGCTCAATGTTTCCTCTGGACGTGAGTAGCTTATCTTCAATACCTGTCTGATGCCTTTGTGTCACAGGGCTCAAAGTTAAGATGATCCTGGAGATAAAGCCAACCCAGCTGAGAAAAAGGTGACTGTTCCCAGTATGTTTTGTGCCTTTCTGTGATTGCTCAGGGAGCTTCAGCATATGTCAGGCTTCAGCATATACAGCATCTGCTCTGGCATCTTATTCTGTAGGGTGTTGGTCTTCTTGGAAGAGACCCACTTTGCTAGACACAGCTCTCAGCTCGTACTTAGTCTGCCTGTTCTGGGAAGGCAACGTGTTTTCTGACAACAGCCAAGATAAAAAATTAAGGGTTCATTCTATTCTGTTCTTCAGGGCTGGTGTGTAACTTGCTCCTTACATTCGAAATCTCTATTCAGAACAAACAGGTTATGGAGACTATTCATTTGGACGATTTTCTGGCTTTATAAGGTTGCTGCAAACTGGGGCCGGTTTAAAATGTAGGTTATGATGAAGTCTGCTAGTGCTTTAAATTTGTATTGTTTTGTTTGGGTTTTTTAATTACTATTTTGGGATTTATGTATTCTATTTTTAAACTTTGTCATTCTTTAATTAAAAGTTATTTGGTAGATCTGTCAGTAATCTGTTACACACATTCTATTGGTGTGTCTTGCAGTAATTTTTCATCTGAAAGAGCAAAAGAATCTTCTGGGTTTTTACCAGTTGTTTTAGAAAGGTTTTGTAGATAGAGTGTTAAATGTTCCTAAATTTTACCTCCCTGATCTACGAAAGCTTTGCTTTCTCATTTCCTGTCAATCTTCTTGAGGAATGCTGAATAATCAGAGTGAAGCAAAGATAAGATTGCCTTCTGATCCCTCTGATTTATTTTGAGAACAACTTTAGTTCTTTCTGTGTCAAAACGATGTCCTCACTTCACCTGCTTAAAGTAAACATGATACTGGAAATTTATACAGTATCTCCAACTTATCTCCAAATTACCATGCAAATATTAATTAGTCTCTACAATACCCATAAGAGGTAGATAAACAATATTCCATTATCCTGATTATAGAGGTAAATTGCTATTGAAAAGTTGTGACTTGCCAGAGGTCACACTTGAAGTTTGATCAGGAGTTGGTGTATTCCTGTGCTTCCCACACAAGATGGTACTGCTTCTGTCTGCTACCTTATCTCTCCTTATTGCTTCAGCTCCATCACTGTATCTGCCACTGAATCATAAACATACAGTCATACTGGAGTCCTGAGCGAACAGGATATATTAACAAGCCACAGCTCTTAATCAGACAGCATATATTCTCAATTAAAGATTGCTTATTTATTCTAGGCTTTTTTTTTTAATTGATAAGACAAGGAAAAAGGGGTGCTAACTGTCCCATGGATTTAACCCACAATGAGAATTACCCCCAGTTTAATACCTGTGGGGATGGTGACTGCAACTTGCGCAACATCTTTTAGTCTGACAGAGCAAGAGCTTGTTGAGCCTTCTCACTTCCACAAGTGCCCTATCTATTTATTAGGCCAGTTGTTTTTTCCTCCTGAAATCCCATTTAGTCTTGGATGACAGCTGAAAGGAGTCTCTGTGCGTGGTGAAGGCCATAATTCTTGTTCAGGATTCCTAAGAGGAAAAGCTGGTTTGGCTGGGTTGGAACATTGGAGCCTCTGCCTTAGAGCTCTTAAAGAGATGAAGTTGGCCTCTTTTTTGGTTCTGGATTTCTTTTTCCTGCCAAGCTTTTGTGCCAGTTGTCAAGGTGTTTGACCTTCACAGGCCACAGAAAAAAATGCGTGCATGGGAACACATCATCCAAAATCCTCAAATGTCCTTACAGCAAAGGCTTCTCCAGTGCTAGCACTGGTGATAATACATGAGGCTTTTCACTGTGGAGCCTAACACCTTTTTTATTCTTTGGCAAGCTTGCAATGTCAAAATGTGTTCTTTTGACCACAGAATCTATTACTGCAAATTCCCTTCTTCCTGGGCCCTTGTGAGGGCTGCTTTCTTGCTTGCAGCACATGCAGAATGTACTGGTGTACTGCTAACTCCTCTGAATTATTCTGATTAGGTTGTTCTCACCTTGCTGGAAAAAGGATTTGCTGTAAATTGCCACAGTCTGAGATTTCAAGCTCTTGACAGCCTTGTTTCCCTACTAGTAGGCTGGTGATTTGTCATCCTACATTTCCTTTGAGGGTCCCAACACTTTATTCTTCAATATCTAGTGAACATTGAAGGACGAGACTTCCTTCTCCCCACAGTGATTTGTTCTTCTAATTCTGAAGCCTCCTCCCATCTCCTATCTACTGTTGCTACATCCTACTCTAGGCATTTTCCTTCTCGTTGCTTATATTGGAAATGTTATTTTCTGTAGTTCCGCTTCAAGAGAGTGTCCTTCTAATATCTGATGATGACTGCAGTTCCTCCGCTGCATCCCATGCTCTGTGAGCAGATCAGTTATTCAACAGCAATTAAAATCTTCTTTAAAAAAACAGGATTGGTGCCACATCCTCTGAGTGAAAGAGGAACAATCAGAAGGAAAGATGATGTCAATTCTTCTAATGGGAAAAGTGGTCTCGTATCCAGAAAGGGTTAGAGAAACAGCTGAGAATCATTTGAAGAAAAATTCATGAGCAAAGCTGTATTCTCCTGATCTACATGGAAACCTGGTTTTATTCTCAACTGATTTAAAAACAAACAAAACCCCACCTCTAATAAGCTAAAGGACCCCAAGCAGATGTGCATTTGTAAATAACTCAGTTGAAATTATAAAAGCAATTTGGAAAAAAGAGATCCTTTTTTTCTTGAAAACATTAAGCAGCAAAATTTTCCACGTTTGTCCTACAGACTTCAAACTGGCTTTTTCCTTATCCAAAGATTTTCTGCAGAAAATGCTTTGCTTTTTATCTCTTGGTCACTCCCTCTTAATCATTGCTGGTTTATTATTTCATTCTGGCTAGCATTTTAGTTTTTCACTTTTTTATTAAGTAAGTAGGAGGGGAGGAAAAAAAAAAAGTCATGCTAGACTTTGTTTTTTTTTCTCATGGACAGAAGTGATAAACTTTGAATTAATCTTTGAGAGGAGGGGAGAAATGGGAGAGAGAAAAAAATCCAAAAAAGCAACTACATTCATTCGACCAGCTCTAGATCTGAAACTACAGAATACATACAATAATGTTGATAATCCAAAACCTGTTTCTTACCAAAAAAAAAGGTCTGTGTATTATGAGAAGGATCCCTTAAATAATATCTGCAGTTTACAAAAACACAACCCCCCCCAAATTCCTCAACTTTTCCCCTCCCTTGTAACTCTCAGGAGAAGCTGGATTTGAAAGACAAATAAGGCTGTGGAAATAAATGTTAGAGAGGGACTGGTGGCATGACCTTACTTTTGGCTCATCTCTTGCTATGTGTGCATTTAAAAAATAAAATCACTGCCCCAGCAAAATGGGAATTTCAAAACCATGACCGACTACTTAGCATTTTGATGAAGGTAGGGGTATTTTTACAAAAATGTATTCTACCCTAAGCTGCAAGCCTGTGGTGAGTTGTGTTAACTAAAAGAATTCATAATTTGGGCTAGTGAGTTGGCTTAAGAGTGTTTTTGTGGCCTGTGGGCATTTTAATAGCAGGACTGCGGTGAGCACTCGCAGTGAGCTCTAGCAGGAATTATGCAGCTTGATAGCTTTGTGTCATCTTGAATTTTTTCCTTGATTACAGCTGGTATCATATGCAGTGCAGGTAGTGAATGAGAAGATTTTTTTTTCCATTTGTATCCAAATCTTTATTGATATTCCTCTCAAAATCCAGCTGCTGGGCCCTGGATAAACATGGTACAGTGCTTGTGAATGTAGTTTCCACGCAGAAATTGTCTAGTGCGTTTTTCTGAGCCCTTTCTCAGCTCTTGCAGGAGGATCTTTAGAGCAACCTACTGCTGTCTCTGGACAGTCATGTGTAAGCCTATAGTAGAAAACTAATTCTCTTTTTGTTCTTATGCTAAAGTTGTCAAAGTGAAGAGCAAAGGATGGCACGGAAGGGGATTTCCATGGTAAGTTTTGCCATTACTAGAACTAATCACTAGTGCACACAGCTAAGTAGAGATTGCATCTGTAAGACTGCATTGCTAAACAAAACGTGGTTGCCTATTGGGTTGAATAATGTGATCAGATGTCTTTATGGAAAAAAATGAAAGAAAGAAAAAAAGAGCTGTTGTTCCCAACACTCATGTCTAGGATCCCTGGTTAATTTTACCATGATTCTCATGCCTACAAGCATGTACTTCTTATTTCTAAAATAGATTTAGGACAATTGGGATAAAAAGATATTAGATGAAATTTCTCACTGGTCTGAAGTAGACCTTGCTGCTGAAGTCAAGAGCAGGACAAGCTTGTATGTGCAAGAAATGTCATAAAATCAAAGAGCAGTTGTGTGCTGTTCTCAGCAGACATACACAGCTACTTTGAAATCATTCCTGGATGGAGAGTATGAAAAAGTACGTCACACTAGAGCTTATAAAAATGCTACTCAAATGGACGCCTATCTATGTAATATGAGGTAGGGAGCCTGCTTTGGCAGGGGGATTGGACCCGATGATCTCTTGAGGTCCTTTCCAACCCCTAAGATTCTGTGATTCTGTGATCAAAAAGCACACCTTTGGATACAGTCCCCTTGTGCAGTATTCCATAACCATATAGACTGGGGGAACAGAGTAGATGCATAATTCCTGTCTGATGGAAGTTGTGTAATGTGAGTCTCTGCGTAAGGGAGAAAATGGTTTTAATTGCTTCTTAGCAGAGATCTCTACCTCCTCGCAGAATGAAACTAAAGATGACCTCCCAGATCCCTACATGTGAAAGATAATTTCCCCCTACTTGCAAGAACCCAGCAGAAGCTTTGTGGATGTGCCCCTTTCCTTTGAATTTTCCTACAAGGTGACTTTCATCCTAATCGTCTTGAGTATTTTGCACTTCAATATTGAATCCTTCTTCAAATTCTAATGATATTTTGTTTATATCTTACCCTTTTTGTAGAAGTTTTTTACAGTATTTTCACAAATAGTTAGGACTACAGAACCTTCATGATCCAGGGAGATACTAGTGCTGGCAGTCTCCTTATCAGATGATCATGAATAGATGTGCAAAGCCATCCCAACAGGCATTTAAAAAAGTTTTCGATGCCTAGCTTAAGAACTTTTGGGGATCAACTGGAAGACATCATCTGCAGCTGTCATTGACTTCAAGGACAGCTATGAAAATCAGGGTCTGGTGCTGAAACTCCTGTAGTGACATTCTTTGTGAGATCAACATTTAAAGGGGAATTCTGCTCCCACAGGATGTCCGATGCTTAGCGAGCCCACTGACACAGTCCAGAGTCTGAAACCTGCTTTTGATTAGCTTGTTTTCAGCATGACTTCAAATGCGGTAGTGGGGCTTTCAGATACAAACACAGATTCTTGAAAACACCATTCCTCTTGTTGCAAGGGAGTAGTTTAAAATATGTACAGATTTAATTACAAAATAGGCCAGAAGAGTTTTCATGTAGAACATAGGGAGAACAAGAGGCCTAGGAACACAGCTCCAAACTTCCTGGCTTTTGTTCATATTCCTGCCACAGTTCCCAGTAAGATTTCTGTTTTATCTACATTTGCCATTGTCCCTCCTTTCTCCTTTTCTAATAATTTAAGAGACAAGATGACAGAACAGATTAGAAAAAATATCTATAAATAATATCGTAAGTAAAGAGGCATTTACCCACTGAGTCCTAAAACTCATTCCCCGATTTGGTTCTATTTTTATAAGCTTCATCTTACTTGACACTGACAATGATTCATATAAATATTAAGTATTCATTTTTAGTCCATCGCACATAAGCAAAGCTAAACTGTAGTGTTCTTTGGAGTTTTCACCATGCACATCCTCACTTAGGATGGAAAAGGGGGATAGAAGGATTTAATTCCTGAATACTCTACAATTTGGAATTGTATTAGATACCATTGATGTAACATTTTACAAATGCTCAACGCTGTTCATATTTCAAAGGGGGTTTTCATTAATTTTTTTTTTCTTCTGCAGGATACAAAAATGGGATGTGTTAGCCTGAGTGAAAATCTAAACCCAAAGGCTGTGGAATATAACATGATTTCTTATTTATGCCTCTTTGTTGTGCTGTAGTCATGTAGAACTACTCTATTGTGGGTTTTTTCCTATATCATGTTTTTTAATCAAATCAGTTTTTAAAATGTTTTATTTATTGTCCAAATATTTAAATATTTTGTTCTTTACACTGCACAGCAA
Organism: Zapornia atra; assembly: GCA_013400835.1. Taxonomy (NCBI): domain Eukaryota; kingdom Metazoa; phylum Chordata; class Aves; order Gruiformes; family Rallidae; genus Zapornia; species Zapornia atra. Next base: position 187,337 of record VZTU01029490.1, on the reverse strand, counting down.
AGCTACTTAAACAATGAAACAGGTTTTTTTCAGTGTTTGTCGCTTCTAAGTTCTAATACAATTGTGTTTCTGTTACAGCGGGAGTAGATTGGGTAACAGATGGTAAAACTGCAAAACTGCCTCTGCTTCATTAGAGCCCCTGGCAAGACGCCTATATAAGGTAAATTACAGTAGAGAGGGATATTTAACAATATACCCTTCACAGTTTCCACTAAGATTTTGAACTAGCCTTATGTTTATCATGAAGGCAGTCAGTGTAATGGCTGGAATGTTTACTGATCACTGTGTTGCCAGACCAAAAGCACACGTACTGTAAAAAGCCCTAATCTTGTGAAGACTTGTCCTAGTGCTTTTCCAACCCTGGCAATACTTTAATTTAGATCACTTTTCTTTAATGTTAATAATGTGCTTCAAAATATTCAAAAGACATAGAATGTAAGCGAACAATTTCCAGTTAAATTAAAAGAATGTTTATGCTAAAATACTGATGAAAAGGCAGCCTTCAAAGATTTTAAGAATGCTTGTATTTCATGGCACAACAGAAAGGTGACAGATTGATAGCCCTGGGAAACAGGTCTTTTCAAAACAAATTACGTGATGTGTCCTTACACTGACTTGGGAGCTCGCTTTTCAGTGTGGCAGGACTGCTCAGACTCTGGGGTGAAAGAAGTTCTCTCTGCTTCTGCGTATCATCTCATACTTTTTTTTAGCATTTTATACATTCCTTCTCCATAGGGGCTGCACAGAGATCACTAAATCATTGCACATGGCTCATCCAGGAGCCGGCCGCATGTCGACAGCACACAGTTATTTCCTAACAGGAACTGGCTTTGCACTAGTAAGTGACTGACAATAAAAACCTGGCATTGTCGCACGCTGAAGGTACGCTGTCTCTACCAATGTCACTATATATATATCTGGATTGTCTATTAATCTTGCTGAATTCAGTAGCCCAGAATCACCACACCGGAGCATTTTCGTTCCACGTTATTGGGTAACGCTGCTTTGCCACATACCCAATATATTGGTTTGTGAATTCCCCATGCCATTCAAACTGGATCAGCTCACTAATTGCCTGGATTATGTAGCTGTCTGAAGTTGGGAAGTCTCTTGAGCAGAGACAGATAAAAATTTGAAATCCTGCAATTGGAGGAAAATATTAAACCTGAAATTTCACATTCTAAGCAAAAAACTGTTGCCAGTGGATTACTGCATCCCGGGAACTGTTTTACACTACTAATACCTCCTGTTTTCATTTGAGAGTGTTTTTGCAAACAGCTTATATTCAGTGTGTGTATTCAGCAAGTACATTTAAAAGACTGTGCTCGTTAGTGAAGAAAAATTACCGGCATTAACAAGGTTTTGATATAAAGCAGTTGCAAACAATATTAAAGCAGTTCTGGGCATGGGAAGAAACAATACTGTAGGCACTGGAAATTTCAATATGCATTTTAAAAAAAGTCTATCTGCAAGTTTAGAGTTTTGGAATGGTAAGTTTGAACTCACACAGCTACATCCTTTCATGAGTCTGGCCTCAGCTGTGGCAAATGACTGCTAGATCTCCGTGGCACCAGAGTGATGGTGGGTGCCCACCCCTGCTGTCTTTGCACTGGTTGGCAGAGCTCATAGAAGTACCACAACTTTTGAAGAATCGTGGCTTTGGGTGATCAGCTCCAATCCAGGTTGGTTTGGGAAATACTACATCAGAGTTCAGTGTAAATTCTTCCCAGAGATGCTTAACTGTTAACTTGCTGCTTGTATGGCAATAGCATTTAGAGGCATCAACGGAGATTATAACCTTATTGTGCTAGTTACTGCAATAACCAGAGAGAGCCAAAAAATATGTAAAGCAAGTAACCTGGGAAAAGTTTTTTTTCCTATTTTGAAGATGACGCACCAGGATTAAATGTCTTGTGTGATTCCACACACAGTAAAAGTCACAGAAAATGAGAAGGGTTGAAAATATCAAAATGACATGGTTTAATGAGCTAATATCATGTGCTGCCTGTGTGTTTGTGCCATTGCAAAGGTTTATTTGCTGAGCTATATGAATATGGCCTGCCTGTGTATTACTGGCATGCTGTAGATGCTAGCTGGAACCTCTGAGAGGATTCTTCAGAGCTAACATACGCAAGCAAGTAGGGTGCACACATAATGACTTTAGTCAGATATGCTAGCAAATGCTTGCTTGATAAGCTGCGTTCATTCAGTTTCTTGCAATCTTCTGTCCAAATCTCAAGTTTGGGGGATTTCTTGGTTTGTTTTTTGGTTTGGGTGTTTTGGGTGTTTTTGCTTTCTAGTAGATTCACACCGTGTAGGTCAGCATATATTTCTGTGGACATGTGGACTGTTCTCAATGAATGTTAAAGATCACCTAACAAGAAGAAAGGCTTACCCTGCTGTCCTAGCCAAGATACCCTTTGAGGACAGTAAATGTGCAGTTTTAGGAGTTGCTGGAGCTGAAGGTAGTACCTATATAAAGCTAAATTTGTGGTTTCAAGATAAGACACTATAGAATTGCTATTGAATTTCAAACTTTTAATTTGCTTTTAGTCCATGTCACTGACACTTACAGAATAAAATGAGCTTCCCTTCTTAGCGGAGCAGGTTGCCCAAACCATGTTTTCTTTAGAACAGTGAATGCACTTTTGCACTATTGATTTCCTGCTGTTTAGACATAACTAACATTTCAAGTAATCTATACAGTTTTGAAATTTATATTAGGTCTTTTAATAAAATCACTAGCACCTTTGGGACTTCTTCGTAAGATAAACACTGAACTCCTGTCAGCTAAACACTGAATTTTAGTGTTGCTTAAGCAAAATTCAGATACAAGCTGATCTGCTACCTCCCCCAAAAAGAAAACCAAACAGCCCCACCAGCAGTTGACTCAGTCTGGTATTGGCTGAGCTACTGTTGCAGTTAGGTTGTTCTTGGTTTGTTCTTACAAAGTGCTTTACTGGAAAAGCCTGAGTTAAAATCACTTCCGCGGTATGCGGGGCACATTCCAAGAAGTGCTAAGATGTACTGTCACTAGATTTCTTGCAGAACTCCACACTATAAGCAATGGGGAGATCCATGCTAAAAAAAAAGAAACTGGAATAGCACAATGTTGCTGATAGCATGCTGGCTTGTTTTTAGAGTAGGGATCAGAAGCTGCCGTGAAGGCAAGCCCTTTTGCATTGAGGATTGTGACAATTACACAATTGTCCTTGTCCTGAAAAACTTTGCCCGAAATAGGTCTGTATGGGTCTCTGGCTGGATCCCGCTAGAATCAGTGGTAGCAGTTCTATGAGGTGGGGTGGGATTTTACTGACAATCTAACTCCTTGCCCACATCCCTTTCTGCTATAATACATGACCTCCCTTCCACTGGAGGTTGTAGGTGCTTGGCATTTTTAGGGCTTCTTTCCTATTAGTTTTTTTGAAGTGTGCTATCAAATTAGAAGCATTCTGAATAAGTTTGTAATTTAATTAATAACTGGGTAAATCACAAAACTGGCCTCCACCATCTGTAACTGTCAATTGATCCAGTGTAACGAAGACTGCAAGAATCCAAACTGAAAAACTGAACAGGGTTATTGCAATGAATTTTCAAAGTGAAAACTGCAGCTACATTTCTGATGCATGTCAAATAATACGCTACCCAAACTGACCAGATCTTTCAGTATTTGAATAGGGAAATGCAGGTAATGTTTTAAATGTGGTTTTGGAGGGCAAAAGTGGCAGGAATAGGATTCTGCTGCAGTTGAAACAAGGAGCTATTAATCTGCTGGTGTATTTCTGTGCACATTTTTAATTTTTTGTGAATGCTGAGTAGATGAGGCAGGACATTCAGGAAAGTAGATGGATTCAGTGTGGTTTGCAGACAAAAATGCCTGTTTTAACTCATATTTGTCTCTGTAAAATTATAAGACTTGGTAGGAACTGGTTTTGCCTTTGTTATTTAAAACCAAATAATCCATCTTACAGCTTCTTAAAAGTCACATTCTTTCACAGATTTTTCCATGCAAAAAGCCAGTAGGGTATCTTAAACCATCTCATGCGGTCACACCACCACAATGGTCCTGACCGAATGTTTTCTCAAAGTAAATCGAGCAGCGTTGAGATTTACTGCTGCTTCTGAAGTATCAACATCATTACGTAAGTGTGTGCCAGCAGCATGTGCCTGTGTTGGTAGCTCGTGTGCAGCACACACATTGCTGGCTGTCCGCAGTGCACTGAAATCGGAGATTTATTGCATTTACAGAAGGCCATTACATTGCAATTTTAACTCCCTGTCATTAAAGGGTCTTACATCATAAGCAATCACTGCAAAAAGCCTTCGACTGAGATTTATTCATAATTTTTATAGCGTGATATATAAGAGCCCCCATTATATCGTATAAATCATCTCTGAAAGAAATGAAAATCAATTAGGGCCTGGTCCTTTCACCTTTACCCGTGCTGGGTAGTACCTTGTTCTCAGCCCGAAGGAAAGAGGGATGTTCCCGGAGTAAGCTATCACTACAAGAGTAGGAGTGAAGATAGCAAAATCTGGGTCCTTACTGAGCACCGGAGAGAGATGTAAAAATTATTCTAGAAATGACAGCATTCGGTTCATATTCCAGGGGGAGGGGGTGGTTCTCCACAGATTCATAGATTTCTCTGATTTCATCTGATCCTAACACTCCTGTGTACCATTTGGAGTGAATCACGTATTTATGTAATGCAATATTCAGTAGAGAGAGCCAAGTCAGCCTTCCAATAGTGTTCTTTCCTCAGATCAAATTCAGCATATAGTAACCGAGAAGCTAATCGTAATACAATTGCAAAGGTCTCAAAATGGCTGTGCTATTAGTCTTATCCCCCCAAGAATGCCCTGAAATTTCATAAAATCAAGCGTATACAAAAATGGAAAGTCGTTTTTGCCATCTGTACTCGCAAAAGCAAGAATTACACACTTGATTATCAATTAGGGCCCTATTTTTCAAACAGAATACCCCTGCTTGCCCTTTTTATTATGAAATACGGCGCTTGGATATGATTTGGCTGAACGTTAATTGAAGTCACGAGGCTTGAATGGGGATGTTATTCTATAGTCCTTTGCAGTAAAAAATGCCAGTAAGATCACAAAGAGCTTTGTCAGTAGAGCTCTGTGTTTTGATGCAGTGTGCTAAAGATGCTTATGCCTTTAAGCTATTATGAAAATATATATTTGAATATGTATGTTCCTAATAAACTGCAATGATCTCTCTTGCTTCAATGCTTTGGAATGGAAGTATGCAATGTATCTATTAAAAACGTGGTACGCTGCAATTTACTTGTGATCCTGAACCATACTGCAGGAAAATTCATTTCTATCCTTGAAGTTGGTGGTAATTTTGGCACTGGATTTCGATAACATGAAGGCTGGGCCCTCTGTTGCTGATTTGCTAACATCTCTCCTTATGTTAAAAGAAAGGGAGTATGTATAGACTTTACTAAAGTACTACCATAAATATACACAGATCAGACACGTATTTTTAAAAATAAGAAAGATGAATACCACTGAATGCACAGCAGAGGGAAAAACAAGATGGAAAAACAGACTTCCTAGGTATAGTCTATCAATTTTTGGTGAACAGTTCTAAAATAAAAATATTATGATTGATCCACGGATCTTTTTATCCTTTGTCTCTTGATATACCAACAAAGAATACCAGTATTTTGTTGCCTTTTTTTTCCTAACCAAAATAGCAAATGTCAGGAGAAGGGCAAAGAAAATAATTGAAGGCACACAGGGATGGATGAAAGAGAGAAGGGACCAAATATCACATTGAAACCAGTTGTATCGATTTCAGTGGCACCAAGGTTACATTTTCAGAAGTATTTTGGGATGGTTTTATTTTGAAGTCCTTCCTCATATGGGAATCCCACTCAGCATCGTAGGAGGTGGCAGTGATAGGAAGGCATATATATGTGTATGCATATGATGGTATGATCCATACAATCACAGCCTTGGCTAAATCAAGTAAATTTTGTAACCTAGAAACATTAAAATTAAGTAAGATTTTAAAAAAAAATTAAATGGCAACAGATGCTGTTCTTTTTTAAGGTTTTAGAATAATAGAAATAAAATTGGAAATAGGCGAACAGATTAAAAAAAAACCTTCCTTGAATTAAAACTGCTAAGTCTGTACTAGCCAGCCACAGATTTGTCAGGTCCATAACATCATCTCTCTCATCCCTCTGTGAGGTGGTGACTGCAAAGAAATTACAACACGTTCTGGGCAGACCTCATATCTTCCCAAGTGTTTCTGAACAACTCAACCTAATGAAGTCAAGATTAAGATTCTGTATGGCTGCTCTGGTTTGTTTCATTTATTTATTTATAAATGTTTTTTGGGGAGTGGTGATGTCATAAAATATAATACTTCTGAAGTCAGAGGGACAATTCTCAGGAGTTCCTTGGGAACATGCCTGCTCCCACCTTGACTAATTTCATGGGGACTGAGTGTGGGACTGGATGTGAGCATTGAACACTCTCTAGGTGGTGTTGCAAAGGCCTCTTTGGACAGGGTGCAGAAAAGCCTGGAGCATGCTTACTAATGGGTTATATAAGGATTTGCAGTAACGTGGATGGGAGAAAATAGGAATAAAATGGAATTTTAGGACCTATATTAATAATGAAAGGCAGAATGGTAGTTAACAGATGTCTATCTGTAATTCCTTTCTATTACAAGTGCAGGGGAAACCTCATTTAATGTGGAGAAGATTGTAATTTTTCCAGAGCTGTAATGCAGCGTGCAGTTAAAATTAGGCTGTCTCGTTAATTGTGGAAGTATACAGTGAGAATTACTGCAGCCAGCTACAGTGCAGGATTAGATACGCCTCTGCAGGGGAGACCTTGCAGAAAGGCCCACGGTGGGGGGGCAGCTCCATCAGGGCCCCTTTGATGAAATCCCTCCCCAGGGAGAGGGGCGCCTCTGGGTAAGGAGCAACTCTTCTTCCTCTCCCTATCCGCTCACACTCGGCAGGAGACCCCAGAGTGCTGTCTGTGGAGCAGTCCTATGCAAAGTGTGTCCCACATCAGACAGCTGCAGAATATGCTACTCTTTCCTACTCCCTGATACCTTCCCCAGTTCCCAAGCTTAGCTGTATTGGGCCAGGGTAATGTATAAGTAGAAATCATCCCAGCCTCTAAAGCCTTGAGACAGTATGGTTATTCAGGAACTAGGATCCCGTAAGCCTTCTCATACCTGGGGGATGTAGTTTATATACAGAAAAATCCATTTAAATGAACACAGCAAGGCTGAAATGCTCTGGAATGTACAAAAGAAAGCTGGGAGAAATCCCTGGAGAATACCTTCTTCTCCTCTTTTCCCCACTACCCATTTTCCTGTCTCCTTCTCAGTGTTGGAAACTTGTCCTTCAAAAATCACCCACTGAGGAAAGCAGATCCTTCTGCAGGATGTGAAGGGACAACATGAGGGAAGGGCAAGGGAGAATTTTGCCATACACCTTTCCCCTTCCAGATCAGAGCCTTGTAGCATATAGCCAGGATGGCAAGTCAAGCTGCTGAGGACTTTCCATAGGACCCCAACCGGCTTTTATTTCAAAACAGCAAAAATGTTTATTTGGAAGGACTGCAAAAGCTTTCCTGAGTGTTCATTAATGAAGCTCCTGTCCAATTTGAATGTGAGCGCTAGCTTAGAGTCTCAGCTGAAAGCTCCTGGTTCCCAAGCACTGACTAACCTAATGACTGTGAATTAACACAAACACAGCCTTATCCTGCTGGGGAGGGGGAGAAGGAAGGGGGCAAACATGTTGGATACCTCTAGCACCCAAACTCCCCAGGAAGTGAGTGGGAGCTTTGCTGATGTAAGAACAGCATGACCAGACATAAATATAAAGGAGAGAGAGGATGCTAAGAAAAATATTGTTCACATGTTTGTGTACTGAGTGTCCTGCAAAGCCTAATGAGTGCAGAATGCAGGAACTCTATTACAACATAAGTCTCAGTTGTGCTGCTTTAGCGTGTGACTCTATTTCCCCCTTTGTGTCTACGTAAGAAAAATAAATGTACAAAGTTGCCTGACCATGCGAAAAAGATAAGCTTTAGAGAAATGCCTCACCAATTCAAGTGCAAAGTATCCAGTGATGTGCAGTGATGGATGCTCTTGAAAATCTACCTGGATGCTGGCTGTCTGCATATACACCCAGTATCTCTGTAAATCTGTTCTTTTCTATCACTGTATCTGTTAATTCTGTTTAGACCTCCAGGTACCAGGCTTTGCCTCTGCTACCCAAGTGTGGATTCTTTAAGCTAGGGAAAAGCATGAACACCCATTTATCTTAAGGTAGGTGTCTGAGGCAATCTGTGATTTGAAACAAGCTACCTTTTCCTACTACAGATTTAGAAGATGATGCAATTTTTTAACATATTTAATCTTTTTAGAAAAAGCTACTTTACTTAAGAAAGTAAGGTTTAGAAAACTAGAATCTAATAAAACTCAGCCACTGTTGTTGTTAACAGGAAACTGTTGACTGCATTTCACCTGAAGACAAATGATTAGTGACTGGGAGCTTATGCTTTATGAAAGTAAGTTCAGAAACAGACAGAATTTGCAGAGTTAGCTGATTTTGCCTAACGTATACAAATGTTCTTCCGGACTCCCTGGGCCAGCTACAGTGAGAACAGATGTAATTTACTGTGAATTAGATGATGGTGAAGCAAACCAGTCAAATGTATTTGTAAGCAGCGTCCATCGAAATGCTCCAAGAACGGGTAGATTTGAGCAAATGCTGAGCTTTTCCATAGACAGTTCCTAACCATTCACAGATGGAGTCCAGAGACATCTTGCTTTTTTCAGATATGCATGTTTTCACTTAATTTTTGTATACTGTACTTCTTTTACTTGCCCAAGTGTAACAGTATAGTGGTTATGTAAACTGATGCTTATGTTAAGATGTTATTTTTACATAAATTTTTGTGTCACATGTAAACTCTAAATGTGCATATAATAATCACCATTAGTAGCAGTCTCAGATCCAAGCAGGGTGGCAAATTTTTGTGATGTATATTTTTTTGGACAAAATGGCAATGTGAATTTAAATTTTTCGTGTGACTGAAACACAGCTTGTAACTGAAAGTACCATACACAAGCAGAAGTGAGGTAAGAGTGGATTTGTTGCCTGACTACTAATGATTGCTTTGATATACCATTCACTTGTTAAGGATGCTATCAATTATTTTACTGTAAATTAGCTATTGTGAGTTTGAGGTCTTTTTGCAACGTCTGTGTTAGGTTACAGGAGCATAAATCAAACTCCCATCTCTTTTTACATCCATAACCATAACATATGGCTTTTATTAGAAAATGTTAAGTGTCTTATAACGTCTTCTTAATGGACAGTATGTGCATGTGTTGATGATGAAATCCATCTTCCTTCATGATAAGTATTAATGCATAGGCCCTACATCTCCATACATTCAACTTAAAGAATCATGTTTAACCCATAAAATATTCTGTATACACTTTAACTTTGCCCAGAATTCATGTTTCTCTATTATAACGATTGTTTCAGGAAAGAGGAAGTTAGAGGTAAATTAGGGGTTGAATACTATCAGGTATGCACATGTAATTGTGAATAAACTGTGTAATATAGCCACTGCAAAAAAAAACCAAAACAAAACCACCCAGACCCAAATCACTTTATAAATTGCCTACTACTAAATGAAAATACATGAAGAGAATTAGAAAATGGAATTTTTATTTTCCTAGAATTCCAGTTTGTACATCACAAAGACTCTTAATATTGGTTATAGATTTTGTCCAAGCAAAAGGGTGTTTGAGCCTCTGTTTGTATCCTTTTCATTGGGACAGCATTATCCATTTGGCTTTTGGACCATTCCACAAAATACTGGACAAGCACACTGCCTTGACTTGAAATGTGTTTTACCAACAGATTCCTGAGCACCAGAGAGATCTGCTATTCAAACCAATGCCTGCTAATATTGGGCTTGATTAAAGGAAGCTAGGCAAGCCTTTTGAAGGATACCCTCCAGCCTTCCCTCTCCGTTTCCATGTTCCCTTGGCAGAAATCAGGGATTTGAAAGCTGCAATTCAACAGCATCATCCTTTCATCTAATGGTAAATATTTTATTATTGCTTTATCCTCCATGCTGTTTAAAGGAATTCATTTAAAATATTAACTTCTTTGTTCGGGGAGGAAATCTCCAAAGGGTATGCAAACAAGAATCTTTAGAAATGCACCAAGATGTAACTCCAGGCTCTGCTCCAGCTTCCCCCATTCATTCAGTCTGCAGACCTGGCGGCTCCCTGCTGGAGATCTCTGCTCAGACCTTAAGTCTCCAGCAGCTGCTGTTCCACCACCCATTCATACACAAGAAGCTCCCCTGTCCCTGCATTTCCACTTCTCTTCCTTCCATCCATCCAATTTCCTTCCTAATCTGATCTCACTTCTTTGATCTTCCTTAGGAACACCGATCATCCTCCCACACCAAAGCACCACTCATCCCTACTGAGGGCTGGCAGCAATTATGCTGTAACTAAGGTATGTTTAAGAGAGGAGTAAAACCTATCCAAAACAGTCTCTTTGCAAAGGCACTGTCCTTCATCTATTTTCCTGCTTATCAATATGTGTGTCTCAGGGGTTAATCTCACTGCCCATCCTGAAGTAAATGTTTTCTTTACTTTTGACTTCAAGCCCTAATTAATGTAATTATCCTCTCATATGTAATAGCATGAAAGGTTCCTACTCAGAGGAGTTGGGTGACTGTTCAAGACCATCTTTATCCACAGCTATGCTGTGAACTGCACCAATGTGCATTCCCTTTCCAAAACAACCGCAGGCACCAGGAGGGGAGGAGTTGTCCTTCAGTAGCCGGGCAAGAAACCTGTAAAACACAGCGTCCCTTCCACATGAATGAACCCTCCTCTCTGATTAATACTTTGCTTTTTCCACAAGGGAAAAGATAGGGAGGAAGTAAGTGAGGAACTGAATTACCCATTCTCAGAGAAACATGATCATAAATATTTAACATGGTACGTATGAGGAGAAAGGAACAGACTCCCTTTCCTGTCCAGGCAGAGAAACTCTTCAAATCCTCTGCTCTCCCAGGACTGCCTGCTCCCATGATCCTTTTTCTCCATCTCATAAATGGGAGAGAGCCTGTTAGCTTGTAAGAGTGCTGGACATGGAGTTTCTCTTTACTGGGGGATGACAGACTGTAAAAATTTGTGCATGGAGGGAAATTAACTGGTGTAATGGAGATGTCCCTGTCCTGTGATTGGGACCCTGCACCCGGCTGTGGGGTTTTAGGAACCTGTTAGAAAATAAGGGGCTCTGGACTCACACATATGAGTACACGAGCTCATGCCTTGGGGTCCACTCATGCCCCCATGCATGAGGCCTGCTTGAAAGTGTGGGTTATATCCCCATAGCCCATGCATGATTTTTGTACGGCCACACACACGGATGGCTGCTCTGCTCTGACAGTGGAGATAACCCTGATGATGCTGGGAGGAAGCAGACTGAAGGGAGGTTTGAGTGTTTTGATGAGGGTGCTGATTGCATAGCTTACCCTTGCATATCTGGAGGAGTAGGGATCCTCAAAGAGTGCCCAGATGCGGGGTTGCCACCGTCTCCAGAAGCCCCCAGACCTGCCATCTGGGGAGTCACTAAGTGCTAGGCGTTTTGTCATCTCCAGCTCCTCTTCACCATCACCAGAGTCTCCGGTGCCATCTATGTCTCCGTCCTCGGCACTGCTATCCAGAGGTGCCCCACCAAAGCTGTCCAGAGCCTCTTCAGCGTCACGGTGCTGCCGGTAGGTCATCCAACAGCAGGGCTCCACATCGGTCTCATCAATGCCCCAGAAGGCCAGCTCCTCCTCATACAGGGGCCCGCACACGTCCGCAGGGCAGTGCAGCTTGCCAGTGCGGTAGTAATTCAGGATGTGGGCAAAGACGCCCGGGTGCCGGTCAAAGAAAAACTCATCCGTGCGGGGGTCATAGTCAAAGTGGCTGTGGGCATCGGGCTCAGCGATCCAGGCCAGCCGAGTGCCGGGCAAGGTGCGTAGGGTGCTGCGGTAAGTCTGGTGCCTAGTCCCTCCCACGTTGATCACAATGCGGTCGCTCTCGTCGCCCTGGCCCATCTCGTCTCTTATTAGGCATGTCGCAGACTCATCCAAGCAAGCACGGCAGGCAGCAAGCCCGTAAGGGGACGGCTGCTCGGCGGCGGTGGGAGCCTAACCCGAGCCCCGATCCAGGCCCGCGGGGGTGAAGGGCCCCGGCCAGGGCTGCTCCCCGGGGGCCGCTCCGAGGGGAAGCCGGTGCCGGTGGCTCCCGGCGCTGCACCGCCTTC
>VZTU01029490.1:153341-174644 GCA_013400835.1 Zapornia atra | reverse complement strand
CGCTGCCGGGCGGCTCGGTGCAGCCCGCCCGCTCGCCGGACAGCGCCGCGCAGGCGCGTTGCACCCGCCCCGCCGTCGCTCTCCGGGTCCTAGCGCCCCCCGAGGGCGCTGTCCCCAGCTCCCGCCGCCGCCCCGATCCCCGCGGTTCTTCGGTCGCCTCGTCGCATACTTACCGGTACCGGGATAGGAATCCCTGCCTCGGTATCCCCGCCTGGAGGAAGAGCGCCCTCACCCTCCATTCACGTCCCGAGGACCGACCTCTTTCTCTCAGCGGTGCGATGACCGCAGCGCCAGTCTCTTTCTGGAGGCATTGGGTTTTCGGGGGCTGCCCTGCACTCGGCTCTGAGTGACCCTCTCCGGGGCTATTGCAGTAAGTCACAGCTTCTCTTGTCCTTCGAGGACTGGACTCAAGGACAAAAGGAAGAAATCAGGACGATCTTCCTAGGCGTACATTTCTCACATTGTGAGCAGCAGTGCCCAGGGTATGCATGCTGCGTCGCACCTTGATGTGCTCCCATACACCTGCTGCGTGTCTCCATCTCTTCTTCTGTGTTTCTGCTGTTCAGCTGTGCCTCCCCTAATGCCCGGGTTTGTAGGAGCCTGCAGTTTGGGGTTGTGTTCTTTGTCTGTTTTTATTCTCAGTAGATCACAAAGAATGCCAAGGGAAATTTCACATCTACAGAAAGAGCAGTGAGAAGCCCTGTGAGAAGCTTGAAGAATGTCAGGGAAATTGTGTGGAAGGGAAGTAACGGAGGTATGTAGACATGCTTTGTGTTTTATTTGCTGCTAGTATCCTAGGAGGAGTGGGCTTATGAGGGAGCCTGGAAACCTGAGCCGTTGTGGATGAATCATGGGAGGTTATGTCATGATGAGCATAAGAAGCGAAGAAACATGATTGAAGGGTGTGTGGTAGAGGAATGCTGCTGGAGTGCAGAAAAGTTACAAACAACATCACACTCAACACACAAGGGGAGATGGGGAATGCAGTAAGGTTGCGCCCTGAAGGACAGAGGTTTGGATGTGCTGGAACAACAGGTGAAGATCAAGCAGAGGGCCGCCAGGGAGCAAGTGGTGTGGTCAGGTTTGTGAAAGGGGATGTGTCTGGGCATCCACAGCTTCCTTGGGTTGCAAAGGAGCATTGCATGTTTGGGATGCAGAGAACTTTGCAGTAGGTGTGGTAGGATATACAGAAGAGCTTTAAACAGCAGATTTGTCTGTGAAAAGAACAAGACTTCCACCTTGGAGCTGGTGGGCTAGAGGGAAGGCCTGGATCCTGGGTACTATTTGCGTGTGACTTGTGGGAAAAAGGAGGGAAGACGGTGGAAACAGGGAGTATGTTATCGCTATTGTCAGTGAAAGATAAAAGGGAATGTAGGCGAACCCAAGGCAACCTCATACTTCACCTAACCTAAACCGATGACAAAATCTTCATTGGAAGAGATGCCAGCCAGCCACTCAAGCATTGGGATTGAACAGAGAATCACACACTATCTAAAATCCTTGAGAAATGCCAGACAGAGGGCACAAAGGGAGAAGAGGGCAGGTAGGTCCGCGAACCCAACCCTGATATTAAGAAAGGAAAAAGAGGATGATGACTCATTAACAGAAATAATGCAAATCATGATTATTTTGTAATCGTAGTAAGTCACTACTTTTGATAATAGTAGATCTGAGGATAAATACAAAAGCCCCTAGGGTAGACTGTGAGAGTTATGAAGGCTAATGAAGGTAGGTGACCCAGGAAAAGGTTTAAAGGCCTGTGAATTCTAGGCCAGTGGGTCCTTCTAGTCATATCCACAACTGGCAAGGCTCTTTTCCAGCTCATTAGCTTCTGCCTTCCACGTTACCTTACCCCACATCTGTGATTACTCTAGGAATTTGTGTTGAGATCTAAGGTGACTGTAGGGATGAAAGGGATATCTTGCAGTTCTGTTGCTTTAGTTTCCCTTCTTGTCTGGCATCTGCAGGAGGGTGGTACAGGACCTTCGAAGTCATCTGAAAGTATATGTTAAGAAACAGAAAGCTTGTTTAAAGATAGTTTTCATGGACTGAGGTGGGGAGGCCATACTGAAGTGACCTGTGAAGTTTCTTTGAAGATACTAAGGCTGTAATTGATAAAGGAGTGTTGGTAGACACAGAAGAGCTGGGTATTTCAAAAGAGACATGAGAGGACCTCAGATCAGACATTGCTGGGCAAGGGGGAGCTGTGAGATCTGCAGTGAGATAGCTGCTGTAATGGGAAACTCTCTTAAAAAAATAAATTGGAGAATTAAGTTTATACATTATTTTGATGTGGAAAATTATATATAACATCACATTGGAAGCTTACTTTGAAGCTTGAGAGGGAAAGTATTAGAAAATAGTACCTTTGTTAAACACAAAACATGGCACAAAATAGCTGTATGTTAAGACAGAAAGACTTTGCTTTTCACTACAGATGACAGCATCATTTGCGCTTGTTTAATTAGCAATAGTTGATACCAGCAGATAGGTACTTGCTGATTTATGCAAAATGAACATTTTAAGTCAGTCCAGCACGTGCTGTGTATAAGCAAACTTTTGCTTTAAGCCTGCCATAATAGTGATATACAATTCTGTTTTAATTTTAAAAAAATATTTTCCATAAATGGAAATGTTTAGACTATGATAGATAGACCAAACCTAGTAGTCTTCAAAGACTAAACTTGTGGACAAAAAAATTCCATGAGGTTTGGTTAATCCCAGGTATTTCTGCCCCCCAAGCCCCACTGAAAAAGAGCAATATTATAATTATTTTTTATTATGGTTTGTAGTTGAAATCTTTAAAGATTCTTTCTGGGTGCAGAATTGCTGCTTATGTGGACTTGAGATCACAAACTAGAAGCCTCCATCATCCTGTCCTGGGATGCAAAAGCATCTCCGCTTATGCTGCAAAGACTTCCAAGGCTACAACAAGGCTCTGTAGTCCCCCGTATACTTGAGATGAACATGTGAATGAATTTGCCACAGTTAGATATACCCACATTTAGTCTTTTTGGTTTCAAAATAGCTGTGTGTCTTCTCTAAGCCTTTAAACTTGCCCTAGAGACAGCAGAGTAATTTGCAGGAGCAGGATTATGCATTCGGTCACTCATATCACCCCATTGACTTCTGTGGAGTTAAAGAATGAATGAAATGAATGAATGAGTGAAAATTTAGGTCACTTGTCAGTGAACTGAGAGTAGTCTTCTCTATACTTCCCTGCTGTGTGTCTTCTCTACACTGGAAAGAGAATTAGGCAGGGAGGGCTTAATGTGAAGGTGGATACGTACATCTGGGAATTAGCTATTTTTTCTGCAGTATCCCTTGTCGTTTTAAGCTAAATTAGTAATTACCTTACTGAGCTTTACTTGCTAATAAGAACTAAACCAACTGTAATAGTGCTGGGAAGTCTCTGTGGGAGGCATGGAGTTGGTAGGTTGTTCAGATAGTTCACAGTCTGTTTGAAAAAGGATTCTGGTACAGCAGCAGGTAATATTATCAGAAATTTTTAAAATACAGTAAGAGACATTAGCCTTGGAATTACTGGTGAGGATTTTGCTGATCACCCATCTTGAGCTGGGGCTGACCAAAACCTCACACAAGTGGGGAAAACAAGCTGCAGAGCTTAGAAAAGCCTTTCTGAAGGCCTCCCTCTTGGGACCTCTCCGAGAGGCCAGAGCTGTACAGCTGCTACCCAGGAGAGTATATATGCACTTTGAGCAGTCCTGGTAAAGTCATTAGGTCTACTTATAACCTTAGCAGTTCCTCTAAATCAACATTTTTAATGGTGACAGTGGAAGAATAGCTTTAAGCTGTATATATCTCTTATTTTTTAAACTACCGTGTAACAGGAAAGGAGCGAGAGTCCCCTTACTAATTTTATCCCTTGTGTCAGGTCACCCTCCTGTCTCCTGTGTTCTGATGACACAGGAAGAGTAAGTCCTTCTTTCACCTTTATATCTGATGTGCTGGGTTCACCTTTGTTGCTCTACGCTTCAGCATCCCCAGGGTAATAATATACGATGAAAGGTAGGTTGTATTTCAGGTGGAAGTCTAAATTCTGTCTACAAATTAAAAAATAGCTATTCCTTTGTTAATTCCTGTGCTGAAAACTGCAGGGTTTTCTGATCTAACTCCAGAGGAGCTTTCTGTTCAATGTGAGGGATGACAGAGCATATATTCTCGAATATTCTGAAATTTAGTATCTCTTAAATGTGGAGTGAAATTTAAACTTTTTAAAAAATTTTTAGTTTTATATGAAGATATTTTTATTGCTTATGGAAGATGCTGGATTGACAGCTCAAAATTAGAGAGTGTGGTATAGGCACAGAAAGAACATAGGGAAGCTTTTTTGTATGCTTTGATGCTTTAGCACAAGAGTATCTCATTCTGCACACCTCTTTAGCCTCTTCATTCACAGTGGTTCCTGGTGAGGATACCAGCAATGGTGACAGCTAATGAAGCACTCACTCCTGACATTTAGGCCTACCTAGTCTGAGTTAATCAGGCAGTTTGTATACAAAGAAAAGGGTTATTATGAAAAACTTGTTGACCGTTTCTAACAAATGAAATTATATAAAAAGAGAAAAGAGATGTCACTCTGGGTGCAACTGTGAATACAACTGGACAGCACATTCACAATTTTTTGAAGCTGAGGAGAGATTACTTTCTAAGAGTTGTAATCATGAAACAAAAGGCAGCCACGGTTAGAACACCAGTTTTGTAATGTTTGAATCTTTAATTCAGTTGGTGCTCTCTTGTATTAATTTCATAACAACCCAACAGTATTTCAGTGCAGTTCTTATGTCAGTTTTAGATTACATCATGCTGTGAATTGCTCTATCTGTTAATATTGATCCTTGTAAATAATTTGGTTTGAGATCTTCAATTGGAAAGCTGTGATATGCTTTAGCATGCAATATGCTCACTTTGTCCTTGAAACTCATTTAAAAACAAAGCAAGCTGCAATTGCATAGATTATATTACTTTTCTGAAAGGTTAGATTTACCCCTTTAAGCTGTCAATACTTGGATGAAAGCCTTCAATTGAAAGAATGAGAAAGGAGGAGACAATGATTGATGCTTGATGTTGACTGAGAGAGTCATAGAGGTGTTACATGTCTAAAGAGCTGCGTCGCCCAAAGCCTGATTCAAAGAAGTCATGAAGCATTTAATGAGAGTATCCAGAGCAGAAGTAATGATCGAACACTAGTTCCTCTACTTTTATCTAACTAGGGTGTTGTTTTTTTTCTTAATTATCTAAGTTTTGCTGGAAGACATACTTCATCCATTTTTTTCAAATGTTGAGTGGCTTTGCTGTGAACTAAGAAACGTTTGCTACACTCTGCCTGCTGGGCTGCAGTTTGTTCTCCATCCATTCGTACTGGACTAGCATATGATTTGGAGTGAAGGTTCATTTTGTTTTGACAATCCCTTTAGCATCCTTCAGAAAGAGCGCTGGTGTAGAAACGTCAGTGTTGCACAGACGTATATTAAACTGTGAGATAAATGGAAGCTGCTCTGGAAAAAAAATGGAAGTAATATTGTGATATGTCAGAGATCATCGTTGGTCTTTACTCACTCCATTAACTACACCTGAATCCATTTGGTTTTGCTGAAAATATATGGGAGATGGAACTGAGAATATGACTGGGGTGGCGCGTATGAGCAAGGCAAGGAGTGGGAGTGTTCTGCTGCTTGCTAAAGGATTAGGGAAGTTTCCTGCAGGGAAGGAGAAGATTGCTCCTTCCTGGCAGGAAGAGCAGTAAGCACTGCAAACAACTGTTGAGGTGTCTGTCTTACACCTTGCACCTGCTTGAATCCAGCACATAGCTGGAGTAGGTCAGGCACCATGCTTTTCTGGGAGTGCATATACTGATCTGAAGCAGTGTGACTTTACAGGCAATCATTGTTAGTCAAGGCTGTACTAAAAGGGTCAGGATTTTGTTGTGATTTACCCCTGCGATTTCTTGAGGAACAATTATTTCCTTTTTTTTTGACAAATCCTGACTCTTTTAGTACAGCCTTGACTAATAATGATTGTCTAGAGATTAGTAACTGAAATTAGGCATACAGCTTGGCTAATGTACTGCTGTATTACAATGTTGGAGTTATAGGAAGGGTATGGATTTTTCTCTCACCTTCCTCATGCTGATCTAGTCATGATCCAGCAGAACAAGCAGCTGGTGACAAGGAATCAGCTTATACAATTGGAAAATTCATGTCAAGCTGTAACAAAAAAGTGCTTATGGAAGTTGCTAAATATGCGTTACTATGAGCTGAGCGTGGTCATCCTGAAGGCTCTAATTTTACATTTCTAAAAGTGTAAATGAGTGCACATGGATCTGAACTATTTAACTCTTACCATGTAGTACAACTAGAGTTCCAGGAATGGCTGGTGTTTTGGCTTTATTTTTCAATTATTTGATTTAGGAAGTCCTAAAAGGTCCTTGACCTTTCTGAGACTGACCTAGTCAGCTTTTTATGAAAACAAAACTCTACTAATGCTGTCACTACACTTTTAAAATCTCATCCAATTTGCAGGTGCATGAACATAGCAACAGACACAAACACATAGATACAGACATATGTATTTCACTTATACTATATACAGAATACAGAACGGGAGGTGCTAGTCTTTTCTTGTACAAGGCATGTGATTTTCAATGCCTCCAGTATACCTTTTTCATTTAACCACCAAAAAAATAAGGGTCTGTTTCTGACTAAGGAGTACAGAGCATTATATGCTCACCTATCAGCTGACCATTTCTTTGATACATCAATATAATTAGAACATTTCTTTCCTTTCTTATTTTTTTGAACTGAAGTGAGAACTTTATTTTTGTTAAATGATTCACTTTCCACAACTGTTATTACTTCTCCAGCCTACTCTGAGTTTGCAACAGTGACTGAAATGTTCTCAGACAAACAGATGGGAAAATGGCCCGTAAATCTTTATTGTTATAAATGGTTTGTAAAACTTTGGATGTTGAAAGCAAAGAGTAATTCAAATAAATCTCAACAATGCTGACTCAAAGGTTTAAAGCATTGCTTAAATCCCTTGATTAACCCAGCTTCTCAATATTTGACATGAATCAATAACTCTGAGATGTCTTTGCTGTTCTCTACCTTTGTAAATATTTACGCAGCCAGTCCCATGAAATATGACATCAATCCTGTTGAAGTAATTCTTTGTATGCTGCACACAAAGAGATAGAAAGTATGATAGTTCTGGTGATGCTATTTAAATAATTTGCACTAAGGATGAAATCTGCTGCATTTCTTTTGTCAATAACCAGGATTTATACAATATAAGTGTGAGGGAATGGAAAGCAAAATCCACCTTCTGTCGCAAATCTTCGGCCAGCTGCTCAGAATGCAGATTTCCTGAGCCTGCCTTGTGCCTGAGCCTGTGGCTCAGCGTTAACAGCAGCCTTTTGTTCCAGTTCAGTGAGGTGTTGAGAGATAGATCAAGGCAAAAAGTGAGAGGATAACACCTCTATTAGCTTGTCCTCACCCTTCCCTTTCTGGGATGTACTATAATGAATGGTTTGTGCCCAGGAAGATGCTCTACCCAGAGTTTCCAGGACCTAGTAAAGCCTCCTGTAGGAATCTTAGTGCAAAAGGGTTATACCAGCCCTTCAGATCATGGCTGGGATTCCTGTTAACATGCAAGGTTTGCAGCCGGTTTGTATTTAAACGCTTTAGCTCACAAAGCACAGTGATAGGCTTCTTTCTAAGGCTCTGCACTTTTAGTCATTGTTTACTGCTTCAGTCTGATTCATCTGTGGATTCTGCCAGGTTTTGCAGTTGTACTCCTTGCCTCTAGGTGTTCCAGAAATCGAAGGGATTGGGAAATAATGAGGAAGCAGAGAACGATTACAGTGGCAGATGATGTTCAGAGTTGACCAACGAGAAATTGGGAGGGGATCTTAGAATGGTTTGGGTTGGAAGGGACCTCAAACATCATCTTCCTTCAGATATACTCCATTCACATGCAAAATGGGACCCTTCTGTACTTCTAGGGTGGATTTCTATCCTGCAAGAGAACCCATAATAGCATTTTATTGCCTTTTCTATGAAGGGATGAGAGAAAAGGGGTGCCCAGTTCTCAAATCCTTAATAAAGGCATTCTCTTTATGGATTTTTTCAGACTGTAATAAAAAATAAAATACATTTCTAAATATAGGATCTTATAGGCATCCTGCCTGTTAAAAAGAGGAGAAAAAGACCGCATTATGTGTTATATATTTTGAAGTATTTTAGCTTCTTACTTGCTTTATCACACCAAACCCCTCAAGAACCCTTTTGGTATATGAAAAGGCCTTAATGCAGATACTACAGTGGTGCTGTGCTTCTGTAGCCTGGTTTGACCACTGCATAATCCAAGCAGAGAGATGTAGCCTCAAAAGAACAGTGTCCCACAGAAAAGGTGATGTGGGAAGTCAATGAAATTACGGTCAGTTTTCCCAACTGTATGCTTGTACAGCCCTTAGGTGGTGTTTTGCCTGTAGTTTTGCCTATATATCCACAGATACATATAAATGGTTGAGGAAAAAATCCAGATGATTCCATTTGCATTGCTAATGGGTTCTGTTTCAGCTTTGTTTCCATGCTATGTTACATCAGTTTTCTTACTGGCTATTCCTTCCCTCACAAGCTAAGAGGGAGTAGGATCTGCAGAATGCTGTTTGTATTTAGGGGTGTGCTTTGAGGTACTTGGGAAGAAAAATAGTTTATGCACAAAGGCTTGCAGCCTTTCCAGCCACAGCTGTCTGAAGGCCCAAGAGATCCGAAGAGGATTTGGTCCAGTTGAAAATCAGGCTAGAGTGGTATATCAAAATACAAATTAAAACTTTCAGAGCTGAAAATAGGAAACTAAGTATCTTGGTTAAGAGAAAATAAAATCTTTTCATTCACTCTGGCCAATTAATGTTAGTCTTTAGACACCAAGTTAACAAATACATAAATAGCAATGGGATGAATTAATAGAGGAGCCTTATGTGCATAGACATCTGGTCAGCCAACCAAAGATCCTAAAGGTTCAGCTGCAAGTCTGAAAATGTAACCACTGGTGTCTAAAATAGAAGACATGGAAATAGATGTTATTTTAATTATTTTTAAAATCTTTTAACATTGTGTGGTTTACCTCAAAAACAAACCCAAAAAGGCCACAGGTAATGGCTGTGGTCATGCAGTGCTTGAAGGGCATATGCTTTCACTCACCGCAAAGCGAACACATGTCAAAGATATGTTGCTTCAGCTATAAAACATACATGCAGGAATCACTACATACCCAGCAGCTGTGAGGACTGAACAATCTGATCAATCTTTTCTGTATCTCTTTTTAATAATGATTTTATTACTTAAAAGATGGGTTAAATTTTCATCAGCAGCTTTTCTTTTTGCCTTTGATGCACAGCAGAACTCAGAGTTCTTGTTGCAAAAAAGAGGCCAGAGAGCAGACAAGGCAAAAATGACAGATTCAAGTAAAACATGAGCAGCGAGCTCACAACAAGCAAGTTCAGTGCATGACAATTTTCCTGCTCTTCTCCAGGGACCAGGCAGAACCATTCAAGAAAGAGCAGATGGAAACAGCTGCCAACAGGTACATACTGGAAAGGATTCAAGCCACAGTGCTTGCTGGAACTTGGGAGTCTGTGATGGCCTGAGCTTACCCCATGACAGGTATCTAAGATTTTGAACCACACAGCTGTCAGTCAGTTCTTAGCTATGAAAACCAGAAACAAACAAAAAAAAACCCTGTCATGGAACAAAAGACATGTACAGGTCATTCTCTGAACAAACCACCAGAGCTTATTTCCCAGAGAAGTCCTGTGGTGAGCGGAATCTTTGAGCTGCGGTTGCTCATAGTACTGACGTTAAAGGAACACTGCTAATGTATTTTCCGCGGATGTTTCTATCCCATAATTCATTCACTCAAAATAGTGGTTTCTCTTGACCTTGAGCTAAGATTTAACAGGTGGGGAAAAGACAAATTTAGGAAATCCAGTGACGCAATTCTGATACTTTTTTGTTGTCTTGTATATTTTCTAGCATACCATGAAGAATAATAAATGGCAAAGCTAAAGTATCCTTGGCAAACAAACAAACAGAATAGCGCCCTGTGATATTTTTACCTTTGCTTCCCCTTGCCACACACATGGTTTACTCCCACATAGCTTGAAATATTAACCCAGCATGTTAATTTATTTCTTCCAGAGTTGCCCTGGCCATTGGATTTAACATCTCTCTTGGAAGTACTTCAAACCAAATGGCTGGCTCCATCTCTAGCTTTGTTAATTAGGCACATTACTTTGTTGCTTTTTTCATATCGCTTAATGTAATTGGCATTTGTGAAGCTTTTGAAAGGCATGTTTGGGACTACATTTTGTGCAGCTGGCTTTAAACTGCAAGCTGCTTGAAGTGCATAGTTCTGTAGAGGACTGCCTTTGAGATTGTAAAGCATGTGTACGCAGCACATACCATGCTTCCTTTCCAAAAGGAACTAAGGGACCAGTATGACACATGTTCCTCCCTGCATTCGTTTCTATTTTATGGTATTATATCTGTAACAGGAGCAATAGGTGCCCCGTTTGAAGAATAGGAATCCCTTTACAAGCTGCTGTATAAATGCTTTGCTATGAGACAGTCTTCATCCTAACCATCTTTAGGCAACTCATAGGGATACCTTGCCACGTAGGCACAAAAGCCTGTGTTTTTTCCTAGGAAGTGCATCTTTGCAAGCTGTGAATTTGGACTTGCTGTATAATTCCAACAGATAAGGGTGCCAATACTGTGTCAACTGCCAATAAAAATTATGAATTTGCACTAGGTAGGAATTCAGCTCATTAATTTCAGTTGTCTTGGTGTGAAATTATGCTCTGTACCTGAACTGAGGAAGAGTTAGCTATAAAAGTTTGGGAAAAAACTTTAAAGCTTCCACTGAAGAAAGTATGTCGTCTTTTCCATAGAAATGCTGCCCTCCAGTGGTGTGGAGAAAAGGCACACATCCTGCTTACTGATTGCAGTCATGTCGTGTGCACTTAGCTGCTGCAATTAGCAATCAGATGCACCTCTTACTCTCACAGGCACGGGAATTGTCTATGCTCCATCCAAGTAAAGTCGTTTGTAACAAAAAAAGGTGTTGCCTCACCAGTACAGGCCCACTGCCTCTCTTCTGTAAACAACTAACTAAAAATGAAAACTTTCTCTCAAGTAGCGGGATTGTAATACTCTGCCGCACGGCCACAGTCGAAACCTCTGACTTCAAACAGAACCACACAGTAAAAGATGGTTACAAGTTGGACAATAGGTCTCACAGGACGTTTGTTCCCAAGTGTGATGGACTGTCACTGAAAAAAAAACCACCTGCAACAGTCAGTCAGTCAGAGAGCTCTGCACACGGTGGTTGTCAATGTACCGTGAGGATCCTTCTGTCCTCACACAGCATGAATCGACAGAAAAAATACAAGTTCTCTAGGTTTGTCTTTCAGCAATGGTGGCCAAGTGCATTTGTTTTAGCATTCAGAAGTAAAGCATCAATGTAAAAGACAAGAATGTTGTATGGATAAAGTAAAAAGTAGATGATCGCTAGGTATGTGGCCTCTACACTTGCTTACCTTTCCCTTGTGTGCCTTCAAGTGGTCTTTCCAAACGTGTAAGAATGTTTCTCAGTTTGTCCGGTTCCACCCTTGCATGTTAGATGGGGTTACCAGGCATGCTGAGACGATTTGCACCATGCTGAGGGCCTTGGCCACCAGAGAAGTGCATCGTGGGCCTGCTGTCACCTTCTGTTCCTGTGCATCTGCCCCACCTGCCTTCTGGTAAGCAACTAGTGTCATCCCTTCCTCAACCATTGCTCACAGCACAGGCCATACAACACCTTCAAAGACCTTCCATTCTCTCTCTCCCTTTGTTTTTCTGAAAGCGAAGAAGAATAGAGGGGAACCCCAGAAATGTGCAGTAATTAAAAATAACCACAAACCAAAACAAACACACACACACACACAAACCAACCCAAAAAACCTCTTACTAATCCTACATTTTTTCTCTGTTTCTGTAGAAGGCTTTTGGTAGGGAAGAGCTTGGCTTTTCCAACATGCTTTTCCTGCTGTTCCTAGTGTATGGGGCTGCAGGTGCAGACTGAAGACCGTGAATATTGTTGCCATTTCCCCACCAACAAATTTTCCCTTACAGAAAGATGAGAAAACAGAACACCGAATTCACCGAGACGATTTCAGAAAGAAATGCAATTTACTTCTTATCCAGCAGATGTTGCTGTTGGACAAAAAAAAAAGCTCAAGGTCAGTCCAGGTGTGTGAGGGAGGGCTTTATTTCAGGTTTCAACAGCTCCAGGATTTTATCCAGCATCTGCAGATCTGTTCCCTTGAGACTGGGATTTCCCTTTTACACTCATGGACTTGGAACACTAGGTGACTGTGCTGAGACACAGATCGCTGAGTGAATCTGGCTCCCAGCAAAAAAACTAAGAATGCCTGAACCACAATCACAACCTCCTTTAATCTCCTGATGTAAGTGGGTTATTGTCTGTCAGAGTTGTTAATACATTTTTTATAAATAGTGGAAAGCTTCACTTCATATGCAGTATTTGCCTCCCTGTTGATGAATGGAGGTTACCATTGAGTCTTGCATAAAATAGCCCACTTGTTGGTGTAGCTAAGATGTGTGTAGAAGATAAAAGTTATCGATGAATACTGAGAGTTACTGAGAAAAAAAAAAAAGTGAGTTCAATGCCATGCTGACTGTGTTAACTGGAGAAAACCCAGAGGTTTTCTATCACGCTGTGGTTACAGGAAAGGTCAGTTTTCACTCTTAAGCTTACAACGTTAAGGTCTTTACTCAGAAGCGTCTGTGTATGCGACAGGTAGATTTCTGGGTCCACAGGGAGATTTCTGGGTTCCTTCCGCTGGCCCAGGTGGTTTTATGCCAGACATGTTCCTAATTCCTGGTGGGATCTGGGTGGAAAAGGACTATCAGGAGGCTTTTCTGTATCACATTAGGGACTGTTCTCTCCCTCATTATCCCTGAAATCCCAGTCATTGAAAGGAGAGCCATTGGTCTCCCCCTTAATGACATTCCCAGTTGTGCAGCAACCCTTTTGAGAAGTGAGCATGCTGCATAGATCAGGGAGACAGTTCAACAGATTTACAGGAAAACAAGTGATTTGAAAGGTTGAGAGAGGACAGCTGAGAAGCATTAGTAAGTAGCCCTTACTGGGAACTCAGGTAGGCCTCACAAGATGATCTCTGGGATGTTTGGCATGTGAGCCTATTATCTCCATCCCACGCGGCTCTCACAGAAGCCAAATGGAGATCCTGTTTTCAAAGATTTGGCTGTACAAAAGCTGTTTTACCTGCTGTGAGCAAAGCCAAGACTGCTGCATGCAAGTTACGCAAAATGACCTTCATACCATTTCCTGCCCTCCCAGGCTCTGTGTCAGCTACATGTTGTGGAAATGTTGTAGACCTGCAGCATTGGTTTTTGTTTCTATTTTGAAGATCCAGGGAGCAGTAAAGGCAAGTACCTGCCAGCTTGTTGAGTGCAGTTGTGCTCAAGGGATCGGCCTATCCGAAGGGGTTGTTGTAGAAATGAGTTACGAGCAGAGCACAAGCAAAGGGGCATGGCAAGAAGTTTGCCATGGCTTTCCACCGTGTGACCGCTGTCTCAGGCATTGTTACATCCACTAGCCTGAAACTATTCTGACTGAAGTTGAGAGCTTTGCCACTGATTTCAAGGAACAAATTAATACTTTTTAAACCAAAACGAAATATTAATTTCTTCTCACTGACATTTGGGTGATATGAAGTACAAACATTTGGTTCTCTGTTCACTTATATTTCTTCTGAAGATTATAATATCATTTTTGGAAGTAAAATGAGCAGGGTTTGACTTTTGCACAATTTAACCCTTTCAAATAGCTGCAAAATACAAGCTGTAAAATGAACATTGTTTTTCCTTCCACACTCAGTGGGGCTTTGTAAGGTCTTTATCTTGTGTTTAAAATGACACATCATTTTAGAAGAGCAGCATCTGGTGCAAAGCAACCACTGACTTAATATTTCTTTAATATTTTTGGATACAGATGACAAAATATTAAAAAAAAAATATTTCTTTTACCTAAAATTGAACTTTCAGTAATTGAAAATTTTCCATAGCAACTTCAACGATAATGTGGGAAATGGTGTATAACATTGTTATTTTAAAAAACAGCAATTTTATTGCACATTTCTGTTGTGAAATACTGAAAGTAGAAAAAGGATCCTCTGCATTCTCATATTTAGAATCATAGAATCATAGAATGGTATGGGTTGGGAGGGACCCCAAGGATCATAGAGTTCCAACCCCCCTGTCACAGGCAGGGCCACCAACCTCCAGCCTGGATATACAAATTGCAAATGATCTGATGACATTTAAAATCAAATCACTTAGAATATATATGTGAGGTATAAACTTATTCCTCTTCACTTTTTCCAGAGCAATAGTTTGAATAAGATAAGCTGATTGTGCTGGTTTTGTCATGCAGCCCCAGTAGGGCTTTCTGAAGATACCAAATCAAATTAAACACTCCTAAGATACACACTTATCTTTATGTTCAAAGACAGCTATTTAATTATTTGTAGTGGTATGACTTTCCCTTTGGTGGTAGCATACCATAGGAAACATCAGACAGTTCTAGTACCTTCAGTGAAAAGCTCCAAACCCATGTTCAGGCAGGCTCGGTACTGTCCTGCCGAGGCAACCTGGGGAGAGGAACGATGTGCCTGTCGGTCACCCCCACTTTCTCCCCAGCTCTGCATGCTAGTGCAACCTGCAGGATTCAGATTTTCTGTTTAAATCAGACTGTATTTCTTTAGGTGCTCTGTGCTGAACTGGAATATTGAACTGGAACTGGCAATTTCAGGCTACTGGTGTGTACTTGTAGCCTGTGCTGGAGTGTTTCTGTAGACAGTGCTAGACTGCAGTTTGTCTTGTCAGATGAGCCCTAAATGCCTAAATACACTTTCAGGGTCCCAATTTAAGAAACAATGTTTGTAAATGTTGGATCAGTCTTGTATCTGTTCCCCAGCTCTGCTTATGTTCCCTGCCACTGTTGGAACTAAACTAAAGCTCTGAATCCAAGTATTTCCAGCTTTGAAATATGTGCACATAGACTGGGATATACTTCTGTCAGTAACATGCCATCTTCTTGATGCTCAGAGGAGTAGAGTAGCTTCAGACCTTTGTTTTAAATATATTACCTTAGAAAAAGAAAGAAATTGCACAGAGAGCACATTTTCCTTATTTAGGTTCAAAAATAAATATAGCTGTAACTTCAATATGTATTTATTAGCACTGATACCCTTTGGCCTTACTCCAGTGGACTTTCCTCAGTGACATCAACAGGAAAAAGATGGGCTCTGCATATGAAATCTGTGAATGTTTTTTTCTTCTTCATCTATCCATCTATTTTGGGATGTGCTAAATGCTTGTTCTCTGTTGTAACATTAACATCAGTATGTGGAAACTTGGGTTGCTAAAATAAATCAGTGAAATGCAATATACATGACTTCACATGGAACTGCATGTACATTGCGAGGCACAAGTGCCCCATGTCCACTGTGCAGTGCCAGCTTTACGACCAGGTAAAAACTATTGTGTCCCGCAGAAGTGGGGTGCTGTAGTGAGGTAGGCACAAGCTTTGTGCTGCCAGTATGTATAGAGTCTCTGAAGTTCCTCAGCCAGCAAAGTATTTCTTGGTTGCCATTTACATGGCAGTAAAATGAATACTTTTACCAGCCTCAGAGTATAGGGATGGCACAGTCTACAGTATCTCATGAAAGCATCTTTGGATCTTCTGTATTGTGGGCCTGATGGAGTGTTTGCTGGAGGCAATGACAATTTTATTGTTGACATGCTAGGCACTGATTTGTGAAGCTCTGTCTCTCTTTAGTTACACTCTGTTAGCGATACAGGCCTCAAACTAACTTGGGGCATTTTTCTGACCTTAGTAGACACCTTCCTGATTCACGCTAGTATGAATTAGCACATTCTCCAGTTCATTTAATTTTTATTTTTAATGGAATCTTTTATGGGCTGGCTTGTTTTCTGCCCACAGTGACATCAGTGGGAGACCTTGACAAAATTGGACTTTGATGAAGGTGTTGAGGGGCCAGTCCTGCCTCAGAGTCCCCTCCAATGTGTGGGACCCTGGCCTGCTCTGCAGGGTGGTCCTGTGCCTCGATGCAGATTTATCATCCACCTTGGGCCCAAGTGCATGGATGAGGAAGGAATCCCTGTGGCTGTTCCCAGCCCCTCTGGCTTCAGATAAAACATCGAGCTCAGAAGATGCCTCTGCCCCAGGAGGAAGGAGAAGTGCGTTGCTCTGCTCCACACAAGACTGCTTGCTCCTCTCTGTTGCCCCCACAACTAAAGGAGTGGGAGACATTCCCATGGAATTAGCTGTTCCCTCTTTCTTTTTCCTGCTTAAGAGGTAAGAGCTGCACAAATTCCCTCTGTAATAGTCATGTAAGAGAGAATACAATGATCTGTCATCAGAGTATTTAGTGCTGATGACGATATGTGGGTGGCTTTTGGGGGTGGGTTTGTTTGTTTGCTTGCCTGGTTTTATTGTGATGTTAAAACAAAATGCATAAATCACAGGGATATGACAAGAAATGGGTTGTAGCTGCTGGTTATTCTTGTCCAAACGTACAGCAATGCCCTGATGGTTACTTAGCAGTGACAGCCTGCTCTGGGCTTAACATTTTTCAGTTTCGTGGCAAGCTTGCAAGGTTACACATATATACTGAATGAAACATAGCCCACTGGTTATTTTTAGAGAGGCTCTAAGCAAGTAGTAAATCCCTGGAGTAGTGCTGCCAGAGATGCATAAAGTTCAAATCCAAATTAAAACTGCCTATCTTTGGCCTAAATTCCAACCTGAACTTGAGGAAAACTGTGATCTCTGCCTTTAACTTTATGGCAAAAAATCCTTTGCCATTATTTTCTAACACCTGAGAATGTATGAACCTGGTACAAACACTTAAAAAATTAGAACTTGAATGAAAAAAATCGGCTTGAGAATGTAGTGCCTGGTCTTGTGAGACACTGGTGTAGGACTGTAAGTTACGGTAGCTCTGGAATTTGAAGAGTCTAGTTTATTGTAATTCCTAGTTGTAATGTATCTTTGTAAGATCAAGTCCTGTAATCATAAACTTTGGGAAGAGGAAGAGAAACATGCTCATGTACCTTACAGATCTCTTCAACATGCAAGACTTGGTTATAAAATCACCAAGATACAACATGAAGACCCCGTTCAACAATTTGCATAAATACATGCTGAAAAGTAGTGCAACTGAAGCATGTTCTTGACTTCTTTGCTGTATCAGAGCCTGTATCTTCTTCCTGCCAAGGCAGTGATCTTAATACCACTCCTAAACTCACTAGTAATTCTAGAAGCCCTAATGAAAGTCAAGATAACGCCACAGATTTTATAAATAAGGGTCTTTATTTAGAATACTGTTGAAAACATTCTTGGCAAACACATAGTATAAATATATAAAGTTTGACACAACAAACCAAGCATTAAATACTTTTTAAATTCCCCCCTTTTTGTTGTTTTTAATTTTTGCTTTTGGGGTTTTTTTCTTTCCTTTCCTCTTTTTTTCTTTTTTTTTATGCAAAGCAACTCTTATTTACAATTATACAAAAAGTTTTATAAAAAATGGTCCACAACCTTTTTTTGGCCAGAATAGGAGTAATAGGAAGGATCTGTCATGCCAATACTGTTGTAGATATCCTACTCCGCATTCAAGAGCCACGTTCCTATTCCCCAAAGCCCAGATTAAACATTGGCCATTTCATGGTATGCAATTTTATCTCTAGACATATTAAATAACTTTAGTTTAACAACCAATAAATAGGTGTATTTTGAAGTCATACAGGTTTTAAAAGCTATATACTTGAAGGAATTTTGAGTGATACTTTAAAACTGGAACAAGTCTTAAGAAGTCTTTTCAGTCTTAGAAGGCAGGTCTCGGAAGCGTGGCTGAACAGAGCAATTTGTTTCCAGTGCAGTCCAGCCAGACCTGCCTTTATAGCACTTGGTAGATAGGGTTGCTGCTGCCATTATCCTGGGGAAGTGGGGTGCAATTGGTGGGGGAAGGAATTTGGGCTCCGCTATCATTCAGACGAGCTCCTTCTGGGGGGGAACAGGGACTCCCTTCTGCAACAGTTTCCGCTGGAGGCAGTATAGGACATGTGGAGTTATCTGTGGAAATCCTCTCTACAATGCTTGAGAGGCAATCGAGGCTGGAAACAACAGAACTCTTCCCATGCTTTGGATCTAAAAAAAACCAGACAAAAAGGTGCTCAGTTTATCCAGTGGGTACTTAACATCAGTAGGGTCTAGTTCCTTCATAAAAACCCAGCGAGTGGAGGAAATGAACACTGGTGAAGGACAGCCATTATCAGAAAAGAGAGAGTAATTGCAAAATGGAAGAGAGACCTGACCAAAGTATGCTGCTTTTGGGGCAGGTTGGATCCAGGGATTCAACTTCAGTCCATAGAAAGGCAAGGGAAGATTTTAAACCAGTCGGCAACTTCTCCAGTTTGGATCAGTAACAGATAAAGGTAGAAGAGTGTTCATGCGAAACATGGCCAAACACTGAAGATTAGTCTCAGGGAGGAATATATTTTTATCCAGATGTTATATTTGCAAAATGTGAGATGCAGCTATAAACACATTCCCGTATTTGCAAATAGATCTAGAGGAAATCAAATGCTTCTACTAGTGTCAACAGCTCGCTGGCTGAAAAGGCAGGTTACTCTTTCAGCCCGGCTAACCACGGGGGCATGGGGAAGTTCCCTGCACCGCCTGCCCCGTCCCATGTTTCGCACAGCCGTTATCGCACATACTCACCATTTGGTGACTCTGTGTAGTAGCTGCTGTCGTAGCTGTTTCTTCTGTGAGAGCTGCAGGGAGGCCCGCTGTACTCCATCTGGAAAGGAGAGCAAGCTGAGTGAGGTCACTGGTTGGGGACAGTATTTACTGAAATCTCAGTAGCTGTGCTATTTCCTATTTCAGCCCCTCACCTGTGCCACCATTCCAGTCCTGCACAAAATGCCATCAAGTTGTAGTTTCTTTGAATGAGGCAGAACTTAACTTGGCTAGAAGGTGTTAATGCCAAAATATTTTATGTGGCAGAGCTGTTCCAAAGGGAAATTACCATAGCTGTTGTACTGAATGCTGTAGCTTTACAAAGGAGATGAAGTTTTCCAGCATTCTGATCAAACACTGCCTTACACTTCACAGCAGGGAGACAGACCAAAAGGGGAATGAGTCTTTTTTTATTTAAGTTTTGTTTTTTCCAAACATGAATTCCTCTTAAAAGGCCTCTATCTTTGTCCCTTTTTATTTCCTTTAGTTTCTCTTCCCATCTCCATTCTGTACAAAAAAGCCCCAAAACATTGACCAATATATTTATTTCCAAAACTTTGATCGATAATGAAACTTCTCTTTCTGACAAAGGAAAAAGGCTTTATTTCAAGGGGGGATCATTTAGGTAAAACTTCTCTCAAATCTGCCAACTGTCTCATAGCAGGTATTCAAGTCACTAATGTCTATCTCCACCAGAGCACCAAAAAAAAAATATATCTCAGGTCTTAAATTGCTGTCTATACCCTGTCCCAGACAGCTGACCTTCACTCCAATCACCACGTCCCACCACCCAAGAGTCCGACCAGAGTCCCTCAAAAGATGAGGCAATGAGACACCTTCTCTGCACCCACCCTTCTCCTCTCCCCAGAGTGCACAAACATGACTGAAAGCCGGGGGCCTCCTTCCTATGACTGGTAAATTCCTACAGAGAGCATGAAGTGAGAGAAGAAATGGAGAGCCTTTTTCTTAAGGGTCAAGAAAAACAACTGTTGCTTAGATCCTCCTCCTGCTATCATGAAGAATGGCAGAAAACAAAACCCTGACTTTATGAGTTCCTCTGTAGCTGCCATGACCAAGGGGGACCTTCCTCTCAGCTGTTCTTAGAGCACTCAATGGTGATGATACCAAAGATGGAAGCCGAGATGACCCAAGAGCTAAGGGAGCACAGGCAGGGCTCAGACCTCACCATGCCCCTGGCTACTCCTCCCTGGAGCACCCAAAATGCTCCTCCAGCTGCTATTCACTGGCACCTCCTGGACACTGAGGGACCCACCCAACTTCTCATCCCAGGGAAAACCACGTGTAGATTTTTCTTCTTTAACAGAGTTTCTGGCATGCAGGGACCCCACCTGCCTTGACTGCTGGAGCTCAAGGCACAAGAAAGGACTTTGTCTTCTGCCTGGGGAGGTACAGAAGACAGATACTACAGGAGAGGCAGAAGGAGGTGACTTGCCCTGCACAAGTTTGGACCAACAGCATCTGGGGCACCTCAGTAGCAGGATGTCCTCCCTGGGGCACTCACCATGCCGTCGGAGCAGTTGGAGCGGGGGCTGGAGGCGTCTGATTCCCCACTGTAGTGCTCCAACACCGGGTAATAAGCATCCTCCTGCTCCCGCAGCAGCGCCTGCAGGCTCTCAATGTAGCGGATGGCATTGCGCAGGATCTCCACCTTGGGCAGGCGCTGGTTGGGGTTGGTGGAGGTGCAGCGCTTGAGGGTCTCAAAGGCTTCGTTGACCTTGCTGAGCCGCCGCCGCTCCCTCATGGTGGCAGCCTTACGGCGGTCAGCATTGGTGGTCTTCCTCTTGCAAGCCTTGCAGGCCCACAGCAGGCAGCGGCCAGCCTGGTGGTGCCCACTGGGCGCCCGGACGTGCTCCTCCTCGTGCGGGTGCCCGTGGTGGTGCGGGTGCTCCTCAGGCTTCAGCAGTCCCCCCACGTGCACCAGCCGGGGGTCCAGGTCCTCAAAGAAATGCATGTCCGATGTGTTGAAGCACGGGTCATCATAGAAGTCATCGGCGGCCGTGAAAGAGCAGAGGGAGCTCTCCGACATCTCCATGGGGCCCAGTAAGTCCATGGTTGCGGTGGAGGAGACGGCAGCTGGGCCAGCGGCAGTGAGTGCTGGGATCAGGAGAGAGAGGGCTTCTATCCGGCTGTTCAGCAGCAGCCACCGGCCAGGCGGGTGCGCAGAGCAGAGGCCCTCACACCCGCTCCGGGGCGAGGCCACCAACACTGGGTGGTGATGATGTCGCCGCCGAACCCCCTCCCCAGCCGCGCTGGTCTGGGAGCGGTACCCGAGGCCGTATTTATGCCGGAGCCCCCCCGGCGCGGCGGGTCGGGTCGGGACGGGGCGGGGCGGGTCGCGGGGGG
>VZTU01029490.1:51858-143519 GCA_013400835.1 Zapornia atra | reverse complement strand
GCTCCCCGCGCCCGGCGCGGCCCGTCCCGGCCTGCGCTGCGAGTGGCCAGCGGTGCGCGGCTCGGAAGGTGCCGGGCCGGCCCGCGGCAGCCCGCGAAGCGGTGCGGTACCTCGCCCCTCAGCCCCAGCCCACGTCCCCTCTGCCAGGCATCGGATGCCCGGGTGGGAAGGGCCGACCGCTGGGTCGGCAGCTCTGCACCTTGCTTGAGGAACGGTGGCCAGGGACGCCCGCACTTAAATACCTCCTTTTAGTGGCGAGCGACGGGCGAAGGCGCATCGTGGCGGAGCCTCGGCCGGAGCAGCTGATGCAGCTTGCGGGCAGATGCGGTCCTGGGGAGGGAGCGATCCGTGAAAAAATCCCGGGAACTTTACAGTGTATCTTTATGTGTCTTGGCTACAGGGTAATTCTTATCTTTTTGGATTCGGCACTGAAAATACGTCAAAGTGGTTCTATCTAGGTACACAAACCCATCTTCAGCATTTTAGTAACTAATGGTCCTCGGTTCATACAGTAATGTCAAAATACAGGTTTCTGACCTTTTCAACGCTTTAGTGTATGGATGGAGCTCTGCGTGTTGCTGCTTGAACATTCATTTACCTTTAATAGATTCAAGCCAGTGGACTGGAAATATGAGTAATCTCAATACCTTTCAAATTTGATAACTTTCTGTTCAGTGACTTTCTGTCACTGTTTAGTTTAGCTTAATGTTATGTGCTGTGGAATATTTTTCTAGCAGATCACCCCACTCATCCAGAAACCCAGGATGCTAAGGGCAGAATCGTTACTCGTTGCATGTTTTAATTATCATTGGATCTGACTACCTAGAGCAGAGCACACATCATCCAGGAGCGGTCACATAAAGATATGAGAAAATTGCTCATGAGAAACTTAGGGACTTCCAGTTCAGTGCCTCTGTCTCATATGCTATTCAGCACTCTTTGTTTAATTGTCCATATTTTGATTTTTCTGATTCTTCATGCTGTAGTTAAGCTAAATTCGAAGTTTCAGGCAAGTAAAATGTAAAAGAGTGTGCTCAGTTCACTTAAAGAAAGCCACCAGTATTCAAACATATGCTTATTTTAAGCATTTAACTGCATGAGAGCGAGGTATACCTGTAATATTTGCAAGGCTACATTCATAAGTTACAATATATTCATTCACAAGACAGTGCAACAATATATGACTTTTTTCAGAAGTTGTCAATAAGGGACACTAGAGACCTTCACTGGGAAGATACACTTTAACACCTTTTAGCTACCTCTGTTCCAACTCTTTGTTTAAGCCAGTAAAATAGTTGCTAGTGTTTTATTATTTCACAATAATCCTCTGACAGCCTTGGAAAAGGAAAAGCAAGTGTGTTGTCTGTGTGTGTGCGTGCGTGTATGTCTGTGTATGCATTGACATCCTAATCTAGACAGGCTATTTGATGACCTCTGTTCTGTGGACAAGTTAAATAATTTCAAGTGTGAATCACAATAGAAAGCACTTTAGCTAGCGTGTCTCAGAAAATGTCTGGTTGTATTTTGCTAGGTGGGTGTTCATAACAATAATTTCTGAGCATATTGCCTATGTATGCTTGTATCTGTATCTGGTATCAGTCCTTTGGGAAGTCAGTATTAAGTTATTCCATTTCAGGTATGAAGAACCAAAACACAAAGATACTTCTGAAGGACACCTGTGATGAATGGGGCTGATCTGAAAACCAACTCTAAATGTCCTTAATCTCCATACGTTCTTTAGCCCCTCTTTTTATGAGAACACAGTTCCAATTTATTTTGCTTTGTGCTTCACAGAACTAATGAAAATGCACATCATTTGTACTGTAATCAAATATATTGTGGAAAAATTCCATTACAAAGTAATGTAGGGGTTCTTGCTACATAGGGTGAGGTGGTGTCATGTGCTGGTTGTAGCTG
The DNA here is from genome assembly GCA_013400835.1 of Zapornia atra. Lineage (NCBI taxonomy): Eukaryota > Metazoa > Chordata > Aves > Gruiformes > Rallidae > Zapornia > Zapornia atra. The sequence goes on along the minus strand of VZTU01029490.1, from coordinate 141,602 downwards.
GACCGAGTAAAGTATCATCTATTCCAAAACCTTGTGATCTCAAGTCTTGGTTTTCAAGAAATGCTGTATCCTGGGGAGCTCAGTTTCTTAGTTAAAACATGTCATTATGGAGTTGAGTGAGTGCGACTGCCTGCTGTCAGGTTGAGTTGCTTTTAAGATAGATAGCTGTTTTTCCAACCTGCTCTAACATGAAGGGAAAGTCTTACATCTCTGTCCCAGACTGTATCCTTCAGAAAAGTTATTATAGAGTCATAGAATTATAGGGGTTGCAAGGGACCTCTGGAGGTCATCTAGTCCAACCACCCCTACCAGAGCAGGATCACCTAGAGCAGGCTGCACAGGACAGCGTCCAGGCAGATTTTGAGTATCTCCGGAGATGGAGACTCCACATCCTCTCTGGGCAGCCTGTCCCCGTGCTCTGTCACCCTCACAGTAAAGAAGTTCCTCCTCACATTTAGGTGGAACTTCCTATATTCAATTTTGTGCCCATTGCCTCTTGTCCTGTCATTGGGCACCACTGAAAAAAGACTGATCCCACACCTCAAGTATTTATAATTATAAATTACAATTACATAATATATAATTAAATATATATTTACTACTTGTTTGGGGGAACAGTATCTGTTAACACAACTAACTTTGATACAAGAAGTGAATCTAGGTTAGATCTTTATTCCCACTAAATCCTGAACTGTGAAGGTACTTTTCAGATCTCTTCAATGAACTGACATCAGGGTTGGAAACTGGGTGAATTTGACCAAGGGAAAGAAGAGCAGATAGTTACATGCAATTCCTTGCAAAAAGGGCTAGTGACCTCCCTAATAGGTTTGGTGAACAGGATTGACCCTTTTTATTCCCATAATCAGGGATTATTCAAATGTGCAGTGTTAGGCACATGCTGTGATGAAAGATGATTTAATTTGGTTTTATGATTTGGTATGATTTTGGTACATCACATTTTAAAAAATGTTAAAAGTGCATGGCAGAGTGGGATGCCAAACAACCACAGCATGGAATACAGAACTGCACTTAACATTCCAGCAAAACAAACAAACAAACACCCCCCACACACACCCACCCACACACTCTGTTTTAATGTGCAGCAGAGAGGACTGTTGCTGTCAGTGAGTTTTAGTAATCATCTGAAAATATCTTTTCCACTGAGACTACTTACCAAACATTTAATTCTATCTGGCCATAGTGTACCTTGATTCTCATTTAAAGCTTGGCTCTTTCAGCTACACATTGCAATCTGGTGTTGAAAATGTTTGTTGTTTGACCACAGGTAGCAAGAGTTGTGGCTGTTGCTTCTATCCAGCTACCATCTGTTAGCTCCCTTCTCACTGTGACAGGTTCGTCTTGTGCCTTGTAAATAGTGTATCTAATGCTTCTTAGGTGATCATTCGGTGCCCATCAATAGCTGTGATGAAAATTGAGGTTTCTGTGAAGGAAGAGTAATAAATAAATGTCAGATATAAATGCCTGTCAATTAGCCTTCTTCATTCTTCTTTTTTTTTTTAAGTGAAACCTAAGGCCTCTGGCAGGAAATGGAGAATGATTCATACAAACACTGGTGAATTCACAACTGCTTGTATTGCACTTGAAGTAACTTAACCAATTTTTCTGTATGCTTTTCCATTCTTAACATGTGCTTCATTTCACTATTTCGTCTGATCCCACTCTTTTTTATTTCCTTTCTCCATGGAGGAAAAGCCAGCAAGACATCAGAGTTGTTTTGTTGACTTTTTGCACTGTGTGACTCATAAAGTTAAAAAATCAGCTTGACATTTGGGAGATTGCTACTTAAGTAAGTCTATAGAAAAACAACTTTTTAAAACTGTCTCCCAAGTAAAAGTAGTCATCAGCAAAATGTGAGGTGGCCCTGGGGTGACAATAGCACTGGGACCAGGCTGTGAGGTGGACATTCTGGACAGTGCTTTTTGTCTGAATGTGACAAAACATACTGAACAAATGGAAAGGTCTGTTTTGTTGTAGTGCTGTGAAATCAGCATCTTTTAGTGATACAGGAGAAGGATTTCCAAAAAGTACAAGTTGAAGCCTAGACCCTTTGAAGTCAGGGTCTTGAACGTGTCGGTAACAAACAGAACTGACAGGAGCCTAATTTGGGGATTATAGGTACTGAAAATGATGATGCAGTGCCATATCTACATGTATTTTATGTACACTCAGTTTACTAAAATGAGATAACATAATGAAATGCTGTTTGTAAAATACTTGAAGTCATTTTTATTTTTGAAGTACATTTGTTTTGGTTTTGGCACTTGCCTCAGATACTCCAAAGGTTAGTTTCCCATTGCTTTGCTTTTCTAGAGAGTCAGAAGATTTTCTTCCTCTCATTGATATTTCTGTATTTGCAAAACATACATTCCTGCAGTGTTGAAAGCCAGTTGAGATATTTGAGGAGGTTCTTCAGTTGCACTGGAAACTCTTTTGCTTTCATTCAGTTTTCCCACTTTGCATCAGCAGCCTGATAAAGTTGCGACACTTTGTGCCTCTGATGTGACTTTTATCTCCACAGGCTTCCTTGACTCAAGCCTGTATGGCACAGATACTGAGGAGTTGGCTCATTTGTCGTTCTTCTTTTGCAATGAAGTTTTTCCTTAAGGAACTCTCCAAACACTGGATAATATAAACCACTGTGATACAGGGAGAGTTCTTTGAAACTTTACTGACTGGAATCTGTCCTTCAAACAGAATATGCCCGGAGCCTGTGGGCATGTCTGCCATCTCTAAAACAAACACAGAATACAAGATGCTAGGAGTTTCTGAAATACAAGCAAAGCTTTTCTTTAACCTTGCGTCACAGAACAGGTACAGAGGGTTTCCCAATTAATGCTATTTTCTTCTCTGCCATGTTTAAATTAGATTATTAGTAATAAATGCTTCCTTTTACCATGGGACCCTTCCAGTATCAGGGAGTTTGCTTCAGAGTGCAGTGAGGAGTCAGGCAGCCTCAGCCCCTTAGCAGGGTGCTGCTGGGGACAGAGAGGCCCGGTGCTCCGCAGCACATCAGGTAGCCACCGTGGCTGATACTCAAGAGCTGCCTGGTGTCTTTGGTGTTCAGGGCATATCCTGCATAGCTCCTGACTGTCGCCCCGCATCCCCCTCTCTCCCTGGAGGCTCCTTCCAGCTGCTGACACAACCACAGTGCTCAGGCAGACTCTCCCTTTGCTGCTGCCCTTCCTTCTGTGGGTCCCTGAGAAAGCTCCACGCCAGCAGCAGGTTTAGGCTCTCTGTGTCTGTGTGCGTGTGAGCTCTGCAGTCAAGCCTAGAAGACGTAGCTGCATCTCAGCTAACTGCCCAGGTAGACTCTTGGCTGTGACAGTTGTCTTGCCTCAACCTGGTTTATGTTTGACACCTTCTTGTTGCATCTCAAGCCAAGCTGCACATGGCCTTGTTTGAGGTGTGTGACTGTCCATGTGCACAGGCTTTTTAATGCTGGGGCTGCAGGTCAGACCATGCTGAGGCCACTATCGTGTCGGAGCTGTGTATCACTATTTTCTCTTAAGCACGTGTCACTCCTTCCAATGCAATTTTACATACTGACCAGTCACCTACACTGTGTTGTTCTCCCCTAGACTTTTCTCCTTGTATTTACAACATTAAGCATGCCGGTTAGGCTCCTCAGCTCCTCTGTGTCTTTAAGAGCCCTGCCCCTGCCACCGCTCAGGAAACCCGCGGTTTGGCTTGGGCAGAGAGGCAGCAAGGAGAGCTGGAGCCTTGGGGGCTGTCTGTGCTCCCTGCCTGGTGGCTGCAGAGGGCTGGCAGCCAGGCTGAGCAAGCTTCAGCCTAGTCAGCAGCATGGGCCCTTCAGTCTCCTTTTCTTCCCTTATAAATACACTTAAGATGTAAGTGGACTATTAATTTCAGCTGGTACTGGCCGGTATCATCCATTTGATTTTTTTAAAGAGGCTGCACTGAGGAGTAGGTTATAATAAATTGGTGGGGCTCATCTGTCTCAGATTTGGCAATTGTTACTTCAAGCCACATTTAAAAAAGCATAGGCTGGCAAACTTAAGGCTCATCCTTGCTACCTGACCACAGCATACTGTAAGTCCAGTCACTTACTGCATGTTAAAGCCACTGGGTCTCAGCATTCGAGTAGATTTAAGGGGATTCTGTGGAATTTCTGAAAATGCAGTGCACCCCAGGCAACATATTGCATAAGGAGGTTGTGCAACCCCAAATTGCCTGAAGTCTGTCATAATTTGTATGCCTTCCCTTTCTGTTCTACCTTCCTTTCCACAGCTGTGGGTAAGAATCTCTACTTACTTTGCAGCAAATGAGAAAATAAGTCTTGACATGTTGAAAAAGGCCGTGCCTTTTTTTTTTGTAGTCCGTGCCACCTGAAATCAGTGACTGCAGGTAATACCTTCCAGGCAGTGGAAACTTTAGTAGGTGCACTCTGTGCTCCCCATGGCCCTTGAGGGAGCATCAGGCCTACCTCTTTGAGGTGAGCGTGAGCAGATGGGCTCTGTATGTACTCAGAATATTTGGGCTAGCAGGAGCAAACTGTGGGCAAGATCCAGAAGCCATTAATTGTCTTGCTGCTGTATGCTACTGGTAATGAATGTGTAGAGTCCCTCCTAGTGCCAAGAGCATCTGCTTCTGAAGGACAGGTGCTTCTGGGAGTTAAATGGTTTGACTGATGCCATTTGCCACTTACTTCGAGAAGGAGGAAATTAAAGCCACAGATGCAGTAAGGTGTGCAAAATGCAGGTGAAGAGGACATAATTCTAAATGTTTTGGTTTTCATAGTCAGCAAAAAAAATCAAATTCATCCTTTTCACAGTTTTTGTTTGAAAAAGAATCCTGCCAAAGTTTAAATGAAACTGCTTGAGAAAACAAAATACAAAAAGGTTCTTTATTTGAAACTTTTATGTGAACACTCATCAGCTAAATCTTTGTTTAAAATTTTATATTAATATGGATTCAGTGGCAATGATTTGGACAGAAAATGTGGATAATTTCACTTGAACATCATAGACCTTAAAGATTATGCTAAATTCCTGTGAAGTAATTCCTCATCTAGTTCCAGTCCTAAATCACCCTTTATTGCTGCTTTCTGCTCAAAACACCTATTTTAGGCCATCTGCATATTATCCTTCATAAAGTCAGTCCATGATTCCTTAGGGTATCTCCTTCCCTATCAGCTTCTGCCTAGTTCCATTTTAATGGCTTTACTCTTACAATGGTGGGTGTTAGGTGATAGTCTGTTTGTGGCAGTATGGCCTGGGAAGGTCTGTGCCAGTTTGCAGGGATCAAACAAATCGTTTTCAGTTTCAGCATCTTCATGCAGAACCCTTGTTGAGTTGGGCACTCTCTTGGTTTCACTGGAATTACGAGCTGTAACTCAGAGTGTGTTTGTCTCCTCTCACATCAACCCGTCAGGTCTGTTAATTTATAATCTTGGGAAGCGATCTGTTCTGGTCTTTAGGGCACAGTGGCATTATTCACAGTGGTGCAGTAAAATGCTTTATTTTTAAAGCACTACCTATCTTTTTTAGAATTTAGAAATTACTGCCATGAGTACTTACAAATTTCACAGAACATTTTGTCCACTGATTTCAATCCTGCATACCAAGTGCCTGCCTGGGGCAAAGACAGAAAATAAGTTAGCTTTGATACTCCAAGGCTGGTTGAAAAAATCCCGTGCAGATGGCCTGCCTGAAATGTGCCCAGTGACAGCAAGCCACAGAGAGGATTCAGAGGGTTAGGAACAGCTCTGTGGCTGTCAGATGCTAGGAGTGTTTTATTGCTTTTGCTGTGAAGGGCAGTGTGAGGGTTGACCCTGGCTGGAGGCCAGATGCCCACCAAAGCTGCTCTGTCACTCCCCTCTCAGCTGGACAGGGAGAGAAGATACAGTGAAAGGCTCATGGGTCAAGATAAGGAAAGGGAGATAACTCAGCAGTTGCCATCACAGGCAAAACAGACTAAACTTAGGGAAAATTAATTTATCACAAAACAAATCAGAGTACAATGATGAGAAATAAAATCAAATCTTAAAGTCACACCTCCCACCATCACCCTTCCCTTCTTCCAAGGTTTAACTTTATTCCAAATTTTCCATACCTCCTTCCCCCAAGCAGCACGTGGGGAAGAGGAATGGGGGTTGCAGTCAGTCCATCACATATTGTCTCTGCTGCTCCTTCCTCCTCAGGGGGGAGGACTCACGCTCTTCCCGTGGGAGACAGTCCTCCACAAAACTGCTTCAACACAAGTCTTTACCATGAGCTGCAGTTCTTCATGAGCTGTTCCGGTGTGGGTCCCTCATGGGGTCACAAGTCCTGCCAGCAGACCTGGTCCAGTGGGGGTTTTTCTCTCCGTGGGGCCACAGGTCCTGCCAGGATCCTGCTCCAGCACGGACTTCCCATGGGGTCACAGCCTCCTTTGGGTACCCACCTACTCTGGTCTGGGATCCTCCATGGGCTGCAAATGGGTTTCTGCTCTGCCATCAACCACTATGGGCTGCAGGGCACCAGCCTGCCTTGCCGTGGCCGTGCCCATGGGCTGCAGGGGAATCTCAGCTCTGGTACCTCCTCTCCTTCCTTCACCTGGTGCCTGCAGAGCAATTGCTCTTGGTGTTACACAGGGTTTTTGTTCCCTTCTTAAGTGTTATCTCAGAGGAGCTACAACCATCCTTGGCCAGTGGCAGGTCTGCCTTGGAGTTAATTGGCATTAGCTCTGTTGGACATAGAGGAAGTTTCTAGTAGCTTCTTACAGAAGCTGCCCCTGTAGCCACCATGCCCACACCCCTCCACCCTGCTATCAAACTGTTGCCACACAAACCCTATACAGGCCGTAACGTGTAGGTATCCATACTGCTCAGTTTTAAGTGTGCAAAGTGGTGATTGCAACGTGGTTCCCTCAGGCATATGCATGGACAAAACTGATGCAGAAGTGTGCAGTGCAGCATTCTTTGTATGTTTATACATGCTTGGATGTGTCCCAACTTTGGAACTGTGGTTGGAGCCTCCAAGGGAACCCATGAGTCGGCAGCAGTTGAGAATGTTTCTAGCACAGGACATGCCTGTGTGGCTGTGTGAGTGTCTCTTCGCTGGTGAGGAAACGGTGTTGTCTAGCCAGCACTGCAGTGTTTGTCAAGGGAAATTCCCAGAGACCTATTTAAACGGGCAGGCCAGCACAGTACAGTTTGAGCTTGTGTGTGCTTGTGGATGAGATGCCAGTAACTGTTATGGACTGGAGACCGTTTTTTCTGCCTGTGCTATTTTCAACACCGACTCTGCTCCTTCAACTTTGCTTCTTTTTGTAATACAACCCAGCTGAGACATGGTCCCAAGGGGGAAGTGACTTAAATCTAAATCTTGGAAAGGTGGGAATTAGAAGATGTACAGTTCAGGAAAATAAATTTTGTAATACAAAGTTATGAAGGCTGTGAGTAGTTCATGTGAGCCGCCTGTACCAAGGTCATGTTTTCCTCTAATACTGTATCAACAGCAATTTGGAAAGCCTGCTGTTCTTACGTTGTGTGAGCGGAGTACTTCTGGCAGTGCTCTGCGGTGCTGCCTGGTTGAATGTAGTTCCATTCTCAGGTTCCAGAGAGCTTCCAGGTTCTCTAGAAACAGGCACAAGATTAACTGTGAGGAGTGAGGCCAGATTTGCAGAACTGACCTTTGGAGCACAGAATGTCAGGACTCTGAAAAAAAACCTTAGAGGCTTATTTTTTTTCCTGGGGCCAATATGGCCAGTAGCTGTTTCTAAAAGTCTTTTTTTTTTCACTCTTCCCTTGCCATTTTGTAGTAACCACACACACAGAACTATTGCACTGGGCTGTGTGTTACCACTGGCCTGAGCAAGCGTGCAGCAAATGTTGTGATGCCTGTGCTGAAAGACTTCTCTTAAGGTTTGGGGTCTGATTTATTTGTTCCAGAATAGGATTGACTTCGTTCCTGTTCATGCATTCTTGTGATCTGGACCCAGGACTCAAGCAGGACTGAGGGGGACATCTTGTCAGGCAATGGTAAGATTGTGTTACCTATGTAGAGGAGGATGTTGAAGTCTGCTATATGTAGCTTGTGACTTTCGGCTGTTTAATCTGAAGCAAGGGGCAGGAAGCTCTGTGGGTTTTGTTTTTATTTTGAAGGAAGATCAGTGCAGAGCAAAGAGAGGGTGTGAAAAACCCTTAGGAAAGTCAAAAAGTGAAGAAGAGAAGCAGCACTGAGAATGGGCTAAATCTTTTAGTGGTGAATATGAGCATTACTCATATAACTTCAATAGGATACATGCTTTAACTGAGCATGTACCAGCTGAGGACTTGGCCCATAATGTCCTTTATAAAGCTCTGATTCCTCCCCAAATAGTTTTTCCCTCCCTCTTCAAAGAGGCACCTGTTGTTGGTGGAGTTGATGATGATACTGGATTAGTGCACATGCGGTCAGCCTGCTTGGCCTCGACACTTTGGACCCAAAATGAACTCCAGCTGCTGTTGCCCAGAGCAGGTGCTTCATCCAGCCCTAGCAGCTGTTTGCATGTTCGCTGCCATGGCCAAGAGGAGCGGGTAGGCCCCCTGAAGTACCCAGAGGAAGAGCTGATCAGCAGGGAGGAAGGGAAAGGGAGTGTGCCACAGAGATATGATTTTTATACCCAGCATTTAGCAGACAAAAGTTCTAGCATTTCTTTGTGGAAGTGGGAAATAGTGGCTGTCACTCTGCACTGAGCCTGCACAGCCCCGCAGTGGCGGACAGTTCTCACAGTGAGGCTTGAGGGACCACTAAAAACTAGCAAGGCCATGACAAATGATGGATCTCTAAACTGCCAAACTTGCATTATCAGTTGAAGGTATGCTACAGGTACATGACAGCACCAGGAATTTTGAGGACTGGTGGTGCTTCACGGTTGTTCACTGTTGTTCAGCTGTTGGTTTAAAGCTCCGGCGAGTGGTCTGGCAAAAGTGCGATTAGGCACAGAACAGAATATAGGCTGACAGTCTGCTCTGGGGGGTAGCTTGGGCTTCACACACTGTCAAAGGCAGCAGCAGAGAGAATCTGGGGCTATGAAGCAGCCACAGGGGGCAGCGTCAGGGAAATGGAGGGTGAGGAGACAGCGTGGAGGCATATAGAATTGTGGGTGGTTGGGAGGTAGCAGCAAGAGCTTGAGGAGGGGGCACAGATAACTCCTGTCAGAGGTAAAGCAGCAGCAATCCAAGGTTAAAGTTAAGGGGACAGGACAAGGGTGCAGGTTTCTTGGGGTCAGGGAATCACAGCCTTCAAAGGGGAGAAGGCAGCCTAGAGTAAGGGCAGCCCAGATCTGCAGCAGGAGGCACTGAGAGTGTTTTGCAGAACACAGAATCTTAGAGTGTAAGCTGTTCAGGGTTTCACTACCAGTCCCTTCCAGCTTGCCTTCAACTTACTCCCCTTGACAGTTCTCACTGACCTGGAAAAGGCCTCTGTGCAGTCCTGCGCTCTGTGATTATTCCCATGCTGCCAGTGACAACCCTCCTGGCTTGGCTTCCCTTTCCATGAGCACGCATTTTTTTTTGGCTGTGCCTGCATATGTCACTGTCAGTATTAAAACAAATCTCATGTGACTCCTTAGGGTCCCGTCCTCTTACCTCTATTCACTAAAGTTACCAGAATGCTTCCTGTTTCTCTGATAATCTGCATGTCCACTTTGTACCCCGACCTTCTGCATAGTTTTAGTCACATCCCATCAGCCAGACTTTTCATACTGTGTATCTTTGCTGCTTGCTGAACCAAGTTCCTATTCAACCTCCATAAGCAGGGGTAAACGCTAAGCAAAGACGTTTCCCTGTCATTATGAAAGGATTATTTAAGCTGTATTTCATTACAGCATAGCCTAAGAGCAGGAGAAAAACATGAATATTGGAGACCTCTCTTTGTCAGGAAATGGCATTTCCGCAGGTGCTCGGTTGCAGATGCTCTGCATTCTTCTGGGGCTTGGCACATGGCGTTGTTAAATCCTGATTCAGGATGCAAGAATGTCTCATGACCTCTGCCATGTAAACTGGTGTCTGGCCATGTTTGGATATCAGCCGTCAATGATGACAGTAGATGAGTATGGGTGAAATGAGCAGCTTGGCTTCAGCACTAAGCAAGACTTGTTAAACACTGTAAATACAGATGTCCAATTCATATCTTGAATAATGAATATTATGAACTTTTCTGTAGCAAGTGGTAAGAAGCTGGATCATCTTTCCCTCACTGCCTTCCAAGGATTTGAGAGTGTGACAAAGTATTTCACCCTTTACAGGATTAGGTAAGATTGGTAACTATAAATCTTCTATAGAATTACATGCAGTTAATCCAGACAGCCACATATATTGATTTAAGGTCATTTATGTGGTGACAGGGAAATTGTTTCTATGTTGGTTTATCCACTTCTTAGATTGGCCAGGTTATCCACCTGACTTCATCTGTTCATTCTTTTGTATGAAGAATTACTCCTGCTGGTACAGGCCTATATAATTTATGTCCCAGTGTAGCTCTTCTGTCAAGTATTCTCCCAATTTGCATTGCTTCTACATGAACAGGCCTATACAGCTTCTGTCCCAGTGTAGCTCTTCCATCAGGTATTCCTCCTATTTGCATTGCTTCTAAGTGAAAATTAAGGAATTAGAGAAATAGCACCAGGAACTCTACAAGAATGGAATTCTCAGGGCAATAGATATATTAGAAACAGGGAGCTCCTGTGCTCACATTCCTTGGACATGTCACCGTTACACATGGAAAGAAACATCACCCATGACCATGACAAGTGTGTGAGGTACACCTGTGCGAGGGTGAGACATCCTCTGCTGTGCTCCTTGTTACTGTCTGTGTGTTTTTGCCACTTCCAGTAAATTACAGTTCACTTGTGCTGCTGTGGGTTTATCAGCAGTAGCTCCCACTGTCTCTTTTATCTGCCTGGTAGCATGGCTGGGTGATCCACACACCCATTGCTGCTTCACAGGAGATGAAGTGGCAGGTGTTGCCCTGCCTCCTTCCTTCCTCAGCTTCCTTGTACTGACTCAAGAAAAATGGCAGTGTAACTTTCTGCTCCTTTTGGAAAAGTAAGTAGTTTTTTTTAAACCAAACAAAATGCCATTCTGAGAGTGGCCCAAGACCTGTATTTACATGTGGCAGTGCATTTAATTTTGTTTTCCAGAGATTTTTAACCACCTACATGCAGATAAGTATTTTTTAAAGTGCTTGTCTCTTGCTGATTTAAAGGTAATTAAGTGAACTTTGTGGATTTAAGCCATTCCCAAAAGATGTGTGGCAGTGTCCAACATCCTGTCTGGTGAGGAACAACAGAGTGAAGTACTTTGGGTGTAGTAAGTCATAACTTGCTAATTGCTGGATTAAGATAAAGGCTTTTTAGCAGGCCTCCATATTTTGGGGCTCTAGAGAACCAAGGGTTTTACTTTGCCTGAGGCCCATGTTATGCTGTGCAGGAATTCCCAATTCAGGGTCAAAAATACTGTAAGTGCCCTTTTACCATACAGCTGACAATTAGCTTGCTGCCAGAGGGAAAACAATCATTAAGTGGTGAGTGAAAGTAGCGTCAGAAACAGACCTTGACAGAGTGGTAACATACAGTTAGACCGAGTGACATTCTTCACACCTGCTGTGGTGCATAACAGTAGCTGGCTGACTTAACCCGTGGCACTACAAGCAGAGCATTGTGCTGTGACACAGCCTGGACAGCGATTGAATTACACACCGATTAGGTCTTCGGCTTCTCTCTGTCAGTGTGGACAATGAAGAATCAGAGCAGTGGACATGAGAGCTTTAGCAGGCCTTGTGCTCTCGAACGGAGGAGGATTAGTTTGTAAATGGTAAATTGTGTTGGGGCCAAGAGTCGTAAAACTGAGCTCTTGCCCTTCTACTGCCTCTAAGGCACAGGCTTTGCAGGAAACCCCATCTCCCCCCTTCTACTGACTGCTGTGATCATGTGGAATCCACTCCTCCTTTTCTCTGCTGAAGAAGGAAGATGACACTGGCACATTTGTACACATTTTGCTCCTTACTATCTCTTACTGGCTTTTCTTAGAGAGGGCATGGGATTAACCAGTCTTCTGCCATTTCCACAGGGATGCGGATTTGCTGCTCACTGAGGTGCTGCTGGCTGGCTCGCTGCCTGGTAGAGGGTGTCTGTAAGACTTGGTTTAACCTGAAGCATGTGCTTTCTCAGGAGGTCTGCCACTGCCACAGGGCTGAAGAACCGTTGCATCCTTTCCCTCCTGCCATCTGCTTGCACATGACTGCAGTACCTGCTCTCAGCTCACTCTCTGAAATGCTCCTGGTGATGGAGGTTTGTACTGAGCTGGTACAGAGCGGACTTTGGTTTTGGTGGCAGTATCCCTTGCCACTGTGACGTTCATGAAGAAGTTGCATTGATCCTTGCCTTTATTCCACTGTGACCAGCTGCTCTACGCACAGGAGCCAAAATTGGCAAATCTGTATCCTCCTTCAATTTTCAGTGGAACACCTACATCACTTGAACTTGCTGGGGTTTTTGAGAGGCGAAGCTTTAAAAAAAAAACCCCAAAACAACATGTTGAACCCAAGTTGGAAGAAGGACCACATCACGTGGCTGATACAGTGCATGGGAATAAGAGCATTCCCATTTCATCTCATCTTGCATACCTGCTCCTTGTACCTATTGTATGTGACAGCTGTTAAGCCCAAGTGTAGACCCTGGAATGGGCAGGACTAGTTTATCTGATGACCATACCCTATTTCTGGAAGCAAAGATTTCACTGTGATAAAGTGGACATCTTAAAGCATTGTAGGAGATAGGGGGATGTAACTGTGCTTAAACCGAGTTTGGAATAGGCATATCTTGGCCTTTGACAGTAAGTAACAAAGTATATAAGCAGTGGAAATACGACCTTCTTGGTCTGAAACTACAAAAAAATAAAAGCGTGGTCTTGAAAATCCAGCAATCTTTCAAATCATCTTAGGGCATATTGACCATGAATGACCACAGTGAAATTCAACAGGGGTGTTCTATCCGTCATTGAAGAATGCAGGTGTGGTTAAATACATGGAAAACTGTATCTTGTTCCAGTGATCCTTATTACTGTAATAAATTATATTTTCTCTCCCTACAGACCTTATCTCATCTGTTTATAGTGTTGACATTTACTTTGTTTTGAGCTGGGAAGGCCTGCATACTGTAAGAAAGAGGTTTCAAACGAGTATACCATTTAAAGAGAATTGCTTGTGCCTTGGTTACTAGTTTGAACTGAGAAAAGAGAGTAACATCTCATACTCTGGAAGGCGATAGCAGATTTGCTATAGTGCACGAGTTCAGAGCAATTTGCTCATCTACTGTCAGTTCCAGGAAACCCCCAAATCTCTTGCACCTATTTTCTCAATCCTGGGCACCTCCCAAAAGCGGCTCACAAGTCTTCAGTGTAGGAAGCCTTTGCTTTGGTTTGGTTATTTTTTAAAGCTTGGTAAAGAACTATGAGCTAAATTTTGTTGTTGTTGCTCACCATAGTCACTATGGATAACTCATTGTTTGTGTTCAAAATTGGGAAACGAGCTATTCTAAGTAACCACTGTTGGTTTTACACTGCAGAGTATTTCGAAGGTAAGTTTTGAAGAAAAAGCAAACCAGCCATTCACTAGTGCTTATACAGGAATGACAGAGGTTAATACCACTGACATCATGTTGGAACTGTGTAGTATGCTGTTAATGGTTATTAATGCCCTGCTGCTGAGAGACAGACAGTGCCAGCTGCCAGTTAGCGTGGTGCCTCTCCGCGGGCATGCTTAGGCCTCTGCTTGCAAAGGAGAGGAGCGTGAGGAAAGCTCAGGCCTGCTCCTTACCTAGCCATACCAAAACAGGAGGAGAGGGGCTACTGAGAGCAAGTAGTGCGCCTCGCTCCTGTCTCCGCTGACCTCAGAACAGGTCTCAGAGAGGAAGCAGGAGCAGCAAACATTTACAGAGCCATGTCCAGAAGGCAATGAGGATTTGTGTTCAATTCCGATCTTCAGGACTAATCTCCAGATACCCATCCTTTGGAAGAAAACAGTAAGAAATTCAGACAAACATGCATGGAGACGAAGGCAGCATGCCTGGGGAAGAAACCTAGGTTCATGTAGGAGAGCCTTAGAGCTTTGGACATCAGTGGGAATTCAGAAATGGTACAGAGTGAAAGAAAAAAGCCCTTGAGAGAAAGGGGAAGGAACTTTGTAATGGCAGAATGATGATGGATATAGAGCAATTAATTAGCTTTGTCTACATCATTTTTATTGTAGATCCAGATTTGTAGTTTTAATTGCCTCACTTGAGGCTAGCTATTACTTTGTGTAAAACCTTTGAATTTCATCCACCATAAGGGAATGAAACAGATACAGAAAGGTGCAGTACATCAGTGTAGTGTATCAAATTGAGAAAGGCATTTTTAGCTGCCTGTACTGAGCACAGGTTTAAGCCAGCATTATATTATTAATTAAGTGTATTGTTATGACAAATCTGAAAGGAGCTAAAAGCATTTCAGTAGGTGAAAAAAAGGACATTTTTCCCTTTCCCACAGCCCGGACGGAAGCGGTATCTCCAGCGGGGTTTACACAGCCTGGCCTTGTACCACACAAGCACCCTCTGGTGAATGTAAGTGGTACAGGTGAAGATCAGTTGTGAGTCCTGCGGGAGAAACCAGCTCACAAGCACTCTCTAGTTCAGCATCTAGAACTCTTCAAGTGCTGGTGTAACGTAGGCTGCATAATACACTGCGATTGTTTAGCAAGGAAGTGCCTCGTGGCCCAAGGATAATTGCAGGCTATTGTGTTCTCTTTCATGCTAAAAAAAGAGCTGTATCGGTGCTTATGAATGTCTTCTACAGCAGAAGATGAGTGATTGCATGAACCTCAGGTTTGGGGAGACAATTTCATTTTAAACCCCATTAATTTTGCACACCCATTGATTACTAGAAATAAACATTCATATAATGTTGTACAGGGACTCTCCACTTATGTAGCCTAATACTGAAACACAATGATTTGTACAGACATTGAGTTGTCCATGCAAATAGTTTTTAGTCAGTGGCCTTACCTTCCTCCTGGCCTCAACTAGGAGGAGCAGCAGTTATTAGCAAGGGGAGTGATTATTCCTCCACACACAGTATTGTGAGAGACAGCATCTGAGGCATTCGGTGTCCCCTATACAGGAAAGATGTTGTCAGACTGGAACAGGTCACCAAGGTGAGGAACTGTGGCCTGTGACGCAGCAGGAGGGAACTGGGCTTCTTCATCGTGGAGAGGTGCTGTCTCACTGTCCACAACTACCTGCTGGCAGGGTGCATGGGAGATAGAATCAGACTTGGACAGGATGAGAGGCAGGCAAGAGGCCCAAGTTGGAGCTAGGGAAATACCAAGTAAATGCTAGAAGAAATATTCCCAAGAGCATGCTAGGCTTCGGAGCAGGAGCCCAGAGAGGAGGTGGCATGCTCAGAATTTGACTGTACAAGCCCTGGGCAACGCGGTCTAGCATGGCTCTACTCTAATTGCTAGTCTAGAGACCACTGGAGGTCCGCACCAGTCAGTATGTGCCTGTGGTTCTGTGGCAATACGTTGAAATTGAAAAGATGAATGGACCTATTTGCAGAGGGGGTTTTTTCCTGTGTAATTCATGGTGCCTTGAATGCCATGTAAATGGAGAACTTTCCAATGGAGCTTGCTTTATAAGCAGTTGGTCTGCCATAGAGTAGATTTGGTCATGTGCTGGCATGAAGCAACAATTGCAGAGCAAATAATCCCAATACAGGTGAACAGTCCGTTAATATTTTTTTAAGCCTATTTCAGCTACAAGCATCTTCTATAGTAACTTTTCAGTGCCATCATAACTGCAGTTAGATTGTTTGTCTGGTTTTAAGGATTCTCTTTAATGGTAGCTAATTAAAATAGTTCCTGTTGTTCCTTCCAGTAGCTTAGACTTCTATAACAAAAATTTGCAAGGAAAAAGTTGTGTAACTCTAAACCTGGCTCTTGAAGAACTTCAGAATGAAACTAACATTGGAATTCTGTACTCCTTCAAGAAAATAGACTCTTGTTAACCTCTACTCTTTGACAGCAAATAATACTTAGAAGCTTTCAGTTGCAGGGACTGAAACCTGCCTTTTCATTTCAAATATCTGCAAACCAGACAAAAGCAGAATGAATCTAGGGAAGCCTCCACTCCTCCCAGCATAATCTATGTAGTACACTTTGGTGCAGGGTAGCCCCAACAAGTTTTTGAGTTTTGCATTTGGTTTGGGTTTTTTTTGTGTGTGGGAGGGAGAAGAGGAGAATTTTGCTCTAATGGTTCCCAGTAGAATATTTTGGGATAACGTAAAACTGGTATTTTGCACATTTACCTTTTCCAAGTCATTGAAATAACTGCTGTATCCCAGATAGTACTGGCAAAAAAAGTAGCAAGGACGAAGGACACTACTAGCAAAACTGGAGGATGACTGTCTCTGAGTTTATTGCTTCAAAGTAGAGGCAACTTTATGTAGAATTCATATTTTCCGTGCTGATGTGCAAAGTCCTAGGCAGACTAAAAAAATGACCTCAGACCCAGCAAAGCACTCTCCTTATGGCGAGTTTCTTACAGAGCAGCAATGAGCCTCTAAAAGGTACTTTCACTTAAGGTGCTGATGAGTACAAGGTTATTTCTGAAGACTGAAGTGGCTGTATGACTGGGCTGGAGGTATTTTTGGGGGGTTGTGGGTTCAGTGGGTTTTTTTCAGTGGAAGAAAATCTGGTAAGGGATTCTGATGCTTTTAATCATAATGCATGTAAGTGACCCTTGAAGCTTGGCTCATTGCTCTGGATTTGTAGCTGGTGAAAGGGAAGTTCAAAGTAAATGCCAGAGTTTGCTCTGTAACAGATGAAGGTTTTACAGGAGAGTGGTCAGGTGTGTTCAGTGCACTGAGACCTTGGTTCTTCTCCCAGGGCTCACTTTATGAGTCTGTGTAGTTTGCATCTTTCAGGTTTGGATTATGTGGGTGTTTTCTTCTGTTGTCAGAGTTGTGTCTGTGGAAGCTAATCATCTCTTACTTGTGTAAACATGAGCTGCTTGTTTGGAAACCTAGGTGGAATGGCTGAGCTTGTGCCACAGGCTGGTTATCAGCCTATGTAACTGCTATGTACAGAACTGTACATCAAACTGTTTCTGGCTGGGTCTTGGTTTTTTGAACTAAATTCTGAGTCTGTTTGTTGATCCTAATGTTTCTGCCTTCACTGGAAGAGAGTAAGACTTCTGAGTTAGTCAAGGCAGCAAAAGCTAGTGAAGCCTTCCTTGTGGTGTGTTTTATCATTTGTGTGCTTCCTGTAGGGATGAGGAACTCTCTGACTTGACATGATGCGAGAGCAGCAGCATAAAGGTCACCTGATTTAAACAGACTTTTAGGACTAAAGTCATCATGCTTTTCACCTACAAATGGGTAATATCCTAAATGGCTTCACTTAAGTAACTCCAGGAGTTTCAGTATGAGAAAGGCTAAGGAGAACTTTTTTTCCCCTGCTTTTTGTCACACCTTCTTAGAAAACTGCAAAAGGTTTGCACTCCCGTTACATGCTGGGAGGTGTGCTAATACAGCATAGGCTTTTACCTGAGAACAGGTTGCTAAATTCATAGTATCAGTGGAAGGTGTAACAGCAGAAGGAAAAATTAAAACTGAACACCTCATAATTAAAGGTGCAGACTGTGAACAAGCAGCAAACTGTGAACAAGCTGCAAAGCTGTTCACACTATGAAGGAAAAGAAGGGAACTTGCTGAGAGCTGAGGATGTTAAATAAACGCCTTGCATAGAAAAGATCCAACCAAATACTGGGCATAGGGCTTGGCTGCTGGGGGAGCAGGTGGTACTGCAAAGCTTGCTTTCTATATGGGGTACAGTGTAGAGTGAATAGGCTTATAAACATGAACACTTCAGTCACAAAGCCTCTAAAGGACATCTCCATCTTCTACCCATTATAAATAAAGCGGATCGAAAAGGGAAGAGTTGAAGGACTTCAAGTAGTTATATAGAAATGGTCAAGTGAATCAGACTTGTATCGCAAAAAGAATGGTGAAGTAGTCAAACTTAGAGGCTAGCATAAGCATCTGTCTGACCTGTGCACACAGGCCATCACCAAATTGCAGAGTAGGGTTTGTAAGAACAGTGCAAGACTTTGGTCAGTAAGGCTTAAGTAGAAGGGCAGCTCCTTGTTTTCACAAACGTCTTTCATTTTAAAAACAGAGGGTTTAGTTTCCACTGCCACAACCCCATGGCGATTGCCAGCACTTCAGCCTGATCTGTGAACTTAAAATACATTTGATCTGTATGGTGATGCTTACTGCCAGGCCCTGCCACTCCACCTGAATAACTATAACATGCTCATAAATCAGGGGAGAGCATTCTTCTGTGACACCATCCCAAATGCCCTACTGAGCCAAAGCCTGTGTTAGCCATCAATGTCTCTTACATAAACATGTCATACTTTAAAGTAGGGCCTTATAAAAAGTACAAACAATATACTGGCATAGGCTGGCCACACAAAGTCAAGAGCTGTTAAGTGGGGGAAGAGGAGGAGGAAAATCTCTTGATAAATATATCTCCACCAGCTACACGTGGAAAGAAAATAGCTAAACCAAGGTTATGTTACTTTCAAAACAAAATAGTCAAATGAGGAACTGGTTGTCTTTTTCCTTTGAAGTTAGGAGTTGCCAGCAAAATAATGGTGCAGGAAACTAACTTCTGTTGTATCTACTTCAGTGACTTTACCCTGCACTTTTGCATCACTGTTTCTTGCTTAACATGGCCTGTACACTGGATCTTTGTTCATAATTAGTTGTTGTTCTAATCTTAAAATGATGTTAAGAAACATGAAGAATTTTCTTTCAGGACCACTTGAAACGCTTTGTTAAATTCCATGAGGTTGTTTATCGAGGTCTTTAAGTAGTCTGTGTATCTGATTGGGGAGTAAAAAAGCTGGTTTGTGTTTGGTCTGCTATAGAAAGCTGAGTGAGAACTATGGCTTGGCCTTGCATGTGCGTTGAAAACCACTCATACTCTTGTGCCAACATCATGGCTGGTACTTCCTGTCTACCTGATCTTAACCTTTGCAGAAGCTGATGCCAATATTAGGCAGGGACAGAGAGAAATGTTAAGGAGAATCTCAGGCACACCTTCCTCATAGTGCACAGCTGACTGACTTGTAAAACTCTTGTGTTTGTGTTGGTGCAGCCTTTGATCTGAATCAGTAAGGACAGTGCTCCCAGCAAGAGCAGCTGGAACACACACAGCCAAAAGTGACACCGGGCTGTAAACAGTGGCTCCAGCAGTCCTTGTCAGATGGGTCACAAATCACGGGGGCTGACAGGTGCCTGTGCTGGTGTCCTGCATGCAGGGTGTGCCTTGGTGTGCAGTAGCAGGTAGGAAACCTGCGTGGTGGGTGGCCAGCTTGTGACTTCAGTACAAATAACTCAAATTCTCTGCTCAGGAGCAGCCTGTGGCACAGCCTGGTACAGAAATCAAAACATTCAATCGTCTTTAAAGCAGGCAGAGTACTGCCTGTGCTCCAGCTCCAGGGTGGGTTGGCAGCACCTTGTAGCTGCGCTGCGCTTCAAAGTGGAGCTGCTTGGACAGGTCCAGCAGCCTTGGTCAGACTAGTATTTCTGAATAAACCAAAACCTGCTTTCTTGCTTTTCCCACTGGCACTTCCATCAGTTTTAAGTGTCTGCTTCTAACAAACTCAAACTAGTATTAGTAGTTTGTAATTAATAACAAACTGTTACTTTAAAACTGGTTCTGTGCTTTGTAATGATCACAATAACCTTCAGGTTAAATTGTAGTGCTAAGTGCTTTTTGTGGAACACAGACCAGCGCCTGCAGTTCCCCAGTTGCTCATACTGGGATCCTGCCTTCAGCACCCAGGCTTCCTTCCCAAGGAAGGAGACAGCGTGCAAGAGGGAGGCGTAAGTATGTTTCATCCCAGAAGAGCTCCAGGGTGTTTGGCCATGGATTTTTCTTAGGGATATCTAATCTATCACTAGGAGTAATTTCTCTCTTCCAAATGTAGCTGGAGGAATTGATGAGTGTTACTGTACAGTGGGAGTCTGAACCAGATTTGTGATTTCCTTCCAAACGTGTGTGTGGCAGGCATGTCTAAGATCTCTTTCCACTGCTTTAGAATTGTTTTTTACTGCCTTACCCTCTACATAAAATTCTGTGCTGCTTCTATCCCCTCACCACCTCCTTTTTTATATAATTTGAGATCTTTAGGGCCTGATCCAGAGCAACCAACCTGGAGTAGATTGCTGGTTTCTTCCAATTGCCTGGTTCATGTTAATTGCAAGCAACTCACCTCATGCAGGCAGTGTAGTGCCTCGGGGCAGGTCTGTACTTTGACATCCCAGCCTTCTGTGAAGCCGGCACACTTTTGGTTACAGTAACTCTCAGGAACTACAAGGTAAAGGCTGAAAGAGCAGCTCTGAACATGCGCTGCCCTTGGGAGAGGCTCCTCGCTGCTGTGCAGCTGTTGCAAGTGCCGGGGCGGACGTGGGCCTCCATAGCAGAGCGCCACATGTGCTTTGGCAGCTCTTGGCAGTCAGCAATCCTGCCTGAAGTCAACTTCTGTTTAGGTGGTGTGGTTTTTTCAGAGTCACTTGATAGGGTGTAATCCTGTAAGATGCTCAGCAAAGAAGCTGATACAGTAAAGTATTTCTGCAGATGCTTAACTTTCGGTGAATAAGTAGTCCTTTTATGTGGGTGGGAGCACTCATGTGCTTAAAGTTAAGCGTGTGCTTAAGTGCTTTCTTGGATCAGGGCCAAAATGCTAATGTGGTGAGGTTCCCTTGCTTTCTCAAGTAACAGGCAGTGTTCAGGACCTTCATGCGGACCCCTGGGCCTGCAGGATTACTGAAATACACCCGTGACTGACAAGAATTAGACACTTACGTTCTTAACCTTTCATTTTCAGCAGAAACTTCATGAGTTTTTGCAATGATATGACTTTATACTTCGTGTACAAGAATAGTTCTTGACTAGGCCTGTAGCAGTCTTCAAGAAAAATCTATTTGCTAACTTCAAATTTATCAGCAGTTGTTATTTAATACTCACTATCTGAGAACAATAAAGCATCCTGCAGCATCTACTGCTCTGACCCCACTACCTTACCTTTAAACTCTTCCTGCTGTTCTTCTGGAAGAAAGTAAGCACTTGATAGGTGCCACTACGATGTTAAATTCAAACTCTTGCGATGTTGCACTTACTGATAACAATCTGCTTTGATGACAGACTGGTAATGAGCCCAAAGGACACGAGTCTGGGATGTGACAGTGGTGTGCACCTGTCTCAGACAGGGGCACTAGGTCTTCCCCCGCAGCAGCCTTCTTGGTGGCTGTGCTAATCACCAGGAGTGACACTCACCATGCCTGGCAGACTGAGGAACGTAGCAGGGTGCTGTGAGTCTAAATGCACAGCTGCTTCTCAAATTGTAATGCAGAGGTTCAGAGGTCACTGCAGTAAAAGCAGATAAAATGATGCTTTCTGCCACCACCGGGCCACATCAAAACAGTAAATTGCTTTATGTATGTGAAACTTTTGTGGGCTGGATGTAAAAGCTACGGCCCTTCTCACCCTTCCCACTTACTATAGTAGAGGCAAATAGCTTGAATTCTTCAGATCAGTTGTAGTACTTTAAAAATAAGGGGGTTTGTTTTCTAAATCTCATGTTAGAGACTTCATTCTATGCACTGTTGTTTGACTGCTGCTAGAAAGTAGAACTTTTTAGCCTTTAAAGTGTTTGCTCAGTGGCCAAGCTTTGAGGCTTGGCAGCAGGGTGAGGGTGTAGGGCCAGCAGTGCTGCAGGATTTGTCTGCCTCAGCTGTGCTCTCTGTGGGCTCTCCCTCAGATACCTGGGACCCAAAGCTAAGCTGTGGGCAGATGGCTGTATATGTGATGAGCCATTAAATTAATAACCTGGGCAATGATGTTGTCAGGCACTCTGCACGCAGTTACTGCTTCTGAGTCTATTCAGCAAGTAGGGCAGATCTTTATCCTGTCTGCAGCATCCGTTCACTTCTCTCAAAGCTGGACATTTCTGTTGCCAGTTGCACCTTCTGTTCACCTTTTGCCATTGGCTCTCATTTCCAAAGGAGCTGTGTAAGTGTTGCTGTCCTCTCTTCCAAACTGTGGACTGCAAGTCTCAGATGCTTTCCTCCAGCGTGGATGCTCCCAAGGACATCGGGATATTTCCAGTTGATTTGAGATGGTACTTTGTGTCAGGAGTATTTCTGAGTCCCTTGATCTTAAGTGTTTGTCCAAGGTGGACCAGTTAAAGCATGTGAATCTTGGGACAGTCCTCTGCCAAACTAGTGCCTGGGCCTTGTGGCAATGTTCACGTAAGGAGCCAGCACTCAATATGAGCTCAGACTGCCTGCAGATCCCACTTGGCCCTCAGCAGTTGGGGGTGATACTTCTCCAGCCATCATTCCTCCATCACCACAGGGCAGATGGGACTAGCTGGAACCTGTGCAAAGTGCCTGAAGTGCTTCAAGCCCTGGGGGCACTGAGACTTG
The DNA here is from genome assembly GCA_013400835.1 of Zapornia atra. Lineage (NCBI taxonomy): Eukaryota > Metazoa > Chordata > Aves > Gruiformes > Rallidae > Zapornia > Zapornia atra. The sequence goes on along the minus strand of VZTU01029490.1, from coordinate 119,065 downwards.
CCACAGGCACCCACCATAAAGCTGGTCTTGGTGTGTTTCAGTAGGTGAGATAGTGAGGGTGGCTATTTCTTCCTGGCTGGTCTATGGGGCAGTGCAGATACAGCCAGAAAAAAGTTTGAAGTGAGCTTGGCAAACACCTCTCTGACTACTTGTTTGGTCACTTGGTATCTACTGGGAGGCCGAAGGGAAGAGCCTCTCTGGAATTTGTATTGAACAAGGGATGGGGCTCATAAGAAACTTGCTTAACTAAGAGTGAGAATCAGGCTGGAAAAAAAAAAAGAATTCAAACATGTAGGGTATGCAATGCTTTCTACAGCTTTGACTTCTTTTAGTGCTTTTTTATTGTGAATTGCTTGTTAATTTTTTTAAAATTCTTTGACCATAACTGTGACCAAAGAGAGGAATGCATTTGACAAGTGCAATAAAACAACTGTTCCATGTTTATGGCAAGTGCTATACTTTTATGCTATTAATTCAAATTGCCTGGATTCTTATAAAACTGGGACAGTGTAGGATTACCTACCTTGCTGGAACACAGTTGAAATGGATCATACTACAAAGTAGTACACATCTCCCTATCAAATTTGAGAGGAAATAATCTTGGAGACATAGGGTAGGCATGTGGCTCTGGAGCACAACTGGTTCAGATGCCTTTTTGTATCTCAGCAAGAATTGGAAGCCTCTAGAGAGAAATAATAGAACAAGGCAGTTAAGTGAAATAGAAGAGCTCAGTGTCAAAAGAGCAGGGGCTGCGACGCATCTGAGGTGGTGGCGCTTGCTAGGGCACGGGTAACTTCAAACATGCACCCTGCTGCAGGGCTCGTAGGTAAGCAGCACAGGCACTGCTCAGTGGCTTAGTGTCTGTGGGGAAGCTCTTGTGATGCTGTGAAAATACTTGCACTGAAGGCTACATGGTGTAGCTTCCTTTGAACAGTTACAAAATCCAGAAATAACAATAACAATAACAATAACAACAACAATAACAATAACAACAATAACAATAACAATAATAATAGGTTCTTTTTCTTCATTTTGGTGGGTGGACAGGCAAGGAAAAAATTACTTGGGGCCAAACAAACATTTTAGAGAATGAAGGAAGCATTAATATTTTCTAAGAACAAGATACTCCTTGGGATTTTTAAACTTCTCTTTCTAAATAAAAACTATAAATCTTTTTTACAGGGTAGAATTCAGAAGCCGTGGACAGCCCCAAGATACCCATGGGAGGGAGCGTGGAGTGGGGGGTCGCTACCCCTTTACATGTGTAAGTTACAAAGCTGCTGACACCGTTCCCTGAGCCTGACAGAGCAAGAAAAAGGTCTTTCACAATTCTCTGTGTCCAAAAATATTTCTGATCACTGAATGAAAGACATGAAGTGGAAAAGCTAATAAGAATGGCCATAGGGAACAGCACCTGAATTCCCATGCAACCTCAGAATAGTTTTCTGTAGCACTGGGGGGAGGAATAGCAACAGGGCAGGACAGATGCCCCCAAATAAGCTGGAAAGGCCCTCTTAAACTACTTGAGTTTAGGGTCAGTTCAGATAATTAAATACCAACTTGATTTGAAGTACACTTAAGTGTGCTTACATACTCTCTGAAGCTTGGTCCTAAAGAGTTTTAGTACTGAAAGACAGGCTGCTCTGCTTTCAGCGTCTCCTTCCAGGGAAGGACTGTACACTGTGCTCTACTTGATCTTGGCGTCCATGGTGCTCTCAGTCACCTCTGGCCAAGGACTGCAACCTGATAGCCAGAGGTAAGTCATCAGTGCCTTGTTGAAGTGACTCTACTGAGAAGCACAGGGCTGGTCACCATGACAGGAATAGCTTGTACTTGTGTTAGGATCTGAGTGGGGCTGAAGCACTTGGATTTCAGAGGTGGCAGCTTGTGTGGAGAAATGGCTAATCCCTCTTTTTTTTCCAGCTCCTCATCTTTAATTTTGTTAGAGCTAGTCACCCAGGCATAGCTGGGAAGGCAGTGGGTGTTAAGATGCTCTCCTGTGGTTTGAGGCAACTTCCCCAACTAAAAACTAGCAAATACCTTCCCTCATGATACTGTTCTTGAACTCTTCCATTTTGCAGCACTGCCTTAATCACTGACGTGCCGTGGTGTTCACTCTGGGCTTTAAGGTGACTTTTGATACTAGTGACAGAAAGAACAATCCACTGATGCTTTTAAAATATGAATTTGAGGTCTGCAGTGTGTCAGCTCAGTCAGTGTGTCATTCCCTGCCTGCCCTGCTGATTTTTTCTCTTGTGCATGAGAAGCAGGCTTGTATTTGAAGCTTTTACTATACATCTGTGTCCTCTCTTATGAAAACAATGTCCCTACTATTATTTAGCAATTCTATTTATCTAAGCAGTTCCCAAAGAAACTTTTTGTCAAATATTGGGGAGCATAGAACTAGAATAATGAAACTGCCTGCTGCCTGGGCAGGCTTCCTTCCAAATGTGCCTTTCTTAGAGTCCACTGTTAGATGCACACTGGAGCCTGGGATGAGTAGGTCATAACATGCTATACTTTATTCCATAGCTAATGTTAATTGTAACTTCAAGTGCTCCACACTAATCTCTTCTCCCTCATGCATTATTTCCTTGTGCAGCATTAGCAAGCCACATGCTGATCCACTGTTGCTTCATGGATTTAGAAAATAATCTACAGGCCCACAATGATGTAAAACATTAAATATTGTTTTAAGTATTGGAGGCGCCATCCTGCCTACATGGTACTTAGGGTGGGCAGCATGCCAGCGTGTTTGCTGGCATGTGGCTAAGAACTGGGGCATGCCTGCTCACAGTGAACAAAGCAAAGCCCAGGACAATAAGGCAAGAATGATGACAGACAGAAAAGGGCTGGTTTATGCATTGTGCTGTTTGACCATAATATCAGCTTTGGAGACTATACTGTCTGGAGGGCTAAGAGTTTCTTTCTACACTCCTGCCTTGCTGCCTGCACCTGCCCATCTGAGGGCAGGCAAGAATGAAAGGATACTTTATAGATCTTCCAGGAGTTTGTCAGCTAGTTATTGCATAGTCTGTTTGCACTAGCTGCTGAATACCTATTCTCTTACTCTCACCATTACCAAGACTGGTCTGAATGCATTTCTTCTGGATTTGCCACCCTCTTTCTCTTTGCAACAGCAAAAAGCCTGTATGCACATGCATGGGGAGAGCTGGGGAAGCCTGTGTGCTGCATGTGGGACTGACGTGATGAGAGTCACTGGCTGTTAGGAGTCATGAGTATAATAAGCATGGGAGCTGGGGTGAAAGTGTTAATCCCATTTTAGGGAATGCTACTTCAAAGCTCCTGTGTGTGTGTGTGTGCATGGAGCACAGAGCACCCTTTTGGGAACAGTTGGTGGAGAACCTGTTTGCAGACGCCTCTGAGCTGTGCCTTTTCTTTCTGCTCCAGAGGAGTTTCTTGCCTCTACAGCCCTTCCTGTGGAGCGGCTCATCATTGCTCTGCTAGTTACTCTGGCTGGTGTGCAGGGAGTCCTGATGGGGCTGTTCTTTGGCCCCTGGCTTTCAGCAGTGAATCCATGTCTAGGCTCACCTTTCGGACAGGTCCAGATGTAGAGAGGATGTTTTTTCCTTGTGTATGCTTGCACCATGGAAATGTGAGTAACTGTGGGGAATCATCCTGCTTCTGTATTGAAATGCTGCAGATGCATGATGTCAGCCTAAAAGCTGCAGAACCTCTGGTGGTGGTAAGTGTGGTGTGTGCAACTGCTCACTCCTCTGAGCACAGCCTACCCATCTATGTACGTCTGTCAGGCATGAACTGTGCTTGGGTTTTATGCTGCGTCCACTACCTCAGGACTGGAGACCCTGTCCTTCCTTGCACGTTGTGTTCCAGACGTTGGGAAGGTATCAGTCTCCTTTAACTTCCTCATTACTACATCAGCTCCTGTGTTTGCTCCCAGGTTTCTTGAGAGGCTGAACAGTTGTCCAGGAGGTGTTCTTGCACTTCTGAACTCACCGCACAGCAAGTGAGGTTTTGAGAGGCAAAGCTTCAACTGCTGTTGGAAACATCTGCCCATGATCTACCCAAAACAGTTCAGGATATTACAGTGTCTGTATAGAAGAGATGGGAAAAGGCTTGCCCATGAATACACTCAGTACTGATAAGCATGGTATTAATGCAGCCAAAGATATGGTCTATTTATATGCCCACTGTTTAATGCATGTGAATGTGCTAATTCTGTGAGAACTTGCAAAGCCATGAGCTTGGATGCACCTCCCTCCCCACCCCCCTTTAATGCGTTATTTCTCCTTTGGTCTGTAGGTATTTCTAATGCCAAATGGCCCAAGAGCTTCAGAGACTTATTGCAACTTAAATCGGGCCTTCATGCTTTCACTCCCTTCACCATCTTGCTGTGGCAAAGCTGGCTTGTCACTGCCTCTAGATTCAGGCTTTTAAATGTAAGTGAATTGTTACAGCTCGTGTTACCTGTCCCAGATAGGCTAGAAATAGGCTCCTTCTCTCGTTAGAAAAGCATTCTTCTGGACTCAAACTCTTTACATTTCTCACTGCTACACACCCCTCCCTGTCACAGCTTATTTGCACAAATCCATTAGTTCTTATTTCCAGAATAACAGGGCTTCTGAACTAATTACAACCGTGACTAATATAGGTAAGGTACCTGACCTAATTTTCATGTAATTAGCACAGATTATTTGCTGAAGTTGCTTTCTCTGCTAAGAGCTGGAAGCAAGCCTTGTAGAGTGTGGATGCCTCGAGCATTTGTAGGACACAAAGGAGACTCATGAAACCCTTCCTGAGATGCCTAAGGCTGTGTTTGCTTAGGCTCGCTCCTTTGGAGAGGAGCTGTAACGAGTTAAGTTGGACGACACAAATGAATAAACCCAGAAACGCACCTTAGCTACGAACCCTTGAATGCAGTGCTCCTACCCAGCCAGCTAGGTTGAAAGAAAGTAGATGGCAAGGTACACAAGCCATACTTTCCACTCTTGGCTGTTCCTTCCCTTGCTGGCCAGCAGCAGGCAACAGTCTCCTGTCACATGGAGGTGCTCCGGGTGTCTCTAACCCGAGCTGCGGAGCTCTGCGTGTATGCAGTAAGCTTGGGCAAAGGGGAAAGCAAAAGGCAGATACTGCTGTAAAGCTGTGTATGTTGTCTGTAAATACAGTCACTTGCCTGTTCTTTCCCTGAGCTCTGAGTAACCAAAAGACTGATGTGTGGTTGTTCCGCAGAAGATACTCCCCCATTTAACTGCCCAGGATACGTTGCTGTGTCAGCCTGGACGTATGTGCTTTGCTTCTGCTGTGCTGGAAAAATGTGATAATGGCTGAAACTGAGAACTGCGTGGGAAAGACGTGAACATGCATGAAACGATTAAATTCCATGTGTAAAAGGATACTGTTAAATGGATTTAGGAAATTCTCATCAATATCATTGTCCTGTGGTTAAGTACTTTTTTCTCTAATGTCCTATTTGCATGACAACAAGATGTTTTGTTCCAGCAACAAAACGGAGCATTAGTGTAAAGTACCGGGTTACTCAGAGCACAAACATGGCTGATATGTGCAAACTTTCCATGTTCTGCCAAGGTCAGTTCGTGGGGGTTGAGACGAAACTGTTTCCTAAACCGTGAAAGTGATCCCGGGTGCCCAGCCTGCTGGAATGCCTGGAGGTTTTATGGATTCCTTCTCCTTTCGGTCCCCTAGCTGGGTATCTGCTAATGCAGGCTCTCTTTTCCTGCCTTTATCACTCTAGTAAGACTGATAACAGAGGAAAAAAATTCTTTGTTTGAACTCCTAATTCTGTTTTTCGACTTATTTGCCCCTAGAAGTAGCATTTACAGCAGAATTTTCTGTAGATGATGAAGGAAAAAGGGACTTCAGGTATTTAAAAAGATGTACGTAACACCAGAGGCACAAAAGGACTTGCAAGGTGTCAGGTTATGTTCAAATCCACTCTCATAGCACCTGGGAAGGGTGCTATCTGCTGCCAGCTATTCAGTGGCACTCCTGCTGACCTGGCTGGGCACCACACCTGCTGTTGCACAGGTACAGCGCCTGGTGTTTCGCAGTGTGAGGGGAGATGCTGTGGCCAGACACAGCATAGCCCAGGGCTCCTCACTGCTTGTAACTAGATTTTGGGACTGACAGGCACACATGAAAGTACCTGAAGCAAAGAGGCAGTTAAACCCAGGCAGCTTTGTGTCTCTTCTGGCTCGCTCATTAGCTGAGAACCCCAGTTTGGGAAGGGCTGGTGAAAGGTCTAATGTCATTCAGGTGATGGAAACAAAAGGATGAGGTGTAATGGCTTTAAACTGCAGGAGGGCAGATTTACATCAGATATCAGGAAGAAATTCTTCTCTATGAGAGTGGTGAGGCCCTGGCACAGGCTGCTCAGAGGAGCTGTGGCTGCCCCCTCCCTGGCAGTGTTCAAGGCCAGGTTGGATGGGGCTTTAGGGACCCTGGTCTAGGGGACGGTGTCCCTGCCCATGGAAGAGGGTTGGAACTAGATGGGCTTTGGGGTCCCTTCCAACCCAAAACATTCTGTGCATCTATGAAAATGGGTTTTTTGCCTGGAGCTCCGGATCTGCTGTGGGCTGCTTCTTGCCAACTTAGAGGTTGCTGGTCCTATGGCTAGGCAGTTCTTAGTGGTGCCTGAAGGTTACTGGAACAACAAGTCCTGAGGGTGTCCTCTAAAGCACCAAAGATGTTGCCCGTGTCAGGCTGACTGTGCATTTCTCACCTGTAGTTCATTAGCTGTTGCTGGTCTGGCCATGCTTGCCCAGCGCTCCTGGAGGTGATGACAGTCTCACCCACAGCTTCCAGTTTCTGATGGCTCAGCACAGCTTCATATAGAAGCATCCACCAAAATAAAGGTGTCAAAGAGGTTTCAACTGCTTGAAGTAGTGTGGTTACAGACCATATCTGTATCTTAGCATGTTTTATGGAAGAGTGTGGAAGACTAAAAGGATTAAGCTGATATGTAGCATCTAGAATGAAAAAGCACCTAATGTGCTGCATTTTTTGTCTAGGTGATGTAACTCCTAAGGTCATTTAAAGCATTTTTAAAATCTTGACTGGGAACTAGCTTGGCTTGAATTCAGGGCTTGCGTACAACTAAGGACAACACAAACCCAGTCTTTGCCTCAGCAGAAGCAAAGAGCTGTGCTGAGTGTGCAAAGGTGGCCACACTGGTGTGGCACAGGAGTTGACTACAGTGAGCCTAGCTGATGGAGATAATGATTGCTCAAGGATAGGACTTGCCAGACCTGTCTTAAACTGATGGTAGTCTTTCAGACGAGCCCATTGTCTGCCTATAAGGCAGATGAGTTTGGATTTAGGTGCTCGGGTGCATCAGGGGAATTCTGCATGATGAGTCAGAACCAGATTATATTCCTAAATTTTCATTTATCTGCCTTCTGATATTTGAACTCATTCACTCGTCGCCTGTGCTACAGAGGATATTCATGCAGGGCTTAAATCTAAGGGACAGCTGACTGCTGGGATTTACAGGCTTTCACAATGTAGCTGGCAGACTTGCATCCTGGGAAGCTCTGTTTTAGGGCAGGAAGGTTCTGTCTGAGTATGGAAAATTAGTACTAAACTTCAGTCAAACTTAGCAGCAGTGGTGAGCAGAAAGATGTCTATCCTCAGCGGAAGTAGTTGCTCTTTACAGAGCTGTAAAGAGGACCTTGCCTGATCTCTCTGAACTTGCTTTAAAGTAGAGCTGAGATATTAAGGAGATCTCAGTTCTCGTGTATTTACTGTCTGAACAGAAACTCAGTGCCCTACGGCATCACCCTAATTTTATCTGAATGAGCTGCCACTGCTCTGGAGCAGAAGTAAGAAAAAACAAATTTATCTGAATAAACAGCCCATTAATTTGATGACAACTGTTCTCCATTTCAGGGTCCAGAAAGTAGCCTGGGCAGTAAGCTAATGAGAACACCAGAGCTGTGCAGACTTGGGGGAGGTGGGAGGTAGAGAAGAAAACAGAACAAACACTCTTTTTGTAGCTTGGAGCTAAGAGGATTCAGCCAAAGGTTAATTGCTTTCTACCCTAAAATGCTGTGAAGTGTTGCTGCATGGTGTCATACAGCTGCTTCATTCCAGCCTAGGGGGTGTCTGTTTCAGTGGTGGGTGGCATGAGCCCATATCCTTTCCTTGACCGCACGGGGGTGTTGCGAGGTCTCCTGAGTTAAGACTCGCAAACCCCTAGTAGAGCTCGGTTAGCATTGTTTAGGGTGTCGCTGCACCATGGAAGCAGTGAGCAAAAATACCAAACAAACAGCCCCTCTGTCATCTTGGTCTCCCTCACTGGCAAAAATGTGGAGAGGGAGCGAGTGGTAAATTCTTGGTGGGTGAACTCAGTGTAGCTGGGGACTCGAGGAAAGGGGCTGGCTATTGCTCTGCGCTCACCTGCTTCTGCAACAAGCAGGCTTGCTGATGTTGCTGCCAGTGCCAAATTCTGGGTGCTTGATCATGTGCAAACTACCTTCTTCCCCCTACCAACCTCTTTCCACTGCAGGCTTTCCCCAAGGAAAGTGTGAAAACCTAAGAGCATTTTGAGCAAAATGATGTGAGGAATAAGAGGCTGCAGGTGAGAGCTGTGAGTAATGCTGCAATCCGGGCAGGAACCCCAGGCCTGCAACTACCTCTACATGGGAGAGGGGAATGGAGCTTTTGTGCTCCTCACACCTGCCTTGTAATTGTGTCTATTGGCAGTCCTCTTCTGACAACATGGAAAGGAGGAAGGTATGTAAGACTTGACTGTATGGCTGCCTTTGAGTGAGAATCCTTTTGTCTTAGTTATGTTTAACTCACTTCTAGTAACTTCCTGCTTGCTCTTCAGTAAGAGTTTTTAGGGTATTTAAGTTGGTTTTTTTCTCTGGCTCATCTTTAGCCTGTTGAGTAAAAGATGCTTCAGGAATCAAATGATAAGTACAGAAAGGAGGTTTGGAAGAGACTTCTAGAATCAGAGGAGTATAAAGTTATTTGCAGAAGTCCTGCCCATCTATGGATGGTGAGACCAAGGGATAGTCATCCACTGAACTGAAGGTCTCTGTAATGAGAGTCTTTAGGGTCCCATCATGGACAGCTTGCTGTACTGCAACCTAGGAGTGTTTACTGTATCCGTATATTGTCAGCTGTGCTGGAGGTCTACTTCTGGTGCATATATCAGGAATAATAAATCCCACAGGTTTCCAAGTACTTTCAGTTTCAGACTCTTAAAACACTTGGGGTAGACCTCCAGTTGTGCAGAGATTACTAAACCTGTCATCTGTCGTGGTTCTTCCTAGACCCAGATGCCTGCTCTTGCTTGTGACCGCGTATGGTCAAGAGATCCAGATCTAGGAGAGTCTGATCGTAAACTTAATGTCATCTTTGCCTCTTAGTCAGTGTTTCTTGTGTGAATCCTAAGACTTTTTTCCATGCACAATTCTGTCATGCAGTTTCCACACTGTGCAGGATTTACAGCAATAAAACAACTGTCTACTAGATTTGGGCTGTTCTGACAGCCTGGGGGTCTCCTGCTGGCTGGTGGGAAACAAAAATTCTCAAAAACCTGGGAAGCTGGAAGGGAGAAACAGTTGCCCTGGACTGTTAGGCAGTGTTGCAGCACTGACCAGGTTTCCTTGTCTGGAGGACAATTGGAAGGGACCTACAACAGCCATGTGGTGCAACTCCAATTGATGCTTGTGTGATTAGATGGAAGTGGGATTGCTTCTGGTCTCTGACCTGTCTGTAGAGTGAGTAAATTTCTGATTTTAGTGTTTGTGGGTGAAGTCCCAATGTTGCAAATAACTGCTAATATTGCTCCTGTGACCTGCTTATCACTTTCTTGCGAACATTCTTTCCTTTTACTTGTGCTTCCAACACAAAGTGACCCCACATCTGAAGTTTATAACTTGCAGGGTTTAAATTCATGGCTTGGCTTTCCTTGCTAGTTTTAAGACCTTTTCTGATTGGATTCTGATGATTAAGCAGCAGCTGGTCAGGACACAGGATGGGAAAAACTTACAGGTTTGGTTCATGCTGAAATCTGCCTGTGGATCAAATCAAATATTTCAGAGGAATGACTTGATTGGTAAAACAAATGTTTACATCCTGCAACTATATGCCTGAAGTCCAATTGAGCTATGAAGCTGCATGGGTGGGGAGGATGCATTGTAGCAGCTCTTGTGTGAAAGAATTTTAATTTCCACTGCCCTTGCTGTGAGAAGGTGTGAGCACAATGCTTTCCACCGTGGTGTTTGCTGTGGTAGTTGCAAACGGTAGCGATAGAAAAGCTCTGCTTGGAATGGCGGAGACACCCTTGCTCTGCTGCAGCAGCACCTGGCTCCTGGCACTGTAGGCAGTAGTGGGTTTCTACTTGAATGTGTATGCATGGCAAGTACTTTCTTTAAAAGTCTGTGAAGTCCTGATCCTCTCTCCTGGCTCCTGTGTAGTCAGGGTAGCGTCACCGAAAACTCTTTTGCATGAGGTTCAATGCAGACGTGCAGAAATGTTTACGCTAGTGTCAGGGGCCATCATATTCACTTGTCTAGATCCCACAGCTTTTAACTCTGTGTTACGACTACATTGTAGTAAGGGCTTGGAGTATTCATATGGCTATTGTAACTGGCAACAGATGTTGCTGTGAAGAATAAGCTTTCTGCCATGAAAAATGCCTTGGCATCTTAGTTGAAACTGCTTGATCAAAGAAGTACCGTAGTGAAATTCTCCTTCAGCTTGATCTTTGTCACTGTAAAGTATGACTGCCTCTTCTTGATCTTGCTGATGTTTTTTGCTTGAAACAGGGTGCTAATACAAAAGCCACCTAGTCTATTTCTGTGCTACTAACTTGTGCTTGAGCAAGTGTGTGCTCATTTAATGTTGAAGCTTGACTATTTTCAATGCCCAGCTCAGCTAAGGCAGAGGTGTTTTCGCTGATGATTACCCTGAGTGACAGGATGGTCTGAGAAAGCCCTGGAGGTTTTTATTAGTGTCTCTTCCCATCTCAATCACGTGTGCATGGCTCACCCTGCACTGCTGTGCACCCAGTCTGGTTCCACCCAGCTGTGAAAAGGCAAAGTGTTGGATCACAGCACTGTTTCAAATAATCAAGCTTTTTCCAGGCTTAATCTCCCCCAGTAAGGAGAAGATGCAGACAGTAGGGGAACTAGGCATAGGTGTGCTTTGGGCTTCTGTTTGCCCTCCACATAGATCCATCCCCCTCTTTCTGACAAAGAATAGGCCCTAGTTGGTCTGCTTCTAGGGAATAGTCTTAAGTTGTGTGGTGCTCCGGCAGCTAATGATCAAATTTAGAGCACAAACAAATGTTGGTGCTTGCGAGGCTGGATAAACAGCTACTGAGAAACTTGCTTACTGGCCAGCGGCGTAGCTTGGAGCCAGTGGTGTGGCTGTCTCCTCACAATGCAGAGCTGCTGTTCTTGCCTGACATATGTAGTCCTGTTAAGCACTCCCCAGAGCTGCCTTGCTGAGGCTTGGCCCTTTGTGGTTGATGGGGGGGAGGAATAGCTGGGGTAAGAAGGCACCAGGCTGGGGTGGGAGGGCTCTTCAGCCTCAGGGTGCCTGCGGGAAGCTGCCCTGGGGTTACTGCAAGGGTCAGGCTCTTCCAAGCTTTCTGCCCTCATGTTAGCACTCGCATCCCCCCCTCTGCTTTGAGTGGAAAAAGCGAATAGGCCTTTGCAGCTTTGCTGTATGTGAAGTAATTAAAGCATCTTTTCAACAAGGTTTTGATGCTTTTTGAAGTCTCCCATGTCGAATAAGATGATACGCTCTCTGCTTCTTGTTGGAGCTGGCTACTGCAAATAGGACGAGGCTCTTTTACTTGCCTGGCTCTACTGGCAGCACTGTATGACTGAGTTGGTACAGTAGTGTCATTGTGAGCAATCTGCCTGCATCTGCAGTTGCTCAGCAGCCTGGAAGTCAGCTCTCCTGGACCTGAGAGTAGTAAGTTCTTGCTTGTTTTTCCTAGAACTGTTGAACAAACTTAACATTGAGTGCTGTCTTGGTCTTGATGTTGTCAGCATATAAGAAGCCTCATGTATTTTGCAGGGTCTGAGATCTCCAAGGCAGCTTGAATCTTTCGACCATTTTATGGGAAATGAATCTTTCCTTGTCTTTTTCTATATATTAGTGTTAAACACATTTTCTGCAAACCTGCTTCCAACTGTCTGGCTAATTTATACTGGAAGTAATTAGACACACCTAGTGAAATTTTGCTCTGAACTGCAATGTTCTCTTCAGTCTTCCATTTGCTAATTGTCATAATAGCAGTTAAGTAACCTGATTTCTCCCCTTCCCTGCCAGTGACAAAAGCTTAAAATGAGTCTTCAAAGCAAACTCTTTTCTAAAGCTTCTTTAACAAAATGACACTTATTGCTCGTGTTGTCTTGTGCTCTAACATTAGGCTGCTGCTCAGCCCTCAGAGCTCTCACTGGAATGGTTAACCATGGCAAGGGCTTTAGGCACTTCAGGGCTACTGCTTACCTTGAAGAGTCCAAGGGGACCATAGTGATCATGTTCAACTGCAGTCTTGTATAGGGCCCATGTTTATCTACTGTCAAATCTGTAGGAGTCATATTATGTGTTTATCTACTCATTCCATAATGGGATCCTGGTCTGCACCCAGAACTGCAGAGTTTCTGGGCAGCAGAAGTACTTACTCAGCTATTCTGGTTGCAGCTTTCCCTAATGTGCCCCTAGTATGGCAGGTGTCATGCATACAGTGTGTTGAATTTACCCCTCTTCCACAAGACTCCCTTAATGCTGCCTTTCTTGTGCTTTGTGAAGGCCTCTCAACCACAGACTTCAGCCTTTTGCAGCATTGTGGTGGTGTGTAAAGGTCCATGGGTGGCTTTTGAGCATGGGAGGAGCACCAGAGCTGTTAATGAGAATGTTGGTGCTCTCTACCAGCTAGCAGAGGGAGTTGGCACCCTGTGTCGTGGGTGCTGTGAGCTTTGCCCTAGCTCTGTGGGGATGTGTCTCTGCCTGAGCCTTCTGCACTCCTGTCACAAGAAGCAGATCCCAAGAGAGTGTGTGTCCTCATTACTTCATGAAAGCTCATAAGCCTTAAGTATCTCAGTAGTCAGTCTGGAGCTGTTTGCTAGGGCTGTTTCCAAAACAGCCTTTGCACTACTTCTTTCTCTGAGATTCTCCAAGACCCTCGTGTCTCACAAATGTCCTTTAGGTCTTTCAAGCAGATGGAAGAATCTGAAGCACCAAGGGGCGGTTGCTGGGTCTAACTCAGGCTTGCCAGGCAGCGACACTGAGTCACTCCTCTGTCCACAACAGCAGGGATGCAAATGCTCAGTAGCTTGTGTTAGGCTGCAGACCCCCGCTCTTCCAAAACAAAAACACTAGGCCAGACCTACCTCTGAGGGATTGCTTATAGCACAAACCCTTCAAAGAACTTCTGAGTGGCATTTCTAGTCACCAGCTTGGGAGTCTGTGCAGGGCCTGTATCCTTGACCTCCTGTGGTTGTCCACTCTGCCAGAAACAGTGTGGAGAAAATGTTTCCAAAAAAGAATGGATTTCATTCTTCAGAAGTGTGAAGCTGGGCCTTGATACTCCTTCCTCGAGTGGCTGGGGTATCCCTGAGGCATTGTTGGCCTACCTGTTCTTCAGGCAACTGAAACAAGGCTGAGAGCTTGGCCAAAGGGGCTTCTTGTCTTCAGAATCCAACTCTTGAAGGAAACGGATGCCTTGTCTCATGTCTTAATAGACAAACCAGCTTTGTAGTGCACACAAAAACCCCACCCCACTAAGGTTTTAAACAATCACTGTCCAGCACAGCTTCTGTGGGGCAGACCTTAGGCTAAAGGTCCCTGTCCCAGAAGGTTTTTCTAAGCCATCAAAAGCACTGGAAGGTATTGTGCATTTTGTGTCAGCAAGAGCTTCTGATCCGTGTTCAATCAGCGTGGCTCTTGGCCCGTCTCTGTGAGTAGCTGTAATGCTGTGTGTTATTTCTTGGGGAGACTTCAGCTATTGTGCTTTGGGTGTGTTTGTGTTGGTGGGGATTCTGAGTGGAATTACATGCCCAGGCTTTCCAATAACTGCTGGGAATACATGGAGCCACTCTAGTCTTTTACTTCACAGTAGCAGCTGCTGCAGTGTTACAGGAACTTCATAACTTTGACTGCATCTTATTAGTTCAGCACGCTATTAATATCTCTGGAGCTTTTTGTATTCATTTCCACACTTAATATTGGTTCTTGTTCCTTCTTCTCTGCCTGCCCCCCCGCCCCTTCCCCTGGTGACTAAACTAAATTGATCTTGGGGCTGTTTGATTTCAGATGCCCTTGCTGCCCACACCAAAGTGGGGAACCAGACTGGAAGTAAAACAATTGTGCTAACAGTCACTAGGTATATTTAGTAGCAGTGTCATCTGACATGCATTTATTGCTCAGAACTAGCATCTTTCTGCTTCCATATGGAGCAATTGTAGCGCTGGCAAAATCTTTCCAGAGAAACAGCTGCTGATTGGCTGCTCTTGTCTATTTAGGGAAGGTTCAGTCCTTAAATACTGAGTTATCCCACTTGCTAAAAATGGCAGCAAGCACTTGGGAATATCAGAATGGACTTGAAACTCTACTGACATGTATTGGCTGTCTTGCACCAAGACCCAGTGAACCCCTGTTTCCCCCAGAGAAATACCTGTACAGGTACCAGCAAGAAAACTAGGGTGTAAGTACCTCCTGGGCACGTCACTGCATGGGACTGTAAAATGCAAATGACACTATTCCTCTAGAAGGTTTTAAAACCAAATATCACATCATTGTGGTTAAATGACTCTGGTGCAAATACTGTCAGGCTGAGGTGTATCTCTGCTACTCTTAGGATTTCTTTACATTAAGAACTATCCCAAATGGCACCAATGCCTCTTTGCTGAGGTGCTGTATCTATAGAGGTTGTCTTCTGAGCAGGGATTGGGAGCCAACTTGCCTTTGCCAGTCTGCTAATAACTAGAAATGGGGGAGGAAGGAAGTCTCCATCAGACATTTGGCATGACTTTCCCACCTCTCAAGTGAGTAAACCATCTGGTGGACAGCTAACTCTGAGTGAGGCACAGGTCCTAGGCTGGGCAGCTCACCAAGGAGAATAAAAGTATTTTACCCCATTGGTTGAGGGTAAGTGCTTGTCACTTGTCCCCAGAGCTTATGAGGTCAGAAAAACATGACATCCAGACAGCTGGCAGAGTACCCAGAGATGGGTTTTACCCTGGATGGGTTTTACCCTGTGACACTTCATACAACTGTGAGCAGTGAGTGAACTCGTGATATCACCTTGAAACAGTCTTGCTTAGGGCAGTCCAAGGGACTAGGACACTGAAATACCTTCCTGCCCAAAATAGTTTGAATTGTTGATCTGCATGGCATGCTGCCAGCCTTCAAGGAGAACTGGGGAGGCCTGGCTACTGGTCAGCAGGCTGGGCTGGGGGATAGGAAGTTATTAATAGCTGCTCTTCCATGGAAAGAATGAGTTTGGCTTAGACATGAGGCAAAGCTGGTACAGCAAGCAAACGCTGGAAGTCTTTTGTATTAGCACTTGAATGAGCAAGTTGTGCCCTAGGGAGAACTCTGAGCCTTCTGGCCTGAGGCCTCCTGGTATTGGATTTTGAACCTGAACTGTGTGGTGAGGCCGTACAGGTCTGAAGAAGAGCAGTTGCCAGTTCTTGGTCTGTCTCAGGATGTGGTGGGCCTTTCTTCTGTTTCTTGGCAAGAGTCAGCTCTCTGCCTCTGAAGCAACTTGATTTAGGGACTAAGAAGTAAGAAAGATGCTTTTCCACATGCTAAAATTTTAGTAAAGGAAGATTATTTAAAAGGCTGAACTGAAATGCAACCTGTGTGGAACAAAGGGAAGAGAAATAAACAAGAATTGCCTTCTCAAGGGGAATGGCAATGAGGAACTCCTTATGCAGGGTTTAGCTGGATCAAAGGTTACAGCAAAGCACACAAGTTCATCTATGAAACTTTTCCAAAAGTCATGCCTATCAGTGCAGCGTGAATCTCCTTCTCTCATACGGGTTCACTTAACGCACTGAAAGAATATTACAATTTCAAACACTTCAAGGTCTGGGGAAGACACTCTTTTCTCAACTGGACTCCCATTTCAGTTTTCAAGTTGCTTTGTACATGGTGTGTTTCACTTGATGTGTGATGAGAAAGATGCCATAAGGTCTTTCTCCAATTAAAAAAATCCATCTCAAAGTGTGCAGTCATGACATGCCCATCTCTGGGACAGCTGAATTTGGCTGAAGGTGTCTGGTGTGCCATAGCTATAGTATAGCCTTTTCCTCTGGGGTGGGACCAGCCCTTATTGGAAGAGGAGGTGACACTACAGTTCACAGAAGGTGAATCTAAACTATACCTCCAGGTCCTCTTGTTCAAATGGCTTTTGGGCAAACTATGATCAGAGTTGCTTTAATAATGTTACTGCAGGTATCTGTTGGGCTTGTTCTTGTGCTTTTGATTGGCATGTCCCCCTTTTTAAAGTTAAAGGCTAGGAAAATAGAGTGGCACTGTCATTAGTCTGAGACCTGTATTTCCCTTTGTGTCCTTTGGTTCCCTTCAGGAACAGCTACCACTTGCAGAAAACTACCACAAGGCTCTGGCTTAATACACAGCAGTCTCCAAGCCAAGCCCTGTGTCAGTGGGACTCAGTTTTTACATCCCTTGTAACAACTGGTGCTTAAGAGAGCTGTTACCTCCCAAAATAACTCTGTGGATCAAATTTTGTCCTCTCCCTCATCTTAAAGTTAATGATTCTTATTGTCCTGCTTAGAAGGAGGGCTGCCAACTGGGAAAGAGGGGCAAGGAATAAAAGCTGATGGAATATTCATTTATCATTATTATTATTAAAAATAGTTCTTGGGAAAGTACTTCTCATCCTGACTTGTAGAGAAACTCTATTTCCTTGGTACGTGTTGCTGACCGATGTTCTCGTCTGCTTGACTTCCGCCCTGGAAAACAGGTGTAGAGATGCTATAAGTAGCAAGAAGTCTAATGCATGCAGTGAGCTCCTTGCAGACTCTAAATTACAGTTTTCCTTCCTGTGCCACAACCTCAGGTCCCTGACCTGCAACTGCAGCATATTTTCTGTGACTAACAGCTGTAATTCCCTAATTATCATGCTCTGTTCTCCTGCTGTGCTGTAGATTTTGTTACCAAGGAAGCAAACCAAGTTTCCCTGTTCCTACCCTTGCTCTGTATACTTCCAACTGTTTTAAATCCACCACTTGATGCACCCCATAAAGACAAACAACTCTCTCTCGTGTCAAATACTCAAAGTCTCCAGAACATATTACGTATCTACATGCTGGGGAGGAAGAGGGCAAAAGAAGTCTTTCTGGCCTTTCTTTTAGTGAAGGCAGCTGGTCCAAATCTATTCCTAGGTGAAAAAAAGTACCTTTATTAGCTGTAGCTATCCTGTGAGGAGTGCTGGACTAGAAGTGGTCTCGACAGTGGGCCTAAGCGAGTGGCATTTGGGTAAAGTGTTACCTCTGTAATGCACACATTTTGTTTTCCAGGGTTTGAAATTCCTCATGTGTGGTGTAATTGGCATCCTGATTTAGGATGACTGATGTGGTAATGGCACCAATGGGTCACTTTCTTTTTGCCTTCTCCATTTTTGAAGTTGGGGACAAAGGATTGTGTGCCAGATAAAAATGAGAATAGACCTGTGCTAATCTAGATGATCAGACAATGCAGCCAGCCTGTATTGTGACAGATAAGAAACTGATTAAAATATCACAAGAACATGTTAAACAGCAGGAAAGTGAAGTTTCTATAAAAAACCCTAAATATTAACCTATTAAATACCCAAAAGTATACTTGTCTACTGTATGCACCTTAAGCTTTGTTAGATGACGCCCATCATTCTCCTGAGGGCTGTTCATAGGCAAGTCTAATGTTCAGTCTAAAGTGGCTATCTCCAGGACACTTGTGTAAAGTCCCTGTTGCCCTCGGTGGGAGTTGATCGGCAGGAATGATTTCCATGAGCTCAGCCCCAGGTAACTAATAATTCATGTCAAACAACTTGCAACACAAATGATGCCTCCTAGGTCACAGGATAAAAATTACTCACTTCAGGGGGATTTGGTGCTCGACTCTTCTGGCCATTAAGCTAAGATGGTGGGGGCTGCTCTTTCCTCTGGATCACTGGTGTTAAGTCCCCAATTGCATCTAGAAAACATGACACCTGAGGTGGACAATAAAGGAAACTCTCTGGCCTCAAAGAAGGAAAGATCAAATACAGCTACCAAAGAAAAGGAGTAAGTATAGACAATACAACAGGTCTCCCTAGAAGTAAGATTGCCCAGCTCTGCTTTATCTACAGACTTCACAAGGGGCTTTATGGAGTGTTTGTGTAGCTGGTGCACATGGGCCAGGTATGGATGCACACACCCCCACAGCAGGCCCCACAGATTTATCTGCGCTAGAGAATAACGGTAGAAAGAACTAGATGACCTCAGAAGAAGCTTTTCTTCAGTTTCTGTGACTCTGCTCTTGTTCATAAGTAAGTGTTTGAAAGTGCAGCACAGTGCACCTTGCCATGTACTTGCCAGAATATGTTAGTGTAAGGTGGAAAGTTGCTTTTAAGACTCAAGGTTAGAAGCAACAGTCAAACTTTTTTCAACTTCATAATAACTCAAGTTATGGTGGGGTAGCTCAGCAGATGTTTTTTTACTTCATGACATCATGCTAAAATGCTGTGCTAGACCATAACTGTAACAATGCCTAATCTGTGCTAGCCTGCAAAGTCTGAATAAAACTTAAAGTTTTTTTGGCAAGAACTGTAGAAAACCACTGGGTTTTCAAACTCCTTTGGGTAAGTTCAGTTTTAATTTGATCACTAAGTGAGCAAGTGCCACTTGCATGAGCTGTGTGCAACAGAGGAACGTAATGAATGTGAAGAAAAATTCTTGGTCTCAGTGCCTGTGGTATAATCCATCTGCACCTCTGCCTTGGAAGAAGCAATCATGAACGTGGGTGCTGAGAGCTCCTATCTTTGGTAGGTTGAATGGCTGTGCTCATGTCTTACCTGTAGATCTTTGAGGCAGAACTTACTGCTTCATGTGATTGTAACTGGTTTAGGTTTCTCTGGGTGCTTGAGTGTACCTGTCCACACCTGTGAGGCGTCCTGGGATGGCTGGCAAGTTGTGGGGGTTTGCTTGAGCCTTAGGTTGGGAAAGGTCACCTGTGCATGTTGTGTTACCTGTCGCATGCTCTGTAGCCCTTCACCAGCAAGGTGTGCATTAAATTGGTGCCTCAGAGGGGTACAGTTGCAGGTGGTCTCATACACTTGTACTCCTTTACATGGCAAATCTGGGTTGTTCAATACATCCAGGTTTCATAAACTCTGCAAGTAAAGTCATCATCTTCCCCTGCACTGAGCTCTCAGGGACATGTACTGCTGGTGGCATCAAGCTGTGACTGACTGACTTCTGGTGGATGCACCCCAAAGCAGAACATGCACTATATTATAGTGCTTGATGGCTTTGTTTTTTTAAAGTACAGGCTTCCACCGCAGCAATGCTGGTGCTCTGTCCAGGCTCAATAAAAAAATTTGCTCTTGCTCCAGGCTTGGCTTGTTAACGTCACCAGGAGAGGTAAAGATGTGAGAGAGCTGGTCCTGCAGAGCATCTACCTGCTATGCATGCATGTGGCCTCCGGGGGCAGGAAAGTGATGTGTGACCAGACTCCCAATCAAATCTCTGCTCCTCAGCCTGGAGCGCTGTCCTGCGGCACTTCTGCTAAAGTCCGTTCGCAGCTGAGCCCCTCAAGCTGTGGCACCGGGGAGTTGGGTTTCACAGAGAGGCACGCTGACTCTCATGGCTCAGCATCTGCTGTGCCACAGCACAAGCACCGACCGAATTGCTTGGGGGCTACCTCTGACTTCCTTCTGTGAGGTAATGCTAGCTCAGGGGGGTGGTGTGTGTATTCTGTTCTCCCAAAAGGGAAGAGAGGGTATGTTGGTAACCAGCTTGCTTAGATGAAAGGCTTCACTTTGGAAAGAGTACTCATACTTGGTAAATAAAATGAAGCTTTGACCAGAGCATTGCCAGCTTAAATCAGCCAAAGTGAAGCCCAAACTGCAGAGGGATGGTTGCTGTACCATAATGCTGAGGTATACAAGCTTATGTCTTTGTGTTGGTTTTGGTAGTTGTTTTCAAGTGAAGCAGAGCAGATACTTCAGGGTCATTGGAAATTAACTGCTGTTATTAAATAGCTGGGGGGGTGGGGGGAATGGGGGTCAGTCTCCAACTTCTGCAGCCTTCTATTGCTGTGCCAAATGAGTATCTTTAGCATCATGTATGGATTACATGCTGCTGTACCAGCTACAGCACTGCCTCAAGTGATGCTTGGAAGCAGGCTGGTATTGCTGAAGGTCATGGATAGAGGCCTTGGGAAAGGTGAAAGATTAAGATGGTCAAAAACGTTATTGCTACTGTTCGGTTGTGTAGTTAAAGGTGAGGGGCAGAGGAAAGGCCTACCTCTGAGTAGAGCTGCCTTTGCAGCTCTGCTGCCTTATTAAACTGCCTTTAGCCTGAGGTTTGTTCCCCATCTTTCCTCCTGACCCTGGTCTCACCAAAGAGGGGACTGACACGGTGCTTGGTGGGCACCTTGTGTCCAGCCCAGGTTAAACCACCACTCCTGTACTCACAAGTGGGTTGTGGTACAAGTGTGTGTGCTGCGCAGCACACGGCTGGGTGATGAGCAGAGGTGGTGTAGGAGACCCACAGTACACTGGTCAAGCAATAACCACCAGTGGCCAGTGTAATGAATGTGTCAGGATGGCTGCATCCTTCACGAAGTGGATTTGGTGATTGGTGACAGGTAAATGACACAATAGCCAAGGACTTATTTGAGCAGTGCACCCCTTAACCATGGTGCTAGTCCCTGTCCAACTCTAGCCTGAGTTGGAAGAGAATAATAGCAATGGTTGGTATACAAACATGACTATTAGTGAATTATCTTACCTCCATAACTAGCAAGCAGCCCACAACCCCTTTGTCTGACCCTGTCTTCTATGTAGTAAACCTTGCCATCAACTCATGAATGGTTGGTGTCCCACAGCTGCAGTGTGAGGGGTTTGTGTGGTGTATGAAGAAGCACCAGGGGTGCTACTGAGGTTCCTCCCCACAGCTGCCCTCCAGTGTGCTCTTACTGATCACATCCCCCTCCTTCCTGCCCAGCAGGAGTGTTACAGGGCCAGCTGCAGCTGTCTGAGGATGAAGTGCCCTGTTGGGGTGCCAGCCAGTCTGGCTGCTGTGCAACAGGAGCCTGCTTGCATCCCCCCTGGCATTTTTCAAGGCTGGAAGGGGTTTGTGTCCCCCTCCCCCTCACAGCACAGCCTTGCTCTGTGTGAGCTGAAGCCCTGTCACAGGAGGTGGTGGGGTAACACTCACTCTGTGCGTGTCCACAGGGTTCTGCCACAGCAAAGACCCACCTTACCAGGTGCAGTCCCAGATGTGAAGGTGCAGGCACTGGGGACTGCTCCCATGCAGCAGGAGAGATGGTGAGGGTGCAACACGTCCAAGGACCAACATTTCTGTTCTTTGTCCTCCAGCATATCTGCAATTTACTACTAGTAACATGTATTTAAAGACTACAATAATAAAGAAGGACAGACAAGGGAGATTAGTTGTAGCTCACTTAAACAGCAAGACAAACCGCATGGTAAGTTTCCTTCCCTCTGCCATCCTTCAGTCATCTTCTAGTGTTTCACTGTCCACCAAAAAGGCAGACTTGGATTGATTTTGATATTAATATGTGCATGTACATAGATGCTGTATATTACACATACATGGCCACACAAGTGTTTCTGAACAGGGAACAAAATGAAGTGGGAAAGACAGCGGTTGGGTCCCCATGGCAGGGAAGAGGTTTCCAGCCCCTGCTCTGGAGCAGGTATCAGGCTCTGCCACCTCTGGGGGACACTGGCACTGGATTGCTCCACTTGGATAAAGCCTGGGTCACGTCTTCCTGTGGCTTGTCCCATCCCAACAGCTCCCATCACCTGGCCCAGTCTTAGGTACTCAGCTCCTTGTTGCATTTGTCAGCCATTTTGCTGTTATATGCAGCATCTACTGAACCTGCTACAGCCCCCTGTATGTATCATATGTATAAAAAATACATATTGGTGAGTGTAAATGTAATGTAAATGTGTTGGTATAGAAGATGCTTTCTATCTTTTATACACACATTTTTTTCCTGACCTGTAAAAAGACATCTGGCATAACCAAATCACAGTGAATACTGCCCAAACGCTCTTGTCACCCACGAACAAGTGCAGCAACATGTCACCAAAACAACTAAAAAACCCTCCCCAAACAAAAAGAAACCCAGATGCAAACAGTGCAGAGTATGATCCTGTACATGTGGCAAAACCATCCACCCCACAGCTGTGTTTGCTAACCTGTTTCTTGGAAGTGAAAGCATAGGACATTGCACATAGGATTTCATGGCATGTGTTTTCTCCTGAGAGGAGAGCATTCTGAATTTACAAGACAATTCTATAGCTGTAGCAGGAGCTTGTACTATACATCCTTCATACAGCACCTAGGCTCACACTATAGAAACTTCACTGTTCTCTGCAGAACTGTCTCACTTGGCCTTTTCTGCACCAAGCTTTGCATTCCTCCCCTTTTCCCCAGCCCATCCTTCCCCAACAAAGGCTCTTTTTTCAGGAGACTTAAGGCACAAATCATCGTATCTGCTCCAAGGGCAGAGTGTGTCGGTCTTACTTACTCTGTGAGGAGCACTGGCAGTCATGGAACACCAACAGCTGGATCTGAGCTTTTCCTTTAATTGAACAGGTTTGCAGTCTTTCTGTACTGAAGCAATTCTCCACATCACACAAGCCTGCATACCAGAATAAAATGAAAATTTAAGAGCGCTGGCTAACAAGACCAAGAAGCTCATTGTTTAAACAAGAGGCCAATTGTCTGGGTGCTCGAGTGCCCCATTCCTCCAACATTAAACCCACACGAGGGACAGCAGCCTAATCCACAGCTTGCTGCCAGGTGGTATAGAAATTAATCTTCCACTTACCCAGGCTATTAGTTGTGGTATTCATAAAAGTTTGCAGCCCAGTGTGGCGAGTGACTGAAATTTTCTCCTTGTCATGGAGGGTTGTGGCAACGTGGCGATATGAAATATCAGCCTCCAGGAGCGTCCCCAGGGTGAGGAAAGCCTGAAGGACACACACCACAGGGAGAGTGGTTGGGATGGGCCCCAGGACATTGTCATTCAACACATGCAGCCCTCCTAGTTCTGATCTGACAGAACCCCACACTAGGTCTTCCCAAAGCTTAGGGACATGCTTCAGCTCTACTCACCCAGAGATTTAACTCCTCTTTCTATCAGGGAGAAAAGGAACGCAGTCCTTTATCAGACTGCTCCTCCATTTCAAAGAGGAAAGGGAAGATGCATAGCAGCAAGCGGGTGCTCCAGCCCAGGACAACACAAGGGCCCTCATAAACATTGGGAAGGTTAAAGCCTCACAAGTGTTTAGTACAATCACTTCCATTTTTCTTCTGCTCCCATTTCACTGCAGATCTAATTCCTCTCACAAAACACTGCAAAAGCTTTTCACAGTACCAAGATACATGTAGCTGGATGCAGCTAATATCTACAAATATTACCACTGTAATATTCTTCCCTAGAGTTTTTCCAGCAGTTTATAATCCCACCTGGCTCTGGCTTTTCTTACTGCCCTCTCAATGACTTTCCTAGCCCCAGGAAGATGGCAGCCTCTTGGTTTGCCTGCATGGTGACTGACCTACTTGCTGTGCAAATGGAAAAGCAAATGGCCAGGGCCAAGTGCAAGTCAGTCTCCTCCTCACGTGGTTGCGCATGACTGACGTGGTGCCCAGGTATGTCTCCAGGGCACCCCAGGTCAGTCTCCATCCCAGAGAAACGCTCTGCAAAACACAACAGCCTTTCCCAGGCGGTAACGACACAGCCCCCCCTCGCCCCGTATATCCCTCCTGTCCGTGTCCTCACGTGGCAGCAGTTCAACACCGTATGCACCCTCTTCCTCCCTGGCTGCTATCAAATGTCCAGCTACACCAAATTTTTTTTTTCCCCAGTGTTTAATTAGACTAAAGGTCCAAATTTTGCAAGATAATAGAAGAACTGAACAAATCTGAAGGGCTTTAGGGCAGCTCTTTATGGATCCCATGAATAGCAGCAGAGCTAATGGCTGAGCTTGGGCTTAGAGGAATTTGAATCCAAATTATTTTTGTTCCTCATTTGGCTTGCTTTATAAAACATACAGCCAGTAATTCCACAGCCTCTGTCAAACTCCTTGCTATAAATAACAATTTGCCACCGAAAAGAAATGTAAAGGGTCAGAGCTGAGCACAGAGATTTGTGTACCACCCACAAAAGGACCTTCCAAGAGAACTGGACACAGGCTGAAACGTAAATTTCCCAAAATGGAAAGTTATGGGAAAAACTGAACAAATAAAGTGCTCAGTTCCTTCTGGTCTCATATCTTTACTTAATCCAGTGTTAATCTCACCTGCAAGTGCTGTCCCAGGATGAGTCAGTAGACAGCCACACCCCCAGACCCAGACTCCAGCTGGAAGGCAGAGTTAAGAGCAGAAGCAAGCCTGCTGTCCCAGCTCCTGACCTCCATCCTTAGCAGTCACTAGATCAAGCCTTTTTTAACCTCATTCTTTAATCAAAACTAGCAAATGTGTTATGGGGTCCTGGTAGTGGGAGCTGCAATGCTGGCTCTGTTTAGCAAGAATGTGTATCCTGGACCAGCACTGGGCATAATAAATCATTCTGCTTCTCCTCATCCAACTTTGACTAAAGTGCAACAATCAAAAACTGAACCAGCAGCCTTGGCTTTCCTGAGCTGGAGTCTCCATCTCAGCACTAGCCACTGCTTGTAATACTACAGGAAGTGTTTAGTTCAGTTTAGCAAAACTAAAGCTTAACCCTGCTCCAAAGAGGAGCAGGTTCCCATAAGTGCCAGCATTCACCTTACCTTTGCAGGTCTATGTTCCCACAATAAATGTCTGGCCCTAGCTAGCCCTAGAAGCTAGCTCCCCTTCTACTCATAAAGCCACAGACAGCTGACTGAGTCACAACCATTATGGGCATTTCTGGCAAATGCTGAACAGAAATGTGTGTGTCTGTTAAGGCTGGCCTTTATCTTGTAGCTGCAAACTTTAAGAGCTCCAGTAGTTATATAGGCTCAGCCTCTTCTATTTTTGTTTTTTAAAAAAACACCTCTATTTCCCATCTTTGTTACTAATCTTAAAAATCAACAACAGCCTGCCAGACAAGAGGAGCAACATGTGCAGGGGTCAGCTAATGTCTGTCCTTAAACTGCCTGGCCAAAACTGGCATAAGGCAGCAGACTTATAACCAGCTTTCATCTGAACCCACCAGAACAAACACTGCCCTAAGCCCTGACCCAGTGAACAGAGCAAGCCAATTTCTACGACCTGCATTTAAAGAGTAAGGCAGCATTTACTGATTCCAACACCAGCTCTCATTTTGGGAAGATTAGCTTTACTGTGTCTCTCTCATGTAGGTCAAGCAAGGTCTTCAACTCCAAACTTCATTTCCTCCCCCTGTCGCAGCCACCAAAGCGCTGCTCTTCAAATTCCTCCAGGCTGGAGATGTGGGGAACAGTACTCAGCTCGACTGTCCTGTCTTCCCATGATGAACGTGACTGATGAGGCGTCTCTGTTTCTCAAATCAGACTTACACAATGCTTGAACTTTAGACTTAACCTTAGCAAAAGCAAAACGAAGCATCAATGATTACTGCTTCATAAGGTGAGGAAGGTATTACATTAAAACAATACCAGTGTTCACTATAGAATCATAGAATCATTAAGGTTGGAAAAGACCTCCAAGATCATCTAGCCCAACTGTCCCCTTACCACCTATATTGCCACTTATATTATTTACACTCTAGAATATTACCAAATATACAACTATTGGCCTAAAATCCCAATTCTCACGCAGAAAAACACCCATGTGCATCCCCCCAGCACATATCTCAAAAGCCTCTCTTTGAATTGTTACTATTCACTCAAATTGCAGCTCCAAATATCACTATATATCCCAGACTGTTGCTCAAAGTCTTTGTGTGCAGTGACATCAGCACAGGCTCCCAGTTTGGAACAGCAGCCATCTCATGCAGGTACCCCCTTCTCCTAATCGCAGTCTCTGCTTTTTTCCCATCACTATTTTAATAGATACTGGCCACCTCAGGTAGGATGACAGATGCTTTGGAGTCCCTAATATTGTTACCCTTTGAGAGAGTGCCAATACTTGTCTTACACCACCTACTGAAGGCTGGGACTTTAATACTACTGCAAGCTGCTTCCTCCTTGAAATGTTTGTCACTCAGTAGGAGAAAAACATTTCAACTGATACTGAATTTTACTTGTATGTAGCTTTGTTTTACAAGGAATGAGAAGTTAAATAAGTTGTCTCTCTAGACATCAGAAATATATGATTACTAACCTAAACTTTATAGCTGGGGACATTGTCTGGTAATAGTCACCTCTGCTACTTTGTGTCTCTTGAAATACATAACCAATTTGCGTTTTCTACCAATGGTTTGCTAATCTTTATACATAAAACCTGCTTTCTAGAAGCATTTAAAAATACTTGTACACCTCCAGGACAGTCCTGGATTAGCCACATGCTCCTGTGTGCAGATGGAAATGAGGGTGGAAGTGTGTGCAATTGTTTACAGAAGTGACAATCTCTATTTAAAAAAGTATGATTAGCCATTTGTGGGTTTGTGCAGTCATTGCTATTGAACACAGCTGGGCAGAGGACCATTGACTTTATACGTACAGCATTTTTCATGCAGTGGTTAAAACACAGCCCCATGACTGCTGCAGGCACCACAACCTCAGGGAAATAGTTCAAGCCAAATTCTGCCCTTTTAGAAATCCCCTTCCACAAGCGTGAAACTTCTGTGGCCATCTGCTCTGCACAAAGCCAGCATCAGTTGCTGAGCGTGCTGCCCCAGCCCCCTGGAAGTCCCAGCCTGGCAAGCATTTCCCTTCTTGCACCCTGCTGTTGATCATTGAGGACCGTTGTGATGGCTTCTTTTTTGATGCGTGTCTTACACAGCTCTCCCTTTCACACTGGTACTTCTGGCCCCATCTTCTAAAACATGGTTCCAGTCTTACAAATATGAACTCCTACCTACACACACTTGGCCAACATGTGATGAGTTCAGCAAGAGTTCTTGACAGAGGACTACCCTACCACCCCAGACAGAGCCTCCCATTCTCTCTAAACCAATTTTGAAAGGCAACAGCATTCCCCAAGCACACTGTCCTCTAGCAAGGACTAGAGAGACACACTTCTCAAACTGGCACTGTTAACCTTTCTGTTCAAAGAGAATAAGGAACACTAGATGGTTCACAACCCAACAGCTATCCAACGACACAAGCTCATTTGCCACTGATCCATTTACAGACTGTGCAACACAGGAACCTGGGGCATTAGGGCACCATGAGCTAAAGGCTGGGAGCACTGAGGAGCAGGTCCATCTACCTCCTCTCAGCTCTGCTCTTGGGGCTTTTCCCTTGGGACCCATATACACATTACACTTGCAGTCTGCAAGATGCTCAGCAACTCTGAGAATCAGGGACATACAACATAAACATGTGCAGCTCTCCCAGTCAAGGAAAAGAACTGGCCAGTTGAGGGCAGGAATCACCGTGCCTACTGGAGAAGCTTATTTCTACTGACTGTCACAGAGGACCAGCTCTAGTGTGGGTATCTCCCCCTGCCCCAAATAGGAAGCAGTACTTCAGTGGGACCTTTTAGCACCACAATAAGCTAAATATCTATTAACAACTACCAAAAGTTGACGGTCTCCAAGGACTAAGGCACTTGTGGAAGTGGACACATGAAGTATTTACTACTGCTTGTTCTTTATATGAGAAAGAGGAAGCTCTTTATCAACAGTATCTAGCACTACATTCCTAGATTTGCCACGATCAGTGGGGACTGCTGGGGTAAAGCAGCAGTAGCAGTAGTCTTGTTTTTCTCATAATATATATATAAAATTTGGCAGAGCCTGTTAAGTCTTGTAGTAAGGAGGGGGGCAGGAAGCACATCATAACTGACCCATCTTTGACATTTTGCCCAACAACATACGCAGTGCAATTTCATGGGAATGTTACAAAGTCAATACCAAATGGATATGTTTTGTCTTAAAGTGCAGAATGGCTACAAAAATCTCTCTGGAGACTGTCTGCTCATAGCTGCTTTGGGCTGTTTAAGGTACACTTTTCCAGAAAACACTAATATTCATTTTCAGGACAATTAAAATTATGAGAGAAATTAAAACAAAAATTAAATACTTTTTAAAAAGACTAGGGATTTCTTCTTCCAGTTATTCTCCACTGCAGAATATTCTTTATGTCCTTCATCAGCCTTGTACTTGGTTACAGATGGAAAATATTAGCTCTGGTTTACAAAACATGGCCCCGTTTCCTGTAACACGGCACAGGTTGGACAAATCTGTCATTTGAGTAGTGTGTCTATTCTGTGGCCAATTCTGTAATCTGCAAGCAATGTGATCCTAAACAAGGAATCTCATGTTAGCAGCCAAGATTGGAAAATCCCTGTTTAGTGCGATTGCTGCCAAAACCATCTCACTTGCTAAGGACAAACTAATTTTCAATCTGCATTTTGGGAGCTGTTGCTTTTAATTTCACCTCCTTTTTTTTTAATGAAGAAAACATACCTCACTTTGTAAGGCAACACAAATACACCCTTGGTTTTAAAGAGCAAAAAAAGGATGTTTAAAAAAGGTTGATGTGTATGAAAATATCTCACTGCCTATGAAAAAGATTAGTTTTGAACACAATTTGAACAAATACAGCTCCTCAAAGTTGCAGAACAGCATTTCAGAACAAACAGCAACAAGATTGTTGGGTACAAATAAGAGGAAAACAGCAAGGGAAAAAAAAGCATGCTCTACAATACAAATAGGACAGGGATTGAGAGACAGTTTTAACTGAAAACTTGACCTCAGTTTTGAAATGGATCAGGGCAATATAAGTAATGGCAGTGAGGATGGGAGGTGGTCACAACTCGGATGGGAGCGAAACTCAAGAAAATTAATACATCCAGGTTTGCTAACACAGAAGTGAAAGAAAAGCAGAAGCAGCTACACTACATATTTATGACAAGATTTTCAGGTCACAGATGCTTCCAGCTGATCTAAAGGAACATGCTGCAAGAATATAGTGCCAATATTTAAAAACAGAGCTGAGAGAAATTACTCCAAAGAACTAGACTTAAGTATTTAATGCTTTTGAAGAAATGTTAAAGGAGAGAGAAGCTGGCTGAGACAAAGGGGAAAGAGACTGAATAACATAGAACAGCTTACCAAGTATTCTGTACACCCAATTAAATGACATTTTTCTTCCAGAAAAGTTTTATCAACGAAAGCTGATGTCAGAGATCTCTTACATTCAGATATTAATAAACCACTTGACATGGTGAGAAACACTACTCAAAAGAAGATTAAGGATTAGCACAGAAACTATAAGTTGCAGAAGTTGAGCCAAGACAAAATAGAAATGAGGTGTCAGGTTGGAGAAAAGTTACTAGCAGAAGTTGTCAAGAACAGCTACAGGACAGATCTTTTAAGTATCCACTTTTAAGCATCCACTATCTTGAGACAAAAAGACAAAACTTTTCAATGAATCAAGTTGAAAAGCATTGCCAGCAGAAGGGAACTGGTGGGGCTGCTGGGTACAAGGACCTGGCTAAACTTAAAAAAATGCAAGTGTAGGTGACCTTTCCGTAGTGTAAAGTGCAATGTTAAATGCATGATACTAATTGCAAGGGTTTCTTTTTACAAGTTGATAGCTCATTAAGCACTGCAGAGGATTAAGCAGCAGTTGTGTGCCTGAGTTGGTCATTCAATAGCCATCAGTATCATGGCACTGATGAGACCAGTGAAGGCAGTCTTACACTGTAGTGTAAGGAGTCCTAAGAAGACAGAGAGAAGTAATTGTGCCACTACCCAAGTGTCAACAGTACGTCCTTCAGCATACTGGGTATGGTTCAACTCAGTGTTTAAGAAGGAAGAACCTCATCTGGAATATGTGCTGGGAAGAGTCACAGAAAATATCCTGAGCCAGACCTGACCTCACATACCTTCTCCAAGGAGGAGACTGCGCTGCAGTGTTCAATGTTTGGAGTGGTTTCTCACTGAGAGCTGTGCCAGCAGGGCTCGAGGCTCTACGGGTGGACTTGGTAAGGTTAGGAGAGGGACTGTCTCACGTTGCCCATGGCAGATGGCTGTACAGGATTGGGAATCCAAATTTTCCATGTGTTACTGACATGGCCTCCTCTGAGCACTGCAGTCCAGGCACAATTGCCAACCTCTGCTGTGATGGGTTGACCCTGGCTGGAGGCCAGATGCCCACCAAAGCTGCTCTATCACACTCCCATCCTCAGCTGGACGGGGGAAGATATAATGAGAAAAGCTCACAAGTCAAGATAAGGACAGGGAGAGATCATTCAACAATTACCATGTTGGGCAGAACAGACTCAAAAAGGAATAAGATTAATCTGTTAATCGAAACAGAGCAGTATAATGAGAAATAAAACCAGATCTTAAAATACCTCCCCTCACCCTTCCTTTTTTCCCAGGTTCAACTTTATTTCTCTACCCCATGCCCCCAAGTGGGGCAGGGGTATGGGGAATGGGGGTTGTGGTCAGTTCATCACACATTGTCTCTGCCGCACTCCTCCTCACACCCTTCCCCTGCTCCAGCATGGGGTCCCACTCACAGGAGACATACGTTCACAAACTTCTCCAACCTGAGTCATTCCCATGGGCTGCAGTTCTTCATGAACTGCCCCAGAGTGGATCTCCTCCATGAGGTGTGATCCTTCAGGACCAGACTGCTCCAGTACCATCCCCCATGGAGTCACAAGTCCCCCCAGCAAACAGGCTCTGGCGTGGGCCTCTCTCTCCATGGGCTGCAGGTCCTGTCAGGAGCTTGATCTAGCATGGGCTTCCCACTGGGTCACAGCCTCCTTCACGTGTCTCTACCTGGTCCAGCATGGAATCCTCCAAGGGCTACAGGTAGAATCTCTGCTTCCCATCACCTTCCCTGGGCTGCAGGGGGACACCCGCCTCACCACAGGCTGCAGGGGAATCTCTCCTCCAGCGGCTGCAGCGCCTCCTACCCCCACTTCCTCACTGACCAGGCTGTCTGCAACGATACTCACATCTTCCCTCTCCTTTCTCTGGCTGCAGAAAATCCCCACCCCTGCCCCTTGGTTTGTGGGGGTTTTTTTAAACCTTAAATATGTTATCACAGAGGTGCTACCGGAATTGCTGATTGTTTGGCCTTGGGCAGCAGTGGGTCCGTACTGTCTCTGTTGGACCTAAGGGGAGCTTCCAGCAGCTTCTCACAGAAACTATCCCTGTAGTCCCTGCCCCCTCCCTGCCAAAACCTTGCCACGTAAACCCAAAACATCTGCCCAGCAGGTCTGTACTTTGCCACCTGCCTTCAAATGAAGGGTCACCCTGGTCCTGCCAACTTTGATAATACAACACACAGAAAAAAGTTCAGTTTTAATTCCCCAAGCTGCCTCAAGTCATGACATTCTCTCTTATCCAGCACGCTTAATTACAGTGAAGAAATCATGTTTAGCAGAAACACTGCAAATGTTGGAGTTGGCTGTGCAATCACCCAGCACCTCTCTGCATCTATTGCCCTTCAACTCTATCATGGCACAGCCTGGTCCAGAGCAGATCCTGCTGGAAAACACCAGTCCTGAAAGCCGGTGTGGGACATGGGTATGGAAGCCTTGGGGAAACTTTCATGGCCTCCTAAATAGCTTTTCTCATCCCATGGATCTTCTCTAGCAGAGTGCAGGAGCTAATAATATTCCTCTGCTTCTGTTATATAGCATTTCCTCTTCTTTATTTTAACTTTTACTGGTTGCATTACCAGCTGCTCCTTTGCCTCTGAGTGTCAAAAGAAGCCATAAATCAGCTTATGGTATTCATCGAATGGTGAAATCGGCGCTTCCCTTCTGAAGGACTAGAATTTTAAATGCAGCTTCTAAACATATTTCTAGGCTCGATTATTTTAGTTAACATTACAAAAATTTAAGAAACAACACAAATCCAGCTCTCCTTGGAGAAGGCATGTACTGAGATTTCCTCAAGAGTCCCAGTGACTGATCAGCATGAGAGGAAAAAAAGCGCAGATCCTGACTAGGGATGTGCTGGGCACCACCACCCTGGCCATGACAGGGAAAACCCTCCCCCAGTGCAACTGCACTCATGAAGATCCACTCATTGAGGAGATGGAGCTAAAGACTAGAGTGGGCACAAGTGTACTGGGACCAAACCAGAGTCAAGTCCTCCATATATCTCACCCTGACATGGCCCCATATCACAGTTCCTCACCACTGTACCCTTTTTTCCCCCCCTATTGGAGACAAAAGCCAGCACAGCTCTCAGATATGGAGAGCAAGCTCCCATGTTCAGTGCATCCCTGTCTGTGCACAGAGACCAGAGCCAAGAAGCCTCAATACAAGATCCAAACAACTCTTCTGCAATCTGCTCTATGTTTTTCTTCCCATGGCTATTTCCTAATACAAAAAGTACCAATATAGGTATTTATTGCCCCTTAATATACATGCAGTGATTGCACATTAAAACTGACAAATTATTATGAATGTATGTGATTTTTCCTTATCAAATTGTCATGGAGCTATTCTCTTAATATTTATATTAAAATACTTTGTCTAGATAATTTCCTGAAATATTTTCTCAGCAACAGTGACTAGATTCAAAACATCAGACCAAAATAAAGAATGATTGACCAAGGAGAGGGGAAAAAAGAGTGCTAATTTTTTTTTTTTTTTAAATTCAGCAGCTAATTTTGAACAACTGAAATACAAGCTGCTTGCGTTCATCTAGGAAATACTAACAGGAGTAACTATTTGCTCTCTACTAGTGCTCTGTCTTTAGTTTCACATGAATGATAATCCAGGCTGCTTTTGCCTTAGGAGCTGGGGGTTATGTTTCCCACTGACCTTCTACAGAGGCTTCCAAAAATAGGGAACTCCAAGCACCCATGGAGTGCAGGCGGCTCTTCCTGCTTTGCACCAGGGATGCAAAGGATTTCAGCTTTCATTTTCTTAGATGCATTGTCACCCTTTCTCTACAAAGATGACCACAAAAACACAAACTAGTGAAAGTCAAATGCCTTTTTTATCTTTTACCCCTTTCTGTCAAACAAGTCACCTCCTTTTCTAAAGAAATAATTTTCATATACTTCCACAAACACTCAGGAATGACATTTGGAGCTGTCAACTAAAAGATCCTTCTTGTAGACATTTGCTTTCTCAAGATACATAGATTTATTTTTAAAATTTAACAACTAAATTATAACAGCATTCATGGAAAATGCAAGTGTAAAAATTGACTGGTACACTGCAGTCTTATTTTCTCCCTTTTGGAGATAGATAAAAGTGAACACCTATGCAGCATGGACAGGACAAAATGAACTAATAGTATAAAAAACTGTGTGGTATTCCCTCTTCTACAGCTCCTTTCAGCAATAGTGTAAGTGGGAATACAGACAAGTCATTTTTTGGTGATGACTTACCCCCATACCACACGTTTTCGATTCTCAGCCAAAAGACCAAATAGCACTGTAGCTTTTTTTGTTTGGCTTTAAAAAACCCAAACAAAACCACACAACTCCCTGTTACCTTTCTTGAAAAGCAAAAGCCTTTTGCAAGGAATACTACAATAAATTCAGCTTTGAAGCGACACTCTCACAACGTTATTTCACATTTAACTTCAGGAATGAAGAGATGCGTCAGAAAGTCATTGACGTTTCATTTTCCATTGACCAGAGATCCCGCTTTGCCACATTTTTTTCACTATTGCAATGTGCTTTTTGCTAAGGCACAATAGACTTCTTTTCAAGAAGAAATATTGTTTTAATTGTTTAGAATTTCATACCCCATGCAGGTGTGAAAAGCTCCAGTGACTATTCCTCCAAGTGGTATAAATTTCAGTGGTAAAACACCACTAATTATCTAGGCATAAGTTACACTTTTCCCTTGTTTTATAAAAACACCAAACCCCATAAAGCCAGTCCTGCAGGGATTATGTAGCACTGCCATTTCTGACATTCTATATGGCAAGTTTCATGTTTTTATTTTCACAAAGAAACTTCACAAGCAATTTTATTCACATACCCGCTTCTTTAAGACACTTTCATATTATATGCCCATTCCACCCAACAAATAATGTTTTTAAATAACATAACTACTAAGAGCATGAAAATAAGTTTCAAGACACTAAGATCTACTTAGAAGTCATAGTTCAGCTACAGCACAGTGGCCTGTGAAAACCTCAGAAAATATCAGTTGCTCACAACTTTTTTTAGAGCCTCATTGAACTGCTTGTATCTCACCCTACAAACCTGCCTGATGAAGCTATGAACAGTGCTGAAGTCATCTCCATTGCAGGTTGGCTTGGCACAACAGGCGAGCTACCTAAAAGAAACATTGGTTAATACCATGATGGTACCGGAGTGCAACAGGTATTTACTTTTCTATTGCTATACAAGACTCTTGAGAGCCCAGGAGCAAAATGAATCAGATGAGCAATATCCTCAGCACTTTTTATTACCCCACTCACCTTAATTGTGAACACAGAATATTGGAAAGATCTGTGAGATTGAGCTGATTTTATACATGATATGTAACAGCCAGGTCTCCATCCTTCTCACCTACTCCAATAAAGATTGGAACCCCTTTATTTCAGACAAGAATTAAAATGAAAATATTTTCAATTTTCTTCCTCAAATACCCAAACATTTTGGGTAACTGGTCACATTGTTGTTCAGTTTTACACCATTTTCCTTTTAAATT
Source organism: Zapornia atra (assembly GCA_013400835.1). NCBI lineage: Eukaryota > Metazoa > Chordata > Aves > Gruiformes > Rallidae > Zapornia > Zapornia atra. The sequence continues at coordinate 84,146 of VZTU01029490.1, read as the reverse complement.
CCCCTAAAACTATTTCTAGCTTTGAGAGTACTTATTCCCTGCCATTAATGGAAATTATTTCTCAGCTCCCTCCATCGTACCTGAGTGTGCTACCACTGTACAATAGGTTTTCCCAATAAAAATGTATCTACTAAATATCAGCTGCCTCTGAATCGTACTGCAAGATGCTGATTAGACACAAGGCAAGCTGTACCAGCCTGTGCATGCAACAGAGGCTGCTGCTAGGAAAAAATGGCAGTATTTGCTAAGTCATTTATCAGGACATGCACAGATTCCCATTATAGATACATTTGCATTTAATCCACTCCATGCATTTCAAGACAATATGAGTATACTCTCTTGCCTAGTGTTTATCAAAATTTTACAGAAAACATTGCTACTGCTCTGATGAAAAAATATCTTAATGCTATTTCAGTTAAAATTATTTTAAAAATATTTTGGCAAAGCTTTAGCCTGAGGCTTGCTGGACATCGGGCTTGTGCTGTTTCTGTTACCCGGATGTGGAAAGTATTGGTACCAAGAAGTTGCATATAAACACCAGTGTGTGCAAAGGTATTTTAAGGTGATGAAAAAAGCATCACTTCAAAATTAAAACTAACAGAAATTAAATTACTTTTTTGTCTAACGTAAACAAGAACAGAAATAGTAGGGCATGGAAAGATGCAGCTTCAGAAGAACCTTAATCCAAGCAGAGGATGAGACTCCCAAGGAAACTGTCTGTGAAAAGTTACTGACAGCGTGCAAGGGATAGCTTCACATGTACATTATCTCCACAACTCAGTGAAGTATTTGGCCTTGTCATGAAGACAGAGCTTGGTTCAAAAACAGTCTAACTGGCAGCATCTCACAAAGAATGTCATCATTATGCATAGACAATGTCAAGACATTATGAATTTTGTCATGTTTTATATAAAAAATAATCTGTAACTTTCTAAAAATCAAGCACCCAGACCACCTCATTTGCTAACAGGCTGCAGGGGGACATCCTGTCACACTGAATCACAGAATCACAAGGTTGAAAAAGACCTTTAAGATCATCCAGTCCTATGCTAAACCATATCCCTAAGTACCTCAACTACCCTCTTTTTAAACACATCCAGGGAAGGTGACTCAACTCCCTCCCTGGGCAGCCTGTTCCAGGCCCTGGCAACTCTTTCAGTGAAAATATTTCCTAACATCTAATCTGAACCTGCCCTGGTGCAGCTTTGTGCCATTTCCCCTTGTCCTACCACCTGTCACCTGGCTGAAGAGAGACCATCTCCCACCTCTCTACAACCACCTTAAGCGGTGATAAGGTCTCCCCTCAGCCTCCTCTTCTCAAGACCAGCTCCCTCAGCTCCTTCAGCCGCTCCTCATATGATTTGCCCTCCAGCCCCTTCACCAGCCTGGTTGCCCTTCTCTGGCAACTGCAGATGTCCTGTAACAGAGCTTGATGAGACAATGCTCTTAAACTTGGAAAGAGCAAACAAGTTGCTGTTAATTTCCTAGTGTTACTGGTGGTACCTAACAGGACTCAATGAACATAATATCAAAAAAAGTTGTGTGGCTTTAATGACGTATGGAAACAGAAGCGCAGCTCCTATCTACCCACAGGAATGATTCTACCAATAACATCACCTTTTCAATCCCCAAGACCAGTGCAATAAGCTGAGTTTCCACCACCATTTTATGCTTTCATAGAGTTTCACCAGTTTAGGCCTTCCAATTACAGTGTTAGAAAAATAGTTGCCAGTAACAATGTCTTCAACAAAGTGTCACTCCTTTTGCATAAATAGGTGCAGCACATAAGAAAACCCTGCAACAATAGCCTGGGTCCAGACCAGGTCTAAATATGTCATCAGATTTTCTTCCAGGTCTCCTCAAACCCTTCACCCAAAACCTACATGGGCCAAACCCTGCCCCACACCACCACCTACATATCCAGCACATTCATCCCAGGGCAGGGGGACCTTGCAAGCTGTAAACCGTCATGAGCTGTCAACAGCCTCAGCAAATCTCACAGACATCTGTGGCTTATCAAGACAGCAGCATTTTTCCTACATTAATCTCTGCTAGGCCTTGCCCAGCTTTCATTTCAAAAGACTTGGCATGGTATCTTAAAAAAAAAAAATTAAAAAAATTGCTCGATTTCTTCAGCTGCAGCTGGTTGGGAGCACTGCCTTTGAAATCTGAGCGTATTGCAGAGATGTCGACATGCTCATTGCAGGCAGCTTGCAGCACAGGGGACACCACTGACTGCAAAATGCTCTTAGATGCTGCCCTTCCTTTGTGGGAGTTTTGGGGGGCACTTTAAGAAGCTGTTATGTTGGGGGCGTCATCTGAATACAGGTTTCTCATGTTGAACACTGTCCTCCAGCCATTGGTTCCCCCAGTAGCTCTCAAACATCAGCTGGGTGCAGCACCCTTGTTCTGGTCACCAGTGAGACAGTTTGTACATTCTCCAATGCTGGGATGGTGGCCAAAGGAAGGCAACAGCTTTCACTGCTGATTTCATGAAAGCCCAGGAAACCACTCTATTATGCTGTACATGTCCACCCGGGTCCTCCCACCCCCACTGGTCATCCCCCTTACCACAGCCCTGCCCACGGCATTGCCCCATTGCCCTGGCTGTGCCCTGATGCTCGGGAACATCCCAGCCTCTGCAAACAACTTCCCCAAGGACAGATCATCTCGCTGTGCCCTGGAGATGCTCCTGTTACCATTACATGTCAGCTCATGTTACACCACATTTTAAGAGGCAATAAAACTCCACCACACCACTCTTACTAGACATTGAAATTCATCAACAGAGATTAATTACAAGAGGTTAAACTCCTGTTAAGACCAAACAGTGCCAACCTTGTACACCTGCCTTATAAAGCCTGCAGACTTCTCTCACAGCTTCATGGGACAATTGTGTTAGATCCAAAGCATCTCTTTATGGACTGCAACCAGGTCTTACTTTTTTCTTCCCTTTTTAAAAATAACTCAAATGATCTCTTATGACCTTTTCGTAAAAATCTTATGGCATAAGCAGTAATTAGCATTCATTTTTAGTTAATATTTGCACAGCCTTATACACACACAAATCTAGCTGCCAGTGTCTCAGTTTATCTGTCAGTTTTCAGTGCCCCTGTGGAGTGCAGGTAGGGCAGGTAGACTGCTGGCTTTATGGGTGTAAATGCACAGGGGTGGCTCCAGTCCATACAGACAAAAAAAGGACTAATGGTGTTTATAGTTACAGCTCGTCTTCAGCTCCAGCTGTCTCAAAGCAGAGTGACATGAAACATGTAAGTTGGTTGCATTTCACAAGAGGATATCCATATGCTTTCATATCACATTAAAAATATCAAAATATCTTTCTGTCCAGAGTGTGCATACCAGGGAAGGGGCAGAGCAGCATTTTCAATGTTGAGTGTGTGGTGCCTATCACCAGGCCAACTCCTCTCTGCCATGAGCGTTTCAAACATCCTTCCCTCTACAGCACAGCAATTTAAAAGCAGAAGGCTTAATGTAGTGTGTGTGAATATACATATGTATATAAATATGAGACTAACCACTTCATCTGAATCAAAATACATTTAAAAATGTTACCAAACATTACATCAATCTTAACACATATGATCTTCTCTGGTCAAGAAAATGTTAAAACTTTAACTTGTAATTGCTGCAGAAATTCAACTAAACAAGTATATCATTAGTTTGTTCCCAAAAAGAACTAGTAGCTCACTTTGTCTTCATAGTGGTCTACATACATCTAAGGAAAGTTTTACTGTATTGTGGGTTTAAGGTTACTCACATTGAAGCAGGTTGGAAACAGCTTTATGTATCACTGAATGTCCAATGGCTCCACAAAATGCATGGGACACCAGGATGTTCGGGTCTTCGCACAGGCAGGAAAAATTGTGACTACAAATGGACTTATTATGATGTCTTTTTATATGAAGCATTTCAGCTGATTCATCCCAGTCCTGAAGTAGCTGAACATTTATAGCTCACTCACTGCCTCAAGGCAGGGTTGTAGTGAGGAGAGGTTGGAGTCCCATCAATTTTGACATAGGAATTTGTTATATTCAGAGACCAGGAATTTAATAAAACTGGGGTTTTATTAAGAAGACTGCCAGAAACAAACAACTGATATCTCAGGGGAACTCTGGTCTAGGCTTAACTCAGCCACAGTCAGAAAATTATAAATCTGCACCAATTATCCAACAATTACTCAGAAAACAAAACAAAATCTTCCCACTGGTCACATTTCTTTAAAAATTCGTTACATTGAAATCTAATGTGATGAGGATTCAAAAAGGCAAGGAACTTCAGCCCTCTACACATAGTTTACAGAGCGCCCCACCTTCTCTGGGTGGCATTTCCAAAGTGTTCCACGATCATGCACTATTCTCTGGATTCCATAATATAAACCCCAGTGTTTAAATCTGATAATTCTAATATTGCATTTTCTGTCATAGGACAAAAAACATATTTCTAAATTAAAGACTTGCTTCCCTCAGCTAAGTAGGTAGCTCCCCACTGATAAACCCCAAACAGTCTATTCTTAAAAGAAAAATTTGAAAGAATTACACCAAAATCAGTACAGTTACATTAATGCAAACACTAAGTTTAACCATAATTAAGGCTTCACTCTAAGCACGTGCCTTTCTCTGAGCTACTGTAAATCTTTATGTACTGCCATTTTTTCCAATGTCCATGCATGTCCAACCATAGTGATCCATCAGCTGTTTACCATGGATTGGAGACATTTCTATTTCTTATTTTAAATAGTCTTGCCCATGCAAAAAGGGACCTTGCTTGGCTTGCTCTTGTTGCAGTAAGATTTTGTTGTATATGTAATTATATATACAAAATGCATATTTGTATGACACTTAATGAAGTTACATGAGGGCTTGGTGAAATGTGAATAATTTCAAACTGAAACAGTATTAACTGTTCAGGGTTTAAAAGCCTTCACATATACCAGTAGCTTCTCAATGACCTTGTTCAATTTCCTTGGTGCTGGGTTTGCCTGCCACCAACTAAACCAGTGAGAAAAATAAACATGTTTAATTTACATCTTTTGTCAAAATTGGTTTTAGGACACGTTTAGTAGCTCTGCTTCTCGTTCACAATAGCATTTCCATATAAATCAGTAAGGTTGTTAAGCTGTTAGGCTCATGCTCCCTCCAGGCTTCTAGTCAGCCAGCAACAGTTTCAGGCTCAATGCAAGTGTTTGCTTTTGTAACAATAACTTCCAGCACTCCTCACTGTTCAGTAACTCTCTCCAACCCTAATGCACTCTCAGTGCTCTGGAGCATTTTACAGACATCATTGCTATAATGTCACTGATGCCACCAAAAAAACCACTCCCATACAAAAGCAATAGCTCCACATTTTCTTTAATTGTTCCAGGCCCCTTAAGGCCTCTTTGCTAATCTTCTCGGTCTCAATTCTTTAACGCTGTCTGGTTTTACTTTTTATGTTTCCTACATGTCCCATCTATTTTTTACAAAACTTTCTAATTAATTAAGAGCAGTAAAAAAGAACAATTTTACTGTTAGTTGTTTCTCTCCCAGAAAAAAGTTCTTTCCCCATGTTATATCATGACTGGCTATGCCCCAACACCATTAAGACCAGTATGGATCAACTTCAAAGTGGGCTCCTTTTGACATACTAATTCCCTATCACCTTAGAGATTTCACGTGCCAATTTCTTCAATAATTAGGCTCTGCTAGAAAAGAGGTGAAATTATTATTTTAATATTATCCTTCCTTTTATCTTTGAAAAAGAGCATTTGTTTTGGCACTATCAAGACAAACCTTAATAAACTGACTGGCAAACAGTATGTTTAGCAATGAAAATGATACCCGGGCAGGGATTATATTGTAAGCAATAAGAGGGAATAGAAGGATTTAGGAAAGGATGTGATTTATAATGACTTTAAGGAGGATAAGCTTCTACATCTGCAATTGCTTGATTCTATAATATTTTAATTGATTATCAGAGGAACAGGTTTATTTTTTCATGTGAATAAAAGCTGTTTTAGTTTAACTTTCGTTTGCATTTATTTTGCAGCCTATATTAGCACGGATTTTTTTCATAAGTTTGGCTCCATCACGTTGTACTCATTCCACAGGCTTAGAGACCTAAATTAGCTTGGGCTGGGGGAGGGAGTGAGGAAAGCCTGGGGTTACACCTGTTACTCCACACAGTAGTGGAGGAGGTTTTGGGGATTTTAGATTAAAATCAGTATCACTCTGCACTGACTCACCTTCCTTGTCTTTAGTCTCTGCTGACAGGTTCCCCAGCAATTACCGTTCTCCCTTTCAGCCCAGTTGTCAGCCGTGTTGACAAATACACTGAAAAAAACAACACAAAACCAAACTAAACGCCACATTCTCCTTGCAATTCAGGGAGGTACCTGAAGCCACCCAATGTGCTTTTGCACCCTGCTGAAGGCAACAGGTCCTAAGCTGGTGACCCTCCCTTCACACTTTTCGCTGAAAGGAAGTAGAGCAACATGCATGGGAGTGGCCAGAAGTGCCCATGTCAGAGCTGTACATTTACAAAATAACACATGCACTGGAAGGACACATCTACGCCTGTTTTTTACCCAGCACAGATCAGACCCCCAGCAACATGTAAGGCAGGCAATCAACACATGCCATCTGCATCATACCCAAAAAGGGCCTTTTTCTCTCCACTCACTGCAAGCTAACTTGGATATGGTCTGTGGGCATCTGGCATTAGGCAAAATGAATGACATGATCTATCCTCTGTGTCAACTCAAAAGGTTAGGAATTTACAATTTTTACATTAAATGATCCAAATTAAGTTCAAAATACAGGACTTTCCCACCTCAGCTGTTACTCCATGAGATGAAGTAATGATAAGGAGTAGCTACTCGATATGGTCAGAGGGCTGCTCTGCTCCAGCCTCTGCCTGGTAGATCAGCAACGTGAATATCAGGCGCCTGTTCCTGAGGCTTACAAGAAAGTTGTTTGCTTTTGTGCAGTCCTGCAACCTCGTTCAGTGTTTGGAGATGGAGGCAATGCATCAGGACGGTTACTGTTGGGCTCAATCTCAAAGGTCTTTTCAACCTAAATGGTTCTTGGATTCTACAAAGATTTGGGGTTCCTGAAGGTACCGATCAGGACATGAGAAAACAAGTCCTGAGGCAGCCCCTGGAAAGGGGACAAAATCAGTCAAAAGCTCAATGGCATTAAGTAAAAATACTAGAATAAACCATTTACATATTTTCTGCTACCCATCTAACAAAACAATAGTAAAAATCTATGTCAGGAATGGCTTTAAAATCTAACCAGTGATAACGTTTAAGAAGGTTTATCTCCTTTTCAAAAAAATGCAGTTTTTCATTTGCATGAAAATCAGGTCATATGAAGTTATTCCAGTCCATTCCCTAGCTGGCTTTTCCAACCAAGATTAAAAAAAATAATAATTAAAAAAAACCCAAAATCACTTAAAAATTCTCAGAAATTTGTCAGTGCTGTTTCTCAACAGAAAGCCCTGAAAGCCAAGAACCCTAGGAAAAATCTACTTCACTTTAATCAAGTATTTATGTGAGAGGGGACTTATTTTGGGGGAAAAATAAAAATCAAGGTCTACATGTAGACACTAAACTTCTTCAAAGCAGCGAGCAATGCAGATATCCTAAATGAATAAGTAAATTAATAAAATAAAGGTTCAGGTCAGGAGGGTTCCAACTGCCATGGTGAAAGTGAGAAAGGCTGCCATATGTAAGGCTACAAATTATTTCAGTGACATTTGTACATGTAGACCAGCCTCCATATCTGTCAATGTTTAACAGAATAATATACTCTAAAAATTCAAGACTAAATGACTGCTTGCTTTTCTCTCCCTACAAATCTCACAACTCATATTGTGCAATTTTAAGGGGAAGGAAGTAAATCTTTGCTTTTAAAGGGTGCAGCCAAATGTGATTTACATACAGGCAAAACAATTGCTTTTATTAGAACTGTTGGGGAAGAAAAAAGATCAGGCCGCTGTAGAGGATTTTTTTTTTAAAGGGAGCAAACACCAAAGTGAAGTGAGGGCCATACCTGCAGCCCTGCTTTTGCAGCCATGTTTTGCAGCTTTGCAGCCTAGAGAGAAATCTGTCCCTGTGAGGATTAGTAAGGATTTTGCACGTTTCACCTGTATGAGACACTTGCAGAGCGCCTTGCTTCTGGCCCAAGGAAGACCTGTATATTAGCGTACTGCACTGCCAGTTTTACCTTTCAACACTTGATGGAGCAGTTTCCCTGGATTTCTGCTTTGCCAGGGTCCCACTCAAATCCACCAGGCCTGTCTCCTACCAGCTTGCTCCCTTGATGCCATTAACAACACCAGCCCAGGTCGAGAGCCTTCTGCAAAAGTGTCCTACCAGGTGTAACTTTACTCAGAAAGAAAGTCAGGAACGTCAGGAGTTTGACATTCCATTCATTAGCAATAGAAATGTTTTTTAAATGTTGAATTCCTCTGTTGTTTAAGTAGAGCCATTATAATATTCTGATTTAGGGGGGAAAAAATGTTATGCAGGTGTTTGAGAACAAGTCTTAGAGCTCTGTTCTGGAACATCTTCCAGAAGAGAAATTGGATAGCAGGCAGGCAGCCAGTTTCCCCCCAAAAGAGACTAAAGTTTGCTCTTGCCCCAGTATAAGAAGAGACTTGAGCACAGACTTCCCTACTTGCATGAACACTGTCAAAAATCCAGTTCTCTCATAGTAAGCTCCATAGGGAAAAAGAGAAAGAACCAAATTGACATAGATAGCTGCAGAAATGGACCAGACTGATTGACTGCATCTCTGCAATAAGAGACCTCACATTTCTTATGAAATAAGGTTTCCATTTTATTACAGATATACAGTTACAAGCTAACATAGAAATAAGAATACAGGATGTTGCTCCGAAAGCTTAGAAAAAGTCCTCTGTAATCAATATACTGGCAAATTACAACTTCAGCAGCAGCAGTTTGGCATCTGGCTTACTTCCTAATCCTTTAATCTTGTCTGCTACAACGAAGCCGATACTGCCAACAAATGCCATGCCATAAAAGGTGGGTATTCTCACATACTTTCCTATGCTTTGCATGATTAGAGCTTAAATCTACTCATCGCAAACTTCCTGAATGATAATAGGATTTGGGCAAACAGTCAAGATTTCATAGTGACACTTGTGAACTGCAGTTCTGGGCTGAGAAGCATCCCTTTAAACATATAAAGAATCAAAGTGCCTTCTTCCCACTTCTGTTTGCAAATGTTAGCAGTCTCAGATTGTGAAAAGTGATTCTTACTCCATATTTTTAGTGCAAGGCTTTGTACAGCCCCAATAGTAACTGCTAATAGACGTGATACCATGGGAGACCCACGATTTACAATCAAGCAGTCCAAGATCTGGGGAGACCCAGACACAAGATTACTGATCATGTGCCTGGATCTACTTTAAAGAAAGCTGCTGCAAGTCTCTTGCAGTCTTGTGCTGTAAGGAATCTATTACATATATTGGTTAACAGAAAGACATCCTAGGAACAGGCTACGGTGAGGTAGGCCAAAATTTTTTATTTTTCCACTGGAGTTGACATTCAAAAGGAAAACAAAGTCAGGGATACACACACAAACCCCAAACCCAACTAAACTGTCACCTCTGTTTTGATTTCATTTGATGCAATTCCAATGGACAAACCAAAATGTGTAAGAGCAGCAGGAGAGAACAGAGGGTGAAAAGAGAGAGGCAGCCTTAATTTGGATGCAGAGTTGCTGAATGTAGGAGTTTTTGAAAATAAAAGTCAGAGAGACTTCCTCCTATCAATATTTTAGCCTGACACCTCGGGCCAAGTCCTCAACCAGCATAAATCACAGTAGCTTTGCTGAAGTTGCCTCTATTTATAACAGATGAGGACCTGGCACTGCAATCATGCAGAAATTAAGACCTGGTTTGTACGTGTGCAACTCCTACCAAGTTTGCAGCTGAGAAGGGTACAGAGGCAAACCTCACATACTATTGCAGTGTCAAAAATCAGTCCCTACTTCTTCCTAAACCACACTCGGCTAGTCCAGAGAAAATGTTATCACTTCTTCCTCTGTCTTTTCACTGCAGCCCTGGAACTGCAGCCTTGCAAGGACACCTTCCAAAAAATTCCTCTATCTAAATAAAGGTTAGAAGTTACTCTTGCCCAAGAAGACAGATGAGTCTCCTTTTCATCTGAGGCACGGTGTGGCTAAGACAACAGGAGTATTTATCCCCCATCACTCCAGGGCTTGGCTGGGCACAATACTATGTACCCTAGTTTTATTAAGCTGGAAACCACCCTATAAATTTGCTCATTTCATTTGCTTTCTTATTCAGCTTAAAGAAAAACAAAAATCCCAACACCCCAGAACAAAGAACTCAGTGGTGACAACAACAGACCAGTGAACTTTAGAGTAAACAAAAGCAAGTTTCTTCTCCCATCACTCTCCAAAACCCATCTTGACAGCAGCAAACTCAGACCCTTGAAACTACTGGGTTTAAAGTGTTGCAGTGAAGCTAAAACCCAAGATGGCTCTCTAGAAGCACACCCTGTCCCACCCTGCGGCAGGAGGGCAGCAATGCACAGGCTCCCCACAGACTGTACATCCAGCCATCCTAAAATTCCTGCTGTCATACTGTCAAAATGGAATCGTTCCCAGCTTTACATCCTAACTTCTTACAGTATTTTTCCTGTGTTCTTAATGGACTTCCCTCTTCCAAACAAGAGCAGTTTTCAAGCACATTACTAAGCAGAACTTACCTAAAAGGAGCTTCTGTCCCTCAGGAATGTAGTAGAAAATATGAAATCTGAATATAAATTATATCTGGAAGCTTTGCATGTAACAAGGTGAAAATTTGTTATAGGAAATAGGCTGCTTCTGCTCAGAAACAACCTTGGCAGAGGGTTTTTTTTTTTCCAGAAACCAAGTCCCACATTGCCATGTGACAAAAGTAAATACTGACTCATTAAAAGATCCTAAGAAGAAAAACTGAAGGCTTGCTCTTCTCAAAGGTATTTGCACTGGGAAATTTGATAATGTCACCAACCACAGCAGCAAACATTACTCGAAGATTTTCTCTCTTCATTGAGGGAGCCAACAGCATGCTGGAACCACTGCTCTATGTGGTTGTGCAGTCACCTTCACACAAATCTTTCAATCTCCCCCCCATTCTCAGACAAAGGTTGATAGAGAAAGAGTCATACGTCAGACCATGTGAAGAATTCGACAGAAGTACTGCCACAGCTGGTCTTCTCATTGCCAGGCACTCTGTACTTCAGACCAATTCTCTCACTGGAAGGCTTATTTTAATTCTACATGAGTTTGACTAAATAATTCAAAACCAATTCCTTTAGCACCCATGACTATAGTGCTGTCACAGCCCTTGTACCAAACTAAAAGACTTTCAGAGACAAAATTAATTTAAAAACAGAAGAGTACAATATGGGAAGCAGGATATGGAAACTCTTCATGAAGTATCTGATACTACACAGAAAACCCACCACAGAACAGGGACTTGAAGCCAACTCCAAAAGCATACTTGAAAGTAAACGAGTTATTCTTCCCCTCCCTTTCACAACAGTTAAAGCATTACCAGATTAATCAGGCAACACCTTTACTCCTAAATTACCTCATCCATAGTAAACTGTCATGGTTGTGAAGAGGGGAAGGTGGGTTGTCTTTCATTGGCAACTAACACTTTGACACTGTAAGGTTTCTTCAGTAATATTCTTAGCAACCTCTTTAGCATCTACAGGAATGGTGCCCTTTCATAGAGACCACAATAACAGAGAGTCACATAAATTAGATTTAAAACTTGTAAAGTCCTATTTAAGAACAAATTAAACCCTTTTATGCATTTCTGCAGTTAAAATTCATGGCATATTCAGACCTGGAGCTTTAGTTGTGTCATTAAAATGTAAAAAAATCCCTAGATGTAGCTGTCTGCAGTAATAAGGGTGCTTATGAAAGAGGTTTATGTGAGAGGGGCCTGGGGGTCCTGGTGGACAGCAGGATGACCATGAGCCAGCAATGTGCCCTTGTGGCTAAGGCTAGTATCGTCCTGGGGTGTACTAGAAAGGGTGTGGTTAGTAGGTCCTTCTCCCCCTCTATTCTGCCCTGGTGAGGCCACACCTGGAATATTGTGCCCAGCACAGGGCCACCAAGATCATTAAGGGCGTGGAACACCTTCGTTACGAGGACAGGCTGAGGGAGTGAGGATTGTTCAGCTTGTAGAAGAGGAGACTGAGGGGTGACCTTATTAATGTCTATAAATATGCAAAGGGTGAGAATCAGGAGGATGGAGCCAGGCTCTTCTCAGTGATGGCCAGTGATAGGACAAGGGGCAACGGGTACAAGCTGGAGCATAGGAAGTTCCATGTGAATATAAGGAGGAACTTTATCACTGCGGGGGTGATGGAGCACTGGAACAGGCTGCCCAGAGTGGTTGTGGAGTCTCCTTCTCTGGAGACATTCAATACCCACCTGGATGCATTCCTGGGAGATTTAGTCTAGGTGATCCTGGTCTGGAGGTTGGACTAGATGATCTTTCAAGGTCCCTTCCAACTCCTAATATTCCATGACTCTGTGATATATTTGCAGCTTGACTCCCCTCTGTTGACATTTACGTATTTTTAAATAAATTTTCATCCAACTAAGTATATATAATGAGATCAGTTACAATCTTTCTACAATGATTTCTTTACACTAAGTTTACACTCCTTTTTCTTTTAGCAGCCATACCTTTCTGTGCACACTCCTTGGGTACGCACTGGCATTGCAAGGTGCTTCCCCATCACTGGCTGCCCCTACCAGGAGCAGGAGCCAGGAGCTCCCCACATAATCCTGGCCATGCTGAGCCACAAGCTCAGGTGCTATTGCAGCCCCAGCCTGTTCTCCTGAAACAAGACTTGAGTACATTAACTTTGAGGCAGTCCTCATCATCCTTTTCAGTCTTCATTTGACAGTAGGATGGGGTTGTGTTTGTTTAGGGCAAAACCATTCCACGCCCACTGAAGAGAAGGATATATAACTACCAAGAGAGGATGGTGCTTCAAGTGCAACACTGGGCTAGCGGTCATCTTGCAATCAACAGAAGCAGGTTGCTACTTTAGCTGCTTGCCACGCAATGCTCTGGGCCTGGATAAACTTAGTCAAATACAAAACTTCTGTCTTTATCCAAATTTTACAAAAGGTGATAATTTTATATTTAGGACTGGTAAAACTTTTAAAGAAGATTTTTTTACATTCATATGCCAGAAGGGTCCAAAATTTTCTGAAGTAATTCAGTTCCCATGACCAAAACAGATCCTGGAAGAGGATTCTTTTCACCACCAAACTTCTTGACTTCTTTTCTTCCACAACTCATGACTGCCTTGCCAATATTTAACATATTTTTGCACACTGTGTTTGTTGCAAGAGGCAGACTGGTGGAGTTTTCCTCAGTTTATAAATATGAACATGCTCCTTAAGCCTTCCTGATAATTCCAGAGGTACTGAGAGAGCAAGTTTTGTATCTACCTCTAAAGTCTTAGGTCTGACATTCTAAATAATTTCAGTAAGAAAAAGCTATGAATTTTAATAGTTTCTGTTCAGCAAGCACTATGGTGTCACTCACAAATCTTTTCACCTTCTGGACTCCAGCTCAACCAAGCAGATGCTTGGCATTCCTACAAGTGGCTGCAGTTTATTGCAACTTTTTCCTTAAGCCTACTCTCCTTTGCAGTCTCTAGATCACAAAAATCCTTCTGATAATTAAAGTGACCAAATTCTGAATGTTGCCAAGGTGATGATCTTATGTATAAACCAAGTTGCTGCTCTTTGATAGCTCCCTGGCACTTTTACAAGCTGTCTTTATCACCTCTGCAACTTCTTAGACATATTTAGACTCAATTCAACTAGTGTCAGTACTGCAGACAATAACAACTGCTTCTTCACATACAAGATGCTCTTAAAAGCATTGTTGCTATCCTCCATTTAGTGTGTAGGCAGTCATTTACATAATGGCAATGCTTTACCATTGTCAGTGAGTTTGAAGCAGTTCATTTCGTGGCAGTTGCAGTTTCAGCAAAAATATTTTTAAAATGAAAAAAAAATAATTAGATGTTTCAGTACACTTTCAGTTGGATAAAACCACCACCTTTTTCCTTGTCAGTTACACACACAGGGTTTGTGGGTGCTGCTCAGCTCTAAATGTCCCTAAACTCTCTTTCTTCTAATCCCCACCTTCTTCCCCAGTTTGCCCCCTGCTTTCTCACATCTGCCTGACAATACTCAGGAGATTGTGGTGAGGCGGGAGGGGGAAAGCATGCAGTGAAATTTTAAGATGCACTCAAAGGCAGAGCAGTGCACTCTTCATGTACAGACAGCCTTGACTCCAAAGTCTTTATTCTCAGGAATAGCATACACATGTCAAAACTAACTGGCTGTGCCCATATTCACATCTCATTTCCAGCCAGGTTAGCACAAGCTGGAGGATACTTTGCTACCACTCCAGCACATAGAAAGCGATGCCGAGTATCTCCAGCTCACTCTGCTCTGCAGTCGTTTCAGACCCAATACCCCAACGATCCACACTTGTAAGAGGACAACCTTTACAGGGGAAAACAACGGCTCTCGCTTGAAGAAGAGCAGGCACAGCCACCCACATTGAGCGGGTACCAACACCCAGCAACATTAAAGCAGAGCTTCTGACTGCAGAAATTACTCTAGTTCAACTGAGGTGCATGAACTGGTGAAAATGATCTATCTCCACCTGACAACCTGCTCCAGAGGACATCCTGCTGTACCAAGTTAGATCAGTACATACATTCGAACCAACATGGACTATTTAAGAAAAAAGCTGAAAGGAACAATTCAAATTCATATCAGAGGCTGCTTTGGTTAGAAATACCTAGTCAGGAAAGGTTAGCAGAAAGCTTGGGGTTGTCTGACAAAGACCCTACCAGAAGTGCTATTAAAGGTTAAACAATGATTTTTCCGACAAGTAATCCCTAACTCTCATCTGCAGATGGCTGTTTGAGTGGATTTTTCCTGAGCAGCTCAGGCATGCCCCTGCACTGCCTTTCTCCCAGCAAGCTGCCGTCCACTGCAGAGTAAGGGAAACCAGCTCAGCCCACAGCAGGGTGGAACTATTTTAAGCAATAGTGTCTGATACTAGAGGAGCATGAAATTCAGTCCTACCATAGCTGAAATACCTAACATCTCCCTCCCCCCCCAAAAAAAAAGCTATAGCAGAAACTCTCCAGAGCCTTATAAACTGAACTCTCAAGTTGTAAGCCAATAAAAGTTCTTTATCTTACTGCTTACAATTAAAAAATTAAACAAAATATATCTATGCACAGGAACAGTCAGAGTTTTATCTATTTTACTTAAGGATTGAGAGCTGGATTTTTCTTGCCTCTATTCTAAGAGCTGTTAATGTGTATACAAAAGCAGTCTACATAATAACAACATATAATCAGCAGTACTGCTGGCTGATTTTACAAGGCAGCAGAAGATACTGGGGAGAAAATGCACTGCCACAATAAATACCTGTAGGTATACAGCTCCTCACTTTTTAATATAAAAACCAGGACCAGAGAGTCCCATTGATTTAACTTTACTCAAAATCTAAAACATACAGGATTGAATCTAGAGAAATTAGACTCAACTAAAAACATAGGGAAAGGAATAATAAGATCCATAATTCTTCTTAATATTAACTTTATCATCCCACATAAGCAGTGGAAAAAACCTGTATCAAAAAATGCTTAAAGCTTATGTCTACCAAGATTCCCCCTTCCCAGGAAAGCCACAGGCTGCTCAATCAGAGCAGCCACACTCTAGCGTATTCCTCTTTTTTTTTCTTTTCTTTTTTAAAAAAACTATTTCAGAACTGGAAAACCGAATTAAAATTGTAATTTAAAAGATGGCCAAGAACTAAAAAAAAAAATAAAAAAATTTGCTTAATCATGACTAATCCAACACCTCTGTCCCAAAGCAATAAACTTTTAACACCCTCATCAATAGCATTTCCACAGAGCCAGGAAAGTAGAGTGTCCCCTGTCTGCCTGAAGGCAGAGACAGCCAAAAAGGAGATGATCAGGGCACCAGCACCCCAAAGGGCCCCTTTTTCCTGGTGCAAGGCCAGAGGGGCAGCTCATTCCCCCAGCACATGGGTACCTCTGCCCATGTCATGAGCCCTGGGCTACAAGCTTTAGGAAGAGACCTCCTCAAGCTCAAGGCAGGCACAAAACCAGGCTTTGTTTGGGCTTTTTTTGTTTGTTTCTGGCCTTTTTCCTCCAGATTCTTGCATCATTCTTCCTGATTTAATACTCAATTTTAGTTCCCTGTGTCATGAGTTATTGACACACTCAGCGCTTCCTTTACAAGGTAAACAATCTTTATAGTCTTTGCTAGCCTACTAATTTCCTTAACAGATATACTAGAATTTCTGATTAAATGCATTTCTCATTCACTGTAAATAAGTCATGTAAAAATATAACTGAAGCCTTTTTCAGAGCTGATATTCAGCTGATGTTACTAATCATAATTTGTTGCACTTTTTTACTGCAAGCAGAATGCTTGGTCAATGTAATTGGATAGTTGTGGAGGAAAGGGCAGGCCCTTTGCTGGGGTAAGTTGTCAGAAATCTACTGAAAAGCACAGAACCCAAGTGAGACACCAGCTGAGCATTTGCCCTTAGACACAGACCTAGCCATAAAATGGATAAATCATTTCACTGAATTGTTTCTTTGCATGATGCAGTTCCCAGTCTTAATACAAAATAGAATTTAAAAAGTAGACAAGGCTAATTCTGGCACATGGTGGAGAAGTAGCAACATTGACATGGCTCAACAGATATTTGACAAACATGTTAAAAGTGCAATTCAGAATAGGAGGGAAAGCTAGACCCATCAAATAGAGGGTGTATTAAAGGGTCCATAATATTATCTGTGAAAGCAGACTTTTACTCCCATTTACAACCCAAGTTGTCAATTAGTGGAAAAACAGACCTGAAAACTATACAGCCACTTCAGAAGTGAGGAACATCACTTCCTGGGTTGGTTATTCCTTGTTTGGAAAGCTTAAAAGATGGCTGATACTCTGAACAGAGTCAGGAGGCCTGCTCACAAAGGCCGTGGCAGAGGACAAAAAGCACCACTGTAACTCCAGGTTGCTGAAACCCTCGTACACTAATGTGAAAAATGTTAGATACACATAACCCTGCCTTACTCAAATCTAAAATATCTCAGTCTAAAATTTGTATTCCTCTCAGGGGTAATACAGAAAGGCAGAAATACAAGCAATAACCAATGGAAGAGGTTTTTTCTGAATATTACTGTCAAGTGTTGCACTATTTTACAATAGGAAAATAGCAGCACATGTCACTCCTACTGACTACAAACGAGGCATAAATTTAAGCCAGGTTAGGACAGTGACACACCATGCTGAGCTTCAAAAAAATTTTTTTGGCTTGTTTGCCTGTTCCTCACATTTCTCTCTTGTAAGGGCTTGAAGCCTGAACCCATGAGCAGCATTTACCCTCCATGCCAGGTTCAAGTGTCAAAGGCAAATGCAAAAATAGTGCCAGCAGGAAAGCTGAGTGCACTGTTCCAAAGGCAAGTGCTTAGCACAACAGCAAACAGTAATTTTGCTGTAATATTTTTGGGTCTTTAAAATTTCCATGTTTAATGGATGAACAATGAATAAGTGCACTTCAAAAGATCACAAAGGAGAAAGCCCTTCTTCAGAGTGAAAAAAGAAGCTTCAAAGTATACCTAAACACTGGTGGCACCTACCTATTCAGTAAGGGATCAGGGGAAGACTTTGCCAGACGCTATACAGACACATTTTCCTTACATCTCTTATGAATGAAGAAGCCCTGTTTAAAAAAAGCAAGAACAGCTGTTAAGCTGAACACTGGGCTCTTTGAAAGTTATGTGACATCTTTAGAAGGAAAAAACTATAACTCTATCCACAGAAATGTGTTGCTTATATAAGTGATGAAATAGAGAAAAGAGTTGAAGGATTATTTTTTTTAAAACTGCTTACACCATGACTAATGCAAGTCCTCTTTGGTTACTTTCCACTGAAACATCAGAGTGTAAAAATATTACCCACCTATTTGGTGTCTGTTGGAGTAAGTCACTTTGCCTGTGCCACACTATAAATAATGATATTAGTGGCAGGGAGTCAACTGCTCAAATACTAACAGATCCCATCACTTTACTTGTCTGGGCAAGCAAATACTTCAATGCCACACATCTTTTAAAAGAGCAACTGTTGGCCACTAAATCTTACGCTTTGATTTTTGGCTTGTGTTGGGTACTTTTGTTTGGTTAATTTTGTTTTGTTTTTTAACAGTTTCTGCTTTTCAAGAACGCAGAGGGAAGCACAATCTCCCATAAGAGGCAGGGTTTTTTTTAATCATTTCTTTTCCCTTCTGAAGGCTACTCTGAGCTTTCTACTTGTGTTTTGTTTCATAACATGCTTGCAACTGAATCGCAGATAGAAATAATCTATTATACCAACTCTGTAATAAGAAGCAACCTAGAAGCTTGTCACTATAAGCACAACCAGGTCAAGCCCTACAAAATCAGGAAGCTTTGAAGAAAAAAAAAATTAAAAATATAGAAACAGTCTCTCTTTCCCTGGAAGAAAAGGGTTTTAAAGGTGTCCTGCACAGCCTAGCATTCAACTTGGCTGTATGCTTAATTGAGAAGCTACCCAGGTTAAAAGGAGTAAAATGTTATTCATGTGCAAAGTTAACTTGACAATGTTTTTGCCAAGAGCAGCAATGCAATACATCTATCTGGGAAGATGTGTGCAGTAGGAGCTTTCAGACCCCTTAGGGCATTGCTGTACTTCTGCTTTGAAGCACATAAGACATCTAGAAACTGCAGAGCGCTTGGTAACATTAGTAGCACAGAAAGTTGTATGCAACCCATTTTAACGGCGTACTACAGCAACCCTGAGGGAAGCTGGATTGTGCTGAGCCAGAAGAGTACTCTGTGGCCAAATGCATTTAATAGAGCTCCTCTGGTTCTGCAAGCTTTTGTTCTAATCAAGCATGTAGTATAAGCTCGGCAAAACCAGGACCTTTGGTGCTTTTTGAGTCTGTATTTTCTCTTACTTGTATCTATGCCAAGCATCTGTATGAGACCAGCTTCACAGAGCAATGTCTTTACTTAGGGGTGGCACCCACTTACCCTGGGGAAAGGTGGTACCATCTTTCCCATGGCAGTCACTAACCAGAATTTTGTAACAGGGATGTAGTTGTTTATAAATGGATAATATGCCAGATCTAATAGAGGGACACAGTGTGAATGTTATACACACCTCACCGGGGGCATGTTCCCTATTTGTACTTGCAACCATTGCTAATTTCAGAAGAAAAAAACTCAGCAAAACACAGAAAACAAACACCACACAAACCCAAACACACATTTTCACTATGTTGTGTGCTATAACTGCTTCTTGAACCGCTACATCTGGAACAATAAGCTTTGTTTGAGATCTGTTTAGAATGGCTAACACATTTAATGGAAGATTCTCCATTTGAAGAGTCAATTCATTCAAGAAAAAAAATAACAACTTACTGCACTTGTTTCATGTCTTTCCTTCAAGGGGGGAAAAATGTTACTGTGAATTGTTTTCAGCCCCATCCTTATCCAGATTTCACTGTAAAGCCTTGTTCCAGGGCAAGGACTTTATCCTCTTCCAAGTCAACAGCTCCTCATGCAGCACTACTGCCACTTCTCTTTTGCTCAAACTTTCAGAAATGCTTTGGTTTATACCACTGTCTGAAAGCAGCACTTCATGCAGCACATAATATGCAAGTACGGAATAGATTTTTAAGGATCTAGCAAATATGACATTTGCTGGAAACTGTTTCTGGGTTCATACAGCTGGCTATTTTCTCATTATCATCAATAAAGAGAGGAAAGCTGTTTGAAAATACAGCAAATCGTGACGGGAATCCTTCTCATCCACATGCTGGATCTGCTATCTCATAGCATCATTTCAGTTGGAAGGGATATTTAAAGGTCATCTAGTACATGGCCCCTGCCATGAGTAGGGACATCTCCAAATAGATCAGGGTACTCAGGGCACTGTACAACCTGACCTCGACTCTTTCCAAGGATGGGGCACCTACCATCTCTCTGGGCAACCTGTTCCAGTGTTTCACTATCCTCATCATTAAGTATTTCTTCCTTCTATCTAGCTGAATCAACCACCCTCTTTCAATTTAAACCCATTACCCCCAGTCCTTAACTTTACCTCATCCCAGCTTGTCAAGCCATGTGTTACTTTAGTGTCAGTTCAGGCAAAAAGTGCCACCGTGGCAACAAATATTATAATTCACATAAACCACACAGAAATACCAGATACAATATTATTAGAGGCAGGTAGTCTCAAAAGCAGTTTTGAGTAGAGTCTGTGATCAAAATTAGAGCTAGAACATGCAGGTTGCCCATGCTCCAGCAGAAAATTAGCATGAGGAAATCATAGAAATCCACAAATACTGGGTACTCTTACCACAGGAAACAATGCAAGTCCCCACTGGCAGTTAGAACAAAACCCACAGCTAACCTGGTTTTCGTTAGCAATATTTAGTAGGGACCTACAGATATTTTATGTTGTAATTAAAATAATTCCAAATGAAGCCTTTTGTCCTATTGAAAGGGAATGCTTCTATTTTTTATTTTATTTTATATAAATTTAAATTGAGTTAAGCTTTGATTTACCCTATTGGATTAAAAGCCTCCAGTTGCTCATTTTTCCACAGAACAAGGGGTGCCAGATTTGATTAGTCTAATTTATACTCTCCCCTCTGTTGTGGGTGAGGATACACTTACACTTCAAAGTCTCAAAGTTGTCAACACTCATTGGATAAAGGAAAACAGTTTCTTTTTCAGGCTTCACTGTTAGAGCTATTTTTATTTCAGAAAGGATTTCCTTTTCATTCTATAGAGCAATTTGACTATTTAAAAAGCTATAAAATGGGCCCATTAACATGCTGGAATAACACGTGCATCAGCTTCATACTTCAACCCACCTGCCCCACCATACATGTGCAAATGCAATCTACAGGACAGACTCCTGAGGGCCTCCAATTAGTCCCTGTCTACTGTTCCTTCATTTGGCAATGAATCCCTTGCTGAAACTGCCTAGTGCTGCAATATAATTAACTTATCACCTTAGCTATTCCTCACTATGATAGCAAAAATAACCCCAAACAACCAAAACACCCCACAAAACACAGAAAAAACTAGCTTATATCCAGAGAAATGACCTAACCTCATGAGGGATTTACTCAAAGCCACATAATTCCAGGGTCTTGAGCCGAGATCAGTTTTATGAAACAAGTTCATAATTTTAATTGGTATTAGTCTTTCAGAATAAGAAGAGAAACATTCACTTTCTCCCTCAAGCAGAAAAAAAATGAATTATTGGAGAAGATTAAAAGTTACGTGAGTGAGACATACCAGTTTCAGTTTTCATATTGAATTCAAACTGCTGCTTTTGTTGTTCAAGCATCATTTATGAAAATTTGATAAGCTCTTTAAAAGACAGAGTTAAGGTGAAGTTACCACAATCACACAGCATTTTTACCATTAAGTTCCACAAGTATACATTTGTTTTTCCACTACCAAAGAGATTTTAGAGATGTTGCTGATGATCTTACAATGTATTAATATTTATAAAAGAAATTAATGGAGCTCTTTATCAAATATTGCTTTAAATATCTAAAGGATCATGAAAAACATTTTGAAATATAAGATAAGAAAATAAATGAGGTTCCTTTTGCCTTCTACTGGAAAATGTGTTAGTCTGAAATGTTTCTATGCCTGCAAAATAAATTGAAAACAAATCCATTAGTTTCAGCCTACAACCATACATCTCCTGAATTTCAGAAGTGACTCCCCCTAATCAAGAGGCACTAAGTATTTTTGTGAAGAGAAAATAATAAAAGAGTCAGGCTCAGACCCAACTAGCTAGCAAATTGTAACTCCAGTCCATGTCATCTTCTGGAAAAGTAACCAGATATCTTCACTAGGGCAAGGAGAGATCATGTGTCACAGTCCATGACTTGTGAAAGTACTGATCTCTCCTTACAGCTGAAGGAGGCTGGATAACATTGGATGCCTTATTAAACATGGATGTCTTCTCCATGACCTGCACAGACCCACAGCAGTTACCCAGCATTCGGTCTGTTCTACGACTGCAGCTCTCTCACAAGGCTGATGCAGAGATGGGCAAGGACAAGGTTTACTCCATTACTGGTGCTGCCCCATGCATGCATTAGATGTTAGAAAAAAATTTTACTGAAAGAGTTGTCAGGGCCTGGAACAGGCTGCCCAGGGAGGTGGTTGAGTCACCATCCCTGGATGTGATATGGTCTAGCATAGGACAGGAACAGTTGGACTTGATGATCTTAAAGGTCTTTTCCAACCTTGTGATTCTGTGATCTTCCCAGGAAAAGCAATTGAAGAATGTTATTTCAGCTCTCCTTTTTCCCCCAAATATACCTCTCCCCACCATTCACACAACGTATGGCAATACAGTCTGCATTCATGTCCATAGCACCTTCCATGGTTTGATATTGCAGCAAGACAGTTTACTCCTGTCTCTTGCTACAGAACCAGGGAGACACAATACTAGAAATCAATAATAAATGAATGAGACCATACAGCACATTGGCCACTATTGATTTTCTCCACACATTGCCATCACTCTGGGCAGTTAGAGGAAAAGCCACAGCCCCATTTACACAAGTTACAAGACAATACTCTAGGGAGACCGGTGATAGCTGTGAACGCTCTAGTCACTGGCAAATCATTTCCACCTTGCCATGCTACCCGTAAGCCCCTGGCTGTGAGGCACTGCCACCTACAAAGCAGCACGGGCATTAGTCAGTTCTGCTCTGTACCCCATGAGCACTGATAGCACAGCCTGACTTCTGCAGCAGGAATCACCAGCTCTTTTTATGCAATGCTCATAGAGCTCCTGCCAGGCTATGTTGCACCTTCATATCCACCCTGCTCTGCCCTCGAGGGAAGGGCGCAACATGCCACTCCAACAGCCAAAGCGACTCTGTCATAACCTGACCTCCACTCACTCCGCAGATGGCCCTGTGCACTCCTCAAAGATACAGGGCTCCATCTGCTCAGGAACACCACCCGTGCACCCCACAAAGGCTGTTGGTGACTTCTCTTCCCTGGGAACACATGATAAACACGACCAAGTCCTTCCAGCACCAAACATCTCCCCAAAACCCAAACCAAGCAGGTCAATCTGAAAACCTACACTGAAATCAATTCTTTTCTCTTCGAGTTGTCATTTGTACTGGAGCAAAATGAAGGCCAAGAAATACCTATACAATACTCCATTTATCACAATGTTGGTATATGAATGTTTTGGGTGTACGCTGCACAATGTAGAAGGTAACACAGAAGTAAAACCAGTGCTTGTGTTCATAGGGAAGAGTAATTGAAGAGGAGAAAAATCTACAGCACTTAGCAAACATTTACAAGACAAACAGGCAAACTTGCAAGCTTCAGTCAAAAATGCAGCAATTTGTTTCATCCCTACGTTTCTCAAAAATTTAGTTAAGCGCAAAGTTTATAATATAACCCTGGAGAACACATAGTTGGTGACATACGGGAGGGTAGCCAACTGGGATCCAAGAGCATATAACATTGCTCCAAAAGGTGAAAGTTTTCATTAGTGCTATATCCACAGGCTAGCTACAAGGGTAGTTTTACCCAAGTGAATGCAGAGGTTACTTAACTGGACACGCAAACACAAATAACAATGAATTTAGTTATTTGACATCATTTTTTCCACCTTAGTTTTTATACTTGAGTCAACTAAGCAAAGGCTGTCTCTCCCCACAAGGTATTGTTTGAAATTTCTGCCATTTACCAGTGAAAGTACAGGTAAAGAACTGAAGGTACGGACAGCTTTTATTTTTTACAATTGTCAGGCAGACCATGAACCATCACATAGTGAAGCTGATTCTCACATTCATGAGTTTATTTCCACTGTACCACAAAAGTCTGGAATATCAGCTCTCACCTATCTGGAGGTGTATAAAGGGAGTGATCATCAAATAGGTGAATATAAAAGTTTTGAATTGCAGTCTTGAATACAATAGGAGCCTGCCACGTGCATGTGTAACACAGTATGACTTTTTGTGCGTAACTTTTCACATCTTTTAATCACACTGGAAGAAATTCTGACAGGGACATACATATTCCAGCACCTAAAGGGACACTGTGCCAACATCCCTCTTAGCAAGTGAAAAGCACACTAGTGTTTCTATATAGTCAAGGAAGGAAGGTAAAAATTTTAAAATTAATAAACTGATTTCAACAGGTAGAAAAGATTAGCATTACGTTATGACTTCTGTTGAATGATTAACCTTGTGTCTCAGGGGAACAGACAGTTCAAAAACATAGGCTTTCACTTATGCATGAAGTGTAAAAGGCTACTCAACCTACCTGAACATGTCTACATGAAACGATGTGTAAAAGGCTACTCAACCTACCTGAACATTTCTACATGAGCGTTGAGCATCTGTACACCCCATTTGGGCAAAAGAATAGTAATAACATAGTTCAACAACATAAAAATAAACAGTCATTTCTGTAATTACTTGTAATAGTATAGAAATAAGAAGAGCAGCTGATGTGAAGACCTAGAAGGTTATTACATCCTTTAGTTAAAAATATCACAGGCAGTCAAGTGTAGCCACAATCAAGTCACCACTGATAGAGGTGGATCAGCAAAGAGGTCCAACACCGGGACCTGACACAAGCTGCCAAGGACTCTGCTCAAGTTATCCTGGTCACAGACCACCCTCATTAGCTCTTCAAGCAGCCACATACACTGGACAACACTCATCTACCACAGAGGTTAAACTGGCACTTGTAGGGGAGAAGAGCACCAGGGCTATGCAGGCACCACAGCAGATAAGAGGACCTGAGCTCCTGAGATCTATTCTGACAGCTGAAGTAGGAGAGGAATGAGGTATAAAGCATCAACATGCAAAATACAATGACATGTGAGAAGTTTTTAGAGCCTCCAGAAGGGCCAGCAGTGGTTGTATTTGTATAAAGCATTATTAGATGCTGCTCTGTTTCAACATATACACAAACCAAAAACTGCCACGTAACTTCTATGGTCACACTGCCAGACCCAAGTCCAGGTAATGGCTAAACATGACAGCATAAGCTGTATCCAGGACAATAACCAAGAATAATTTCTAAGAAGCCAGAAATCACTTTGATTTCTGATAATGTTAGCAAAAGCAGAGATAAAGAACTCAGAGAACTAACACTTCTCAATATTTGATAAAGCACAGAGTAAGGGGGCCATTGCATCTCAACACCACTGACTCACAATGTCAGCTTAATTTTATTTCTTGTACATGTAACTTATTCTCAATATGTGAAACTGGAGGAATATACAGAGGTGAAAAAACCTCCACCTAAAAATCTTAAACCCCATTCCCCAAAATCTAGACCATAGAGCCTCAGTACAGCACTACTTGATGCAAAAAGAAATTATGAAAAAGCCAAAAAGCATTAAAACACTTTAATTTTTCCCCCTTTTTGTTACACAGGTCTATCAGGAAAGAGTAGCTTTACCAAGTACAATGCACCTCTAGTTATTCCTCTGACTTGTGAGTTATAAAAAATTGGATTTGTTCCTCTATTGATGTTAATCCTTAGAATATTGACTATCGTGTATTAATTAAAAATTAAGAAAGGACATTAAATATTAGTTAAGTATTAATTTTCTGACATTAAAATCTGTATTATCCTTAATTTAATTTACCCAAAATAATAAAAAACAGAGAGCCTTATTTTGGCAGCATATCATACTTTGGAATAATTTAATTAATCTGGTCTTAGTAAAATCTGGAATCAAAGTACAGCTGTTGAGCCATAATGATTCTTGAATCCCTGGTATCACGCTGAAAACTTTTTCTTTCTCGCATTACTACAAGATGGTCCAACATTGGGGAAAGTTTAGAAAAATAGCATTGCAGTCAATTAATACTTGTCAAAAGTGTTACTGCTCTTTAAAGTATTGATCACGATGACTGAAATATGCTACCTTCCCTGGGCACACGATTCAGTGATTGAACCAGTCCCTGGTTTGTACGCCTTTTCTTCCAGCAAGAGCCCAGATAGCAATTTCTAATGCAAAAAGAAACGCTGAAGGGGTATTTCAGTCAGAGGCTGGTTTTCCCTCCTACTTAACATACCCAATGTCCATCTTTTCGTTGCTGTTTTCTTGTGGCTGATGAAATTTGACCCCGGCAATAACAATCCACACCGGAAGCTAAAAAAATCACCCAAAACACCCTGCCCCACCACTGCCCACCTTTGCTTTACACTTTAATTCTCTGCACAATCCCTGCATTACAACTGCAGGCAGAAATGCATTTCCTTTACAGCAGCTTTGAAACAGCCTTCACAGTTTATCTTTACGTTAATTCTCTGCAGCTGTTGGGGATGGTGGCAGGCACCGGCCACACGCGGGACCCCGCCGCAGCGCCCCAGAAGCGTTTTGTCATTTCTGCCTTTCTCCCCCTAATCCCCTTTGCTGGCCGCAATCCGACCAACGCCTCGTGAAAAAACAGATGGCAGTAACCGATCTGATCCGTAATTGTGGCCAGTTAATAGCAGAGGATAAGAGTGAGATAAGGACCAAGCGCTGGTGGCCAGCTGCTGCTGAGTTAACCCTTCCTGGCATTGCCTCGGTGGGGCTCTGCTGCTTTCAAAATCCCAGGGATGAGTTATGGTTATTTCCAGTTCCCTATTTTCGCTTTTTGCCATTTCAATCATTTCAGGGCTTTCGTGCCTATCAGGATAATGAATTTAAAGCCTGATTCTTCCTTTCCACCTTTCTATCAAGGATCACAACAGCCTCTGCTGTCCCTGAATTTCTTAGTGGAGCAGGTAACCCTTGCTTCATTTTAAAGAGGGGTCAGAGAGGAAAAGAGAAGTTAAATGACTTCTCCAAAAGCTCAGGACCAGGTTTATGCTGTTATATATACAGCATAACACAGTTTAAGCAAAGGAGTTGCTCTGTTTTTCAATCAATACAAATGGAAATTCCTTATGCCAAGCTACAAATGCCAGACTGAAAAAAGGGAAAAACGCAACTGAAAAATAAACTTCAAAATAATGCACAGCCATTTAATACAAAAGCAAGCTCTGTCCTAAGGGATTGAGATGTGGTGGCTTTACTTTCTAGTCATGTACTCCTACCCAGTTAAAAAAAAAAAAAATCACTTCATGACAGTACTTGTCACACATTGCTCATATTGTCAACTTCTCACACCAGTAAAGAACTCCAACTACTGCTAAAATGTATTCAAAAAACTTCATGACGTTTATGTCCCATTCAAAGTCATGGATATTTTATTGAAGCCAAAGCTTTGCAGGGGGAATCTTACTCAGAGCAGGGACAAGATGCTAAAGTTCCATTCACATAAAAATATAGTTTCAACTTTCTATGAAGGAGGAATGTCTAATTTTACTTCAAAAAGTATTTAAGAACTTGCAGTGTTACTGATCCAGATGGTATGAACAGAAAGAGGTGAACTCAAATATAACCATTTTGGATTTGTGGTTTTTTGTGGTGGTGGGTTGGTTTTTTTTTTGCAAAACAAAATGGTTTTGATAACTTACTCAAAGTTTTCCTTAACAGAAATTTTAATATTTTTGCTATAAACTGAAATAGCAATTTTCCAAACTCTTAAAAATCCTATTCAAAACCCCAGGTTTTCCATTCTTCACAAGATTTGAGAGAGCCCTAACTCAGTTATGGTAAAGGACAGCACTGACCACATTCAACAGGAAATCTTCCTACATAGAGCTCAGGGTAAACACAGACCAGAGGCTTACAGAATTTGTATTCTAGTTAAAAACATTCCTGTTAAAAGAAAAAAGGAAGTAGTAGATATGAAGTAATTTCACTATAGGTCATAATATGTCACACTTTCAAGTCTAAAGCCTGTGGTTTATCAAATTACTCCACTTTTTTAGCAAATGAGATTGAATCACCATTGTTTTGCCTGTAGGCAGTCACTGAAAGCTTGCAGGTTGTATTCCAGTAGCACCTCCCCAATCCCACACTGGCTAGTACGCTGTAGGTGCACCCCTTAGGTGGCCAATGCCATTTTCACTGAGTTGTCTCAGCTCTGAATATCGTCTAAAACAGAAAGTTTAGAAATGCTAATAGATTGACTCCTTCGTATCCGCTCATACCATCTGTATTTCCCTACAGACAGGAGCACTTGGTTTTTACAAGGCAGGTGCACATCCTATCCTCTTACTGTTGCCATTATTCAGAAAGAGAACAGGTCACTATTTAATCACAAAGGACACCATGTTACAATATAAACCCATCCCCTGAACAGCTTCAGTAGATACAGCAGCAGGAAATCGCAGGATTGTGCTGTGCAAGTCAAACAGAACATATAGTGCACCACTATAAAAAGCACCAACTACTATGTTATCCACCATGCAACTATTCTTAATATTCCACCAGACATTTTCATTCTGCTCATGGGAAAACCTGTGAAGCTATTTCAGAGGCTTAAACCTCTCCTGCTTAACAGGAAATTCCTTGAAGGTGTGTCTCCATTGTGTCTGCTCAGGAGGCAGAAACATGATTTGTCCGTTTTAGACCTCTATGACATTTGGGCATCCTGCACAAAGAGAGTCAAACAGACTCCAAGTTTATCCTGCAAGACAAGTGGAACTGCAGAAATCTAAAACATTACATTTAGGGCATCACATAAAGCAAAGACAGCAGTTTTTCATCTCTTAAGAGGTGTTCAAAAACTGCAGTAGACTTTGGTAACGATTGTTCTGCTTGCCAACTAGTAAGGAATTGCCAGCGTGGCTGCATGTACTATTTCCCCCTCAACTCTCTTCAGGCCACTCAGACTTCTGTAAAATGCAGCTTTTTCCTTGAGCTAAAAGTGAGAGCAACAGTGAGTTTGGCCTCTAGCTGTCAATGACTTTCTTTTCTGTTTTCCCTTTTACTTCTCTGTGGACCAAAGATAGCTGTTTCAGAGAATTGGGTCTTCTTCTATTGATTAGGTAGATTTTTGTTAGTAATTATATCGACAGTTACCAGATAGTAATTTATAAGGTTGGCACTTGCACTGTGGCGGGTCCCTGCAGCAATGCAACAGGAAAAACATCGCCTTATCAACTAGTAAACTACGTTCTGCAGTGCTATAGAGGCACTTCTTGGGTGGAACATCGCAATGACTATGGCTTGAACCACATGGAGCATATGAAGAATTCACCCAAGTACAGACTTTGGTGGGATTAAGCCAAGTACAAGCCACCCCAGCAATGGGAGAGCAACCGCCACTTGATGCTGTATAGTGCAGGGATTGTAATGATTATACATTTTCTAATCCTGCTTCCTTCTGGTGAAACAATAGATTTACTATGACTTTATAGCCACCGTATGTCAATCAGTTGGGTTTCCATCACCAGCATTCCTCCCTCACCGCTGACATGTTGCTTCCACTTGGCCATAAGCCCCACGCTAAACCCTTTCGTGCCGTGGAGTTTGATTCAGGCAGGGGGAACAGCCCAGCTCACGTGTCCCTCCCGCGAGCGCAGAAGGCTGCGGTTGAACATCTTGTTTTTTCATTTGCTATAGACATTTGTTCTTGCAGCTGACCATGTGCAGGAGAAATTGCTCATGTTCCAGAAAAGGACAGCTGCACCACAAATTACCTTAAACCTCCTTGCTCCAGGGATTATCTGGGTACAGTGAAGTGTGTGTATCCTAGGGCAGGGGCCTTTTCTTACTATAAACAGAGTTATTAACCTCTTATTTACCAGAAGTATTTATAAACTCAACAATGGAGACAGTCACATCTTTCTGGTAATCATTTTTTTGGATGGTCTATCACTCTACACTCACAGGCTTATTTCCCGGACTACTACTTAAGTAGTTTTCCCTCAGCACTTACATCTGCGACTAGCTACCTGTACTCAAGGGACAACGTAACCCTCTTGGGGCTGTGGACATGCAAGACTGGGGACTCTAGCTCCTCTTTGCAACATTCTCCTTTTTGGATCCTGCTACAGCAACCTCTCAGAGGTCTTCCTGAGAAAAATCTCTATACAGATTATGCCATGCTCTAATCTTGGCATTTACAAGAGGAACTACAGAAAAAGCAGGATCATCATTAAAATCAAAGACAATCCAAGGAAAAATTTCCATCTTGAAATTTGTAAGCATTAGCTGACTATTGTTCAGCATCAGGTGAGGAACCAGTCAAGGGACAGGCAAAGACAAGGTCACTGATACAGGTTCAAGATGACAACCTACTTTTCTCAAATATAAGTAATAATGAAGACATAACTATATGGACCTTCAAGACATAACAACATCCTGGCTATTTAAAATTTGTTCCCCTAGACTTCTGTTTTTCTCCTTTTATTTTTTCCATTAACATAAACGTTTTGAGTATAAAGAGGCTTTTTTTACATGTACTTCACATGAAAACTTTTAGCCTCCCTTTAACTGACATCAGTGTACTACCTCTTGAATTCTGCTCTAAAACCAATACCTGCACTTTGACACTGCAACAAATTCTCTGCTACAGCAAATAACCTCAGAGAAGTCCTATCCATTTCCAGCAGCAGACGTCTTAGCTCAGTCCCCTCAAAATTGTTCTCTCTATTTAAATGGAGGAGAGGTTGACATATTTAGCATACACAAACACACTTGTTTTTATAAAACATCTATCTGCAAGTAATGAAGCTAAAACAAGAATGAAAAGAGAGCAACCTTAATAAGGCCCCTCCACTTAGAGAATTCTCTAACATCAGTGATGCAAACATTTGTGCAACTAAAAACATGTCTTCACAGTCTAACTTCAAATAGGAGTCAAGTGGAAATTTCATGCATTCTCCAACTCTTCATTTGTAACTGGATGCCAATTAAGAGTTTTGGAAACAGATGTCAATCAAAACCTGGACTATAAGAGATAACATGCAAATAGAAAAATACCAAAAAACACTGTGACCAATAACTGTTTCCTAAAAATAATTTTTAAGAGTTACTGCTTTGTTAGGCACAGCTGTCCAGCTGCCATAGTGCTCTTGTAGACATACTGTTCAACATATTTAACAGGCCTGATGGCAGTATACTCTCATCTTCAGCCATTAACTGGCTACCTCATGGCTTCAGCACGTAACTTAGCACTAGACAGCGTTACCTTTCACTGCAGTTCCCAGATACTAAACCATTTTGCATCAGGCAGGAGACCTGCCGAAAAGGCAGAAAGCACCATGGACCCAGAGGTCAAGACCTTATGTGGCATTGCTGGCTTGATGGCAATTCTCAACATTTTTTGAAGAGCCTTCCCCTGAGTTGATTCAAAATTAAATCTTCCAGAATTTCTACAAGATGCAAAGTTGAACATAAGTTCCTATTTGAGGCATTCTTTTTAGCGTGCACATTAGTAAATCAGATTATTTTAGAGACAGCTAGGATCTCATGTGTAGATCCATCAAGGGCAAATACAGGATGTATTTAGGGAGACTTATTTATGTACAGAAAACACACGAGCAGCATCCTCAGCAAACCTAGGAATTAGATTACAGCTGCCAGGGCAAAAGTTAATAACAGCTTTTTCTATTTTTTTATATATGGTACTCAGCTTCTTACCTATTGTAAAAGCCCTCTAAATAGGTTTTCAGCATTCTTAATTGTAAGCTGCCCTGTTAAAAGTACTATGACCCTCATGTGCAATAGTATAATATGATTTGGAAATACAATTGTTGTTATATCTAGAGTTAAATGCTTCCTAGATTCAAATAATCTTGTATTTTTAGGTCACCCATTCACAATACTGGATAGCAACACTCTGAGTTATTTACATATACTTCATCGTGTCAAGACCTTATCTAATAAAAGTAAGGATATCACTACATATTAATTTATCTAAGTTTCTGCAAGGACAAGCTATAGCATCTTTCTAAGAAGTGTTTCCATTTCTTGCAAAACTTTCACTCTGATTCCAAGTAGCATTATCACTGTGATGCTTTTATCTAGGATCTATATTGTATTACACTTCTAGAAGTCAAAGGTCAGCTATTGCTGGGAAAACTATGCCACACAAATTCCTGAAGTGCACTGGCAGCCCACAGCCACATCAAGACCAGTCTAAAAATAAGTCAATTTGCTCTGGTGCA
This sequence comes from Zapornia atra, assembly GCA_013400835.1. Classification (NCBI taxonomy): domain Eukaryota; kingdom Metazoa; phylum Chordata; class Aves; order Gruiformes; family Rallidae; genus Zapornia; species Zapornia atra. The sequence continues at coordinate 51,910 of VZTU01029490.1, read as the reverse complement.
GAAAGCAAAGTACCAATCATCTTCCTTCCACTGTTACCAAACAAGCCAGAAT
>VZTU01029490.1:19955-51809 GCA_013400835.1 Zapornia atra | reverse complement strand
AAAAAAAAAAAAGGAGAAATCCTGGAAGGAATCAAACCACTGCTTTTTGTTAGAGTGGTAAGTACAGTAGTAACCTCAAAGCATATCTGAAAATAAGATCTCATTGGTGCTTCTGAAATGAGATTCTCAGCCTCTTTTCATTTTATCACACAGTCCTCTCTCAGCATCTGAAGCTGGCTGTAGTCTACATATAAAAGAACTTTAAAGATCACAAAAAAACCCAGTCTATCAATGAAAGAGAAAATGGACCAGATTTTTAAGAGACCAAGAAATAAGCACATTTGTACTAGTATTCTTCATATACTCATATGAGCAAGAGAAAAATCTCTTTCTCATCACTGCTTTCCACTACAGCATTTAGAGAAGTCCAAGACACTGGGGCTGCCAGCCCTGCAAGGATTTCTTTGTAATATTTTCATTTGTTACTGGAAAGTATGGAATATTGGTATCTTCTGACCTGGTGCACACATACCCACCACCCTTGCCAAAACTGCCAACTTCTTTCTTCTACCAGCAGAGCAGAACACATCTACAAGGAGATCAAGCTGTATCCTATTCTGGCTTTTGCTTTTTCAAGCCTTTTCCTCCTCAGTAAACTTTCATTGATCTAACATGAATTAGTCAGTTTTGTCCACCAGAAAAGACTAATCCTTACTGATTTAGTGAAGTAGTATCTTAGAGTATAATGGATACATTTGAGCTGGAAACAATGTAGACATCCAAAGGGTGCAATTAGTACAATATATTTTCAGACCAAGCACTACACTTAAAAGAGATGGTTCTGCTAGTGCTAGAAACACTCGATCTGTCCACAGTTTTCCCAAAGCCTGTGTACCAGAAAAAACCCCAAAAACATCTCAGGAGACAAGAGCATGTAATTTTATCAGCTCGAATACCTCAGTTTTCTCTGTCCTTCTCCACAAGAAAGGGGCCCCCCAACAGCTGGAACGGAGTCCCCTTTCCAAATATCTCCATTTCCTTATGGTGTCCCAAAAGCAGGGAGGTGGCCAGAATGCTGGCCTGCTCCTGCAGGATTGGACAAGGCTCTGTTTCAGTAGGGAACACAGAATTTCCTCCACCCCAGACAGAAAGGGCTTACCAGCTGCAGGGAAATCATTGCACCTGAATGAGACAGGAAAGATTTGGCTTCCTCAGAAAGTCTTGTGTGGTGAGGAACAGGGAAGTGATGGAGTTTTGGGGGTTTTTTGTTTGGTTTATGATTTTTATTTTCCTAGGCACTTTAGAGATGAGAAGAAAACTCAGGTGAGTTGTTCAACTGGGATGCCAAAGAGCCTGAGGTTAACACTTCAGATTCATTTATTTCATTAATAGTTTCATATTTAGAGAGCAGAAGCTATAGGGATTTACATTGACTTTAATTCCCAGGAAGGAGCCACATGGCATCAGAATGTTTGTGGCCTGCTTAGACAGCTCTGGAGGAAATCTTCACACACAGGGAGCAGAGCCCTGGCCATGTCCCCCACAGTAACTGGGACAGCTATGGGCAGAATTCACCCTTCTGATTTCCCCATGGTTATAGCATCCATGTAATGCAGCAAAGCAGAAAAGGTGGCACCTACCTACCCCTTCCAGAAGACAGCCTGAAGTGCATCCTAAAGTCCATTTTGAAACACTCACCATTCAAGAATCAGTCCCACTTCTGCCACGAGCATCAGTCAGGACCCTCTTAGCTATAGGACCTTTGTGCAGAGCATGCAAGACGCTGCCAGGCTGTTCAATGACGGCAGCCCCGCTCAAACTTGCACAGTACATCCAGAACGTTTCAAGAGAGATCGACTGAGGCCCCTCTTTTCCACTGCTTTCAAAAAGTAAATCAAATCAAAGCTCACAGTTCCACAGTATTAATTACATTGTTTTATATTAAAACACTAAAATATACCCCACTTGCTTTTTTCCTATCTTATTTAATGTGCATTAATTAAAGAAAGAAGATGGCATTACTGAACTGACTATGGTTTTTACACAAGTAAGGAACCAAACAATCCCTACTTGGATGCCTTTTCAGCTACAGATATCAAAGAAAGTGTAGCAGTTTTCTAAAGCATCCTTATTTTTCATGTGGCAAATAAAATGAGAGTCAAGCATCAGGAAAGATGCACAGAGTAGGCTATAGTTTTTATGGCATATAGTGTCAAGTGACACTGACACACTGACATTGTCCAGGGGATGATCAACTATAAAGCATTTGAAATCACAAAAAAATATTCCTATCTAAAATAGCATCCTTCAGCTTATATCTCCTTGCCATCATTAGTACTACAACAAAAAAAGACACCAACCCACACCATTTTAAAGTGTCTAGACTCTCTGAAGAGGGGAAAAAAGAATAGGGCTGAAAGAGTTAAAGAGTTTATTGTGCTTTTACACACTTGAAGAGATCATCTTTCAACAATGGCAGTGAAATCAGCATGTAGGCCTAATTTTCTATGGTTGAACCTTGAACGTGAATCATTATATTACAATGTACTTATTGATTTCAACAGGAAGAGGATTAAGCCCAGAAAATCAGGTTAGCAACCTGAAACTGGACTGAGGAAAATGGAATTTTTCTGGTACTAAAACCCTCTTATGTTATGTAAAATACATTAGAATTTTAAATATGAGATTTGGCCATTTGGAAAATATTCTTAACATCTCAAAATTCAGCAGAGATGTGACAAGGTCAGTGAACTGAAAATCCAATTACTAACCAGTACCTTGAATAAAAACCCATGCTATTACTCCACATATTATACAGTATGATCTGACTTTACCTACTTGCACAGACAGATGTAAAGTGAAAGGTGTTTTAATGGAATATTCAACAGTCATAAAGAGAAGACATCGGTGACCACTGAGTGCTGTTTGTTGGCTGCCAGTACCACGTTACCACATTTCCATCATGTGCACCTAATCAATGTACACACACAGAAGGTACACACAGTGTACATACGCTTCAAGTACAACCAGAACATCAAATTGTTTTCATCTACCTGTTCACTGGAATTACCGACCTGACTTAGCCACAGGTGCTGGCCCTTGCTCCTGCTTTCCCTTCCCACCACCCCTTAAATTACTGGAGAGCAAGTAACACGTTGCAGCTGTGCAGCCATTAACCCTCTGTGCATTATTACTACTTGCTAAAGCTGGTGACATCAGCTCCTGAAATAATTTACCCAGAACTCTTCCTTGTAAAAGCCCCAGTTCTGGAAGTTTACAGTTTTGACAAGCACACAATTTGGACAGAAGTTTTCTGTAAGGGACATATTCCTCTCTAAGTTTGCTATGTATGCTGTTAAAGTGTTGAAGATCTTTGCTGAAACAGCTATTTCCTTGTCCTTGTAGTTTAAAAAAAAAAAAAAAAAAAGCAAGCCTGTGGAGTCATTAGCCTGGGAGTTTCCAGAACTCACAGGCTTCGGAACAGAAACACCACAAGGACCAGCCTGAGCACAAAGATGGTCCCTTTGGCCCCTAAAAAAAAAACCCAACACCTAGTTTGCCCAGATATAGTTGTTTCCCCCTCAGTCTAGCTCAGGCAATCCCAGCTCAGCTGCACTCCACCATCCTGCAGCTCATACACGCCAACTGGACCATGAAGAAAACAAAACACCTGAGAGGAAGAGGGGGAGAGGCAGGTTTGGGGCAGGAGAAGACAAAGCTGGCAGTGACAAGGCAGGCTGCTCTGATTACTTGGGGCTTTTTTCCATTACCATCTGTACTGCCATGGCTTTCAGACAACCCATAAAGGGAATTAAATAAAAAAGTTTAAAAAAAGAAAATAAAAATAAAGTTTGGGGTTTTTTTTAAACATGTGTATAATGCCCCAGCACATCACTTTGCCTTGTCTGGGCTTTTCTAACCTCTGCTGTCACTGTCAGTCCAGCCAACTGGGTATGTGGCACCATGGTTTAAGCAGATCTGTGGCTTGCAGCAAGAGAGTTGGGAAGCAGCTTGAACGCTGGCACAGGCACCTTTCTTTCAAATTATTTAGAAGAGATTTTGACCAAATTCCACATCCAACAAATGTTCCTTAAAATGCTGTGGATAAGGATTTTCTTACACAGAGAATAGCAGTATCTTAGTTTAGAAAGCAAGCTGCAGACATCTTCAGCTGCTTTGATCTTCCAATGACCCAGTAACAAAAACAGACTCCGTAAGCAATGAGCAAGTCACATACTTCAATGAGTAAGCACACAGTGCATTGAAATCTTTAACTTACTACAAACACTGAAATCACTTAGGTGTGTCAGAGAAGAGGGAAATTATTCTGGAAAACTTTAGCAGGAGTCCAGGGATACATGGTAACACATGGGCGGTATTGCTCTTGAGGCACCATCTCATTTCCCTTTGAAGTAGTTTAGGACAAATATATAGGGCTGATAAAAGGGCTTGAACTAGAATATGGAAATACTGGAAGTGACAAACCCTTCATCAAGCAAAAGAAAAAAGTGCAGCAAGGATGGGAAATGAATCCAAACTCACAATCACAAGATATCTGACTCCCCCTCTTCTGCCTCCCCAGAAGTCACCTGCTGCCTGCACATTGGTAGCATTTACTACCACCATTTGCTTCAATCTGCCCTCAGTGGGTCACAGACTCTTCTTGGTCATCACCATGACTTGTGTCCAGCGAAGTGGCTCTCTAGTGGCCCTCACACAAGGGCAGAAAAAATGCTATTCAATTCCACTCCAGGAGCGCTTCGCTGAAGCTACAGATCAAGAACAATAGATCTGTGGGATTCCTACTGCCTTGACACACACAAGGGGGGATGGAGCAAGCCCAAACGAAAGCTACTGGAGACAAAAAGATTTCTTGTTAAGCTGCAAATTTTATCTTGTATGGGACCTCATGGCATGGAGTTGTTTAGGGTAAATTGCAGACTAAGGTAAATCCAGACAAATATTTCAATTCTGTTTTTAATCATGCCTTTGTTAATTAATTTCATGGCCGCTTGGGAACAAGCACTTTGCACTGAATTCAAAAGTAAAAAACTGCTTTATAGATATAAGTAATCACACACATCAAGTAACTAAGTCTTTCCAAAGTTAAATTAACTACACAACCAGCAAAACCACAATTTTCAAATTTTGGCTCTCCAAGTACAAGGTGACATGTTTCCAAAGCCCTAGGGCACCATGTCTCCCTTGGGAGCTGACAGAGGGCAGTACCAGAGGAACCTCAGAGGAGGCAAAGCCATGAGCACTCCAGCCCTGAGTACCTCTGTGCTAGTTCCAACACCGGCCAGAATGGAGCAGGGAAACAAGCATGGATCAGGAATGTTGAGTCCCAACTTTGGACACCTATAGCCAAAATGAAGCTTGGTGTAGAGGGCAGAATATTCAAGCTCCACAGAGGTATAGAAAGGTTACATCTCTTCTTTGAGTCCAATAAACACCCACTGCCTACCAGCAGCGTGGCTTCCACTCAAGGTAAAAGGCGGCAATAATGGAGTTTGCCACCAATTATTCAGTCATGCATGAAGTGGAGCATCTGAAAAATGTTGCTGCATTCTGGAAACACACTGCTTTTATTTGATATTGCTGTATAAGCATCAAACTATTTTGTTTTAAAAGCCATGGTAAATTTATGAATGAAACTGTGCAAGAGGGATTTAGTAAGAGATCCATAGCAAGTGTTCAGCGGTCTGGATGTTGCCTGCCACCAGGGTAGCATGAAATCATTTGATAATTAGACCATGGCCATGCAGGATTAGCATACCATAAAAATATAGGGCTGCATTATTGTTATTTATATAACAGATGGACGTTTAAAAAGGTTGTGCATTTTTAATGAATGCAACGTCAAGCCAGTGTTGACAGAAGATTTAGAAGTGCTACAATATGAACAAACCTAAAGTTGAAAAATGCTACCTTCCCCCTTCCTTCTCCCCCTTCCTCCTCCAGTCATGGATCCAAGAAACAAACAGGCAATAGTTTTGTGAATTTAATCCCAGAGATCAGCTTGAGTACGGTATTTATAGGGCAATAGGTTCTATTTTCTTACATTTCATGTCCATTGTAGGTAGTTACAAGAGTCCCATTACCAGAGCTACCTGAAGGGTCCACACTCCTCCATTGGCCTCACAACACATAGATAAAAAAGACTATTAAAAAATATGGTAAAGTGCTAAGACTATATTTTGAAAGCACAACAATACTTTGCAATACTTGCAACATTTTATATTAAATACAAGTTCACAGAATGTTTTTTGTTTGAAAAAAAATACAGGAGAGAGAGATACCTCATAGTAAAATATCAATTCCTGATACTGTAAAGAACAGAAAAATCACATCCTTGCACTAACCTGTTATCTATCTGCCCTTTTATTAGGCCCCAATTTTCTTCTAAAATCTTTTCACACAGAGCGCTTGGTATTCCAGGAAAATACATACAAGAGTGTGATATGAACTTGTCCTCCCTTTTCCACGGGGTTGGTCCTGCCCCAGGGGCAATCCTGTCAGACCAGCAGGGGAAAAACATTTTTGAAGGGCCACCTTCAGGAATAGCGCCGGGAGAGGCCAGGGGGATTTCCAGGCGGTGAGTCTGAAGGGAGTACCCGTGAGGGGAAGCTATTTACCAAACTGAGCATAACCACTGCATCAGCAAAACCTGTCTCCAGCACTGAACCTACACGTAACAATAAATGTTACCAACAGCCAGGGCCTATTCCTATGAGCGAATATCATTGGAAGTTTTTTTATGAGTCATAAGAGATGGGGTACTCTGCTATAACAGTAGGCTAGCCCACCACTATAACTGCCTAAATCCATAAATTTCATGGGCAAAATCCTAAATCACCTTTTTTATTTCAAAACCACCAATTTAAAACTTCTCCCTTCTTGTAATTTCTTTAAGAGCAAGAGGCTGGAAAGAGAAAGCTGGGCTATACAAGCTACCAGTCCAATACAAAAATATGACCTTCACAGGCTACTGACCAGGTTATCTGGCACCCTTTAATCAGTCCAACAATATTTAATAGTCATATAGTTAGCTTTTGTCACTCACTGAAACAGCTTTGCTTGGGCAGGATGGAGTTCTTTGCAAGGGGGGGAGAAGGGTAATATAGCAGCTCTCATTTCCTTATAGGAAATGGAGGAGCACAGCACATTCTTAGCAGTATCTCTTGTTTTAAAGATGAAAGAACACCACCCTGCATACAGCCAGGTTAGAGATCAGGCCTATTAAGCACCTTGAGGCCCCCATCTCAACAAGTCCTTTGCTGTTTTTTGGCCTCCTTAGTAAGATAAAACTTCAATGTGGAGCTCAATAGGGAATGTGGTCTAGAAGAGACAGTTGGGAGATTAATAACAGAGATCAAGAACAAGCATGCTCTTGACATTAGGCACTACTCCAGCTACTCTGCCTTTGATATTTCATGCTTAAGTTCAGACTTCAGCATTATTAATCAAAAAGAAATTTTATTAAAGTGGTCTGGTATAGAGGTTTTTTTCTTCCAATCTTCTACTACACAAGGCACGCGTTGGCCAAATCTTACCTATCCAGTTCATGAACTAACATCAGCCTTGACAAAAAACAAACAGCAAATCTGATGCTCCTTTTAAGTATGTAACTGAGGTCAGAATTTGCTCCTGGGCAACTTTTTTGTTTGGTTGTTTTTTTGGTTTTTTGTTTATATACAAATCAAACACGAAAGGTCTGAGCATTAAAAAGCCTCTCTACTGCTGCAAACTCCACTCCAGACACTAAAGCACAAAGATATTTCATAAATTTCTAAAGACTCATGTTAAAGATCTAGGAGGCTAAAAGCTTAGAAAGCAAGCTCACAAATGACCTGCAAGACTCAAGCCAACGTTAACATGATAAAAAGTCTATAGACAGAAGTACTTTAAATTCACTCACCTTATAGATCCTTTCCAGCTAATATAACATCTTGTCATGGCAATAAAAGCATCTCAACTTCCCACATTCAGCTCCACCTTTTATCTCAAAGATTTGGCTGATGATGACACCTTTCTTCAGCTCTAGAGATACAAGGATAGTTCAGGTATAGCTTTCATAAGAAATGAGTATACTTGAAGACATACAGAAGAAACTGTGCAAGACAAATTACATCACATTCAGCTTCATGCAAATCAAATATTACCATTCATCAGACTACATGAGGAGGTCAGATAAGATACACCATATCAGAGTGGCTGAATTTTCAAGCCTGTCAAGATATCTTTAACCATTAATGGTGAATTTTATTCCAACTGATTTTAACAATCTAAAAGCAAGGTGCTTAACCACATCTTGCTATCCAGGTTCTTTCTACGGTGAAAAGATGGTACATCTGGAGGATGAGTCATCACATCAATTTTAGTTTAGGTTGGGATATCACTCTCTAAGTGCCCCCCTCTTTCTTCAGTGATGGATGGAACCTGAACACCTGAGTTAGTTTAGATATCTATGTTTTAAACAGCCAAAGTGAGCTGACATGATCAAAGCCTTGGTCCATACAGAAAATGGAACCAAAGAGGTGGCAATCTGTCAGGTATTATTTCTAAAGAGGTTAGATGTCTTCATCACACTGAGAGGGGATTTTTCAAAAAAAATCACCATCTGCATAGCAGCTGTGACCTCATCTTAATTATTCATGGCTAGCCACTTGCATTGAAGGAAAGATGATGGTGTGGGCAGAAATAAGAGTATGGATGAAATTTTTTGAATGGTTTTGGTCTGACTTCATGGGCTACATGAGAGGCCGTCTGAGAAGATGCACATTACTTAACTTGTGACTAATAGTTTGCATTAAACTGCAGACAAACAGATGCCAGTATTTCAGATTAATTTACCAAACCACCAGGCAGCACTATCACTAATTAGAGGAAGCATTACTCAGGAGGCTGTTATCCTGAGACCAGATCATATACTAATAACCCAGACAGTGAGAGTTTAGATAGCACAATTGATGTAATTATATTTCTTTTTAAAGGCCTTTCTTAATGGCCAATATCCATCATACTCAAGGCTCCAGCTGCCAAACATTTTCTATTTTCCTGCTAATCATGGCTGGGTAAGCTTGCTAAAGGTGATGTCAGTAAAGCATTTTTTAACAAGAGATAACAATGAGCAATCAGCACCACAACAAGCAAGCAAAGTTTCCGTACTTAAATTACTAAATATTTTATTCAAACAATTAAAATAATTCATAATTTGAAAGATTTTATATCCTGCTTTTAACAAAACACTAGCGTAGGATGTTTCTGAATCTATATTAGGACTCACTTCTGTGGAGAAACTCCACATATGCAGACACACGTGGGAAGAACATGGCCATCAGGCATGGAGTAGAGTTTTGTTTTGAGACATATAAAGAAGTATAGATCAGGCCTCAGTTTCAAGAGGTTCACTCCCACAGCATTTTTATTCACAATAAACAAACAAAAATGTTATTTACTGTGATGTTAGAGATCAAGAAGAAAACTATAAAAAATCCACCCTAAAGAGAGTTCTTAAAAATTTGGATTTGGTTTCTTTTATTCAAGATAAACCACTTTACCACACAGCAGCCCTGCAGAGCAGCAGTCACAAGATGTCTGCCAGAAGATCCCCAACAGCATTCATATGCTTAGAGGAATCTCTTAAGTACAATTTTTGAGTTTGATCTATATTAATCAGCCTCTAGAAATCCATTTCTGCAGACAGCCTTGAAGCTGACAAGAAAACTGACAGGACATTAGTAGCTATGTTTTCTCTTAGCGGTTAACTGTGTCAGTTTTACAGAAATGAGACAGGTCTGCTCTTCAGCCAAGAGCCACCTCTAACAGCAGACCTGAGGAATTAATTCAACATGGCTGTACAAACACAAAGGTTTCAAACACCACTAGTATTTTTATTTGTTTGCTGCTTTCTCTACCTGAAAATCAGCTTCTACAGAATCAAAAATTACCTTTTCAAGTCTTTCTCGCAGTCACGCTGAGCTAGGCACAATGGAAGGGATAAAGAGCCCCTACCAGAGCCTCTGAGACCTCATACCTCCTGTCCTTCACTTTACACCCTACATATGCTGAATCAACCTAACAGTCCTCTCTTCTAAAATAAGGGGCTTATAACAGCACTCACCATATGCACACTGCCCCCTCCATATTGCCTCCATATGGCCTGACACACAGGCCAACAGACATGCCACCTCCACTTTAACGCAGCCCAAACAGGCCTCAGCTGGTGCAAGCTGGCTTTTTAGCTGGATGGGAGCAGGTGCCTCTTGCAGAGACAGTAGGGGCATGGCAACACTACAGGTGTTTTCTCCAGCTCTCTGCTCAAGTTTACAAGGAAGCAAAATCTCTCTGCTCAGGCCTTCACCCTCACTGCTGCCCCAGTAGTCACCCAGCTGAGGTGGCTCTCCAAAAGAGTACCCAGTATCTGCTGGATGGGCAACTACTTTATCTCTCTTCTAAAACCAGTTTTGTTTTGGGATTTTTTTTTTACCCTCCCCCATTTAGAACCCTCAGAAACAGTGTTCTACAAATTACCACAAGGAGCATTTGTTGATGTCAGTGAAGGATCCAGTCACAGCTTTGTCCCTAAAGTGTGTGTAGTGTGCTGCTGCATCAGGAGCAGCCATAACACCAGAGCACATCATGGCAGCAATGCTTTTAGAACGCAGGCTTCCCTCTAGTGACTTGTTTTAGGCGCTGAAAGCAGGATTTAACTTTTTCTACTGTGAGAACTTAGATAAAAGCTCCAATATTTTCTTAGCTCCAAGTGCATGTGTGTCTTTAAGGGTGATAAAGACACAAATAAGGCTGTGATAGTAAAATGCATGTATTCTAAAGAGCATAGTCTCAGTGCTGTACACCCTTCATATTATACCTATATAATCAAACACAAAGACAACTTCTTAGTAACAAGAAAGCAAAGTTGTTTTAGGACTCTGGCATTGTTACAATTCAAATGCCTTCTGCATGGGAGGCCCAGATGAAGCCCATGGCTTGCTGAGGCCCCTTTGGCTTCCAGAGACATGAAAGTACAAATAAGGCAAAATCTTTTTCCAACTGAACTGCTTTTTGCAAACACGGTGCAAGGTAAATACATGGTAAGGGCCCAGGTTGCTTTGAACTAACCACAGACAGGCTAAGCATCCATGAAGGAGTTTAACATGGAGGCAGGGATAAAAGTAGCTTTCTCCTGTCAAGCCATAGGCAGCTTGGATCTTTCCCCTTGTTTCTCTCAACATAAGCATATTGTTTACAAAATCAGAAAAAAGGACTTAACACAACTTTTATTATTTTACTCCTGAAGTAGAAGGAGCAGCAGTCTTTTGTTATGCTTATTGGATACACTACAGTCTCCTCTCTACTCTCAGTGCCAGTATTAACTTGCTCTTCAACCATGGCTTTCAGATAACCACTTTGTGCTTCTGGAAGCAATGAGCACTTTGCCATTAGTTCAAGTGGCAAGAGGAGGGACCACGCCATAGCTGATTAGGCTGACCTAATTCCTGCTCTTCTTCAGTCCCCTACGTTGCTAGTTGGCACTTCAGAACAAATACCATCTTGCTTGAGAGCAAACAAAACATTTCTTAATTAATTCTTACCCTCTAGGATGGCATCTGACAGTTGATACTAAGGGAGGCTGAACCTCACCTTTGCAAGTACCAAAGCTTGAATTTCAGGCACTTGGGTTCAAAGTCTTGTAAACAGCACTTTTTTTCCTGCTCCTCAGTCCATTGATTCCCAAAGGATGCACTCCTCCCAAATTCTTTCATTCCTCACTATTCAGAAGACATCTTTGAATAAGGAGCGTCTAAATGGGTAGGGACTGCACATACTACAGTGAGATCTTATCTGGCCCCAAGTAGTGATGTGTGTAATCATCATGTCACAACAACTATATTATAGCAAAATGCCTACACTTTTCCCTTTTTCTTGAACAGTCTATCTGACTTTCAGTGTCAGAAATGTGTTGTTATACTTTGATGAGCAACAGTTTTCAAATTATTATTCTGAATAAAGTGACATAATTGAATTTTGCTTTTCTGATGAAAGTGAACTGTGATGGAACCAGAAAAAGATGTATATTTTCATAAACCCATATGCAGGTCTTCCTTGATATGGTATTAGGTTATTAGTACTAGTACTAGCAGCAAACCTTAAAATTAACCATGTGCACTGCTGAAAAAGAAGTTAGTAAACACCATGAGTTAAATCACTTGATAGTAAGCTGCTTTAACAATGATAGCAAAATTAATTGTAACAAAATAATACTTCCTGTTGTTTATTAGATAATGTAAGAATGAAATATACAGTACACAAAATTAATATCAAAATGTTCACGATTGATTTTAACAACGTTTTTCTTCGGATTAACTGCAGATAAGCAGGTTTTTAAGAAGTTATGCTGAGATGTATTTTCTATTATAGGATCTGAAGTGTATCACACTGTGCTATCTACAAGTTTCATCTACAGAATGAAAGTAGTGAATTTATGCTGGATCTTGGTGGTGTCTGTTGGAAAAGAACAGCAACATCAGCATAGAGGAGAAATATGTTAGTTCATTACAATAAAATGCTAATTTTCATAAGGATAATTTCTTTTGAAATTTCAAACCTTACAATTGTACATTTTTAATATCCAATCCTTGCCATAAAAAGTTTCATGCTACTATACTGGTGACAAAGATTTCCAACTTTGTTTTTCTTTTTAGATGGATATGTAATCCTCGTTTTCCTTTTCCTGATGAATTTTCATATCTTTAAAATTAATGTTGAACAAAGTTCATTCTCCTAAAGAAACACTTGAAATATGTTGTATACTTCTGAGTGTTTTAATTTTTAGGTATAGGTACATAAAGGAATGTAAAATAGTTTCAGTTTGTTAAGTCTGTGTATTTTCAGTTTATGTCATATTGTTTAGCAGAAAGATAAAGTGACTATACTAATGACTGATCTAGATAGCCTAAAAACAGTCTATCTGTTCCATCCATTACATTTTTGCCATAATGCTTTTCACTACAATACAAAATACTCTAGAAAAAATGAAATTATTACCAGGGAATATAACATACAGTTATCAGTGCTGAATACATCCCTGATAAAAGAACTATTTAATTGACTTTCTCCTACGTGTTCTGCTTTATAAAAGGAATATGATTTAAACTGAAAATTCTTGTATTATCAAAACAATTTTTCTTAATAGACACTGAATGTACTTGCACAATTGCAATGCATCCAAAATAGTGAACTGCTGCCAGATAAGCTGGATTTAAAACAGAAATGGGTGACGGACAAAAAGTAGTCCAGCCTTCTAGAACAAAACAGATGGTGTTCTTGCTCTTGAGGTGTCTCTAATGTAAATCACTAATTCACCTTTTAAGTTGGCACATATCACAAGAACTCTTAAAACAATTCCTGTGAAATGAATGTGAAGACAAATCAAAAAATCAAATGTCACAAAACCATTCTTCAGAAATTTAGAAAGTAACTTTTTTTTTAAATCTTAGTATTAAACCAGTAAAATTCAGTGCATTGGGTATGCATTTGTAATAGATAAACTATTCAAATTAGCTTATGCTGGGAACAGCTGGACTTGCTGTTTTCTTTCCTTTTATGTTTAAGACCATTGGCAAGAACAATCTGTAGGCTCTTGGATTGAGTAGCTGACCCAGGTTGAATTACTAGTGCAATACAATTGCACAGTTCGTCTCTGCAGTCCAAGCTCCCTGCAGCATTTGCAGAATCTTGCATATGTGTTGATGTTGTAGTTGTAAATGCTTGCAGAGGGGCACTTTCCATCACACGAAACAATGTTCACCTGGTAACAAACATGAAGAATAGTCAGAAAATTGGAACAGCTAGAAAAGAGAGTCAGGGGTTCTCACGTCCAAATATATTAGGCACTCAAATCCAATGGCAAAGTAATGAAATATTTACAAGTATTTGCTCTAGCCCCTTGTGAAATCCCACTATGTCTGAGTAATAAACTCAGAAGCATGTTGCCCAGACAGGTCTTAATTTTTATCTTCCTGAGATTAACAATGACTCTCCTGTCAATTTCAGTAACAGTAGATTTTAGCCATTACAGACACAAAGAAACAATTTCAGCTTCGAATTTTACAGTATTTGTAACAACCTTGACTTGGACTAAATATTCTGTCCACAACTCCCTACAGTGTTAATTTCAGTGATGCATGGATGCAGTGTTGCTATACTAGTAACAGTAAGGAGTAAATAAGAAATCAATCCTTTGGCAAGCCAAGGAGGATTATTACTAATGATACCAGAACTGTATTACAGACTGTAACAGAAACAGCCATATAAACTGATAATTTTGTTCAGTTTAATAGACAGGATTTGCATTTCTGTTCAGTGAGACACTGAGTCTAGATTTCCTGGCTGCTCAACAGTTTACTCTGCAAAACATACTCTCAGAGTCATTTTAGAGGTTACAGCTGTTTCCCTATACTCTTTTATTACAGCTTTTCCAGGCGCTCTTACACATCTCACGAGACGTCTGTCTGCACCCTTGCTGCTGCTCTCACTGCCCAGCAGGACATTGTTGGTGTCCTCCTACAGTAAATCCTTCGGTAGGCACACAAATAGTGCCTCATTCTTCCTACACATTTCACAGTATGCTCATGTCTTAAAAAAACCCCTTCAGGACCCAAGATTCCTTTCTTCATGAAGTTGGCATTTAAATACTTGCCCTAGACAGATGGAAACTTACACACATCTGCAGCCATTTTAACTGTAGTATATCATTGGCAAGATTCGATTCTATCAGTTAATTTGCATATAATAATTGCATTATAGGGTGAACCGAGACCTTGGATTTGCACTAAATCAACATGCACCTGAATGCATACAAAAGCAGAAGTCACATCCTGCTTTTTCTAATTGCTTGAGAAAATAATTGCTGAGAATGTAGGGAAACATAAAAACAGCTCTATGAAATTAGAAACCTCGGTCTCTGAGAGACATAGAGACATTAGCCTTGTGGAATTTGTGTTCACTTTCTTCCTCCTCTTTATTTCTCATATTTTTTCCCTTCTATTAAAAGAAACCATGGTAGTGATTTACTTACTGGTGTGTTACTCCTGCAGTCATTCTTGCGGATGGTCATCCTAACAGTCACCTTTTTACAGAATTTTCCATCTTCCTTACCTGCCAAATGGGAATTGATTGAAAAATATCAGCTCAAAATTCTAAACATTTCAGAGACAAGAACATTCCTGAATGTTTTATGGGGTCAAGGAAGAAAACGCCCAATATATCACTGCACATACAAAACCTCAGCGAAGTGATACTCGCTATACATTGTATCCTTTTAAAGTGATTCTATTTCATACATTCAAGCACGTCTCCTCGTATCTCCACTAACAATTATAAAAGGTTCATTCTTCACTCAGAAGCCTTTTAAGAGTAAGTCCACTGTGGTTAAAAAAATTTTGTAGAACTGATCAACCACTCTTGTGAGAAGAATTACTAATAATGCATAACATGCGTTTTCTGTGAAATAACTTTAACACTTTAAGAGCAGCAATTGCATTCCAGTGGAATAAACAAAGTTTAAAATGAACACTTAAAAGCAGAATCTGATGAAGAATAGGGCAGGGGCTTTACATTTCTGTATGCTTTCTATCAAATAAGAAAAAGAACACCAGTGAAAAAATTTAATTTTTTATTATTTTTGTTAGCATTATTTCCACAATTTTTCTCACAGAAGTATGTACAAAGTATGTGGATGGAATAAAAGAGATAAAATTTGCAATTAAATAAAAGGAGTTAAACTTAATTTAAGAAGGTAATCCTGAACTTTTGAAGAAAAGCAAAGAAGTTCAGTATAAAGGTCAGTTGTTAGAGATCAGAAAGTACAGTATCTTCTTACGATGATCCTCTCTATGCCGAAGAAACCTCATCACTCTGCAGACCTGTAAGAGAAATGAATAATCCATTCCATTACAACAGCTTTCACAGTTTCACAGCAGATTTTACACCCCATGATGCTGTCCCACACGACTCTCCACTTACAGAGCTGCAGCCAAGAAATCCAAAGACGTTGACGAAAGGTGAATACTGTGAGTTCCAGAAAAGCAAGGGCAATGAAAGACTCATTCGTTTGACCAATACCCAATACTGAACTGTAACTGCAGTTAATTATACCTTGATGTACAATGTTTAGTTCCTTGCTCTAATCACTGTCAAATCAGATAATACCGCTTCTCATAGAGAAACATTTTGTGGCTTTTCTGTTGGTTTTTTGTTGGTTTTGTTTTGTTTTGTTTCTAACCATATAAACCTGCTACTGTTTCTAGACATAGCTGAAGTTTCGAGAATATGAAAGGACAACAGTGAATCTTGTGGAATCAAGTGGAAGCAAACCATCTACAATCAGAAATGCCTGGTTACTGCTTGACTATCCCGGAATTATACTTGCTTAGGGAAAAAGTAAATTGAGAAATGAAGAAAAAATAATTGTTTTTAAAAATAAAAAACTCACCATTGTTTCATGTCTCAGAGTTGTATTTACTTCATTTCTTCATCTACATTTTACTTGGTGTGCAGGATGGAGAGTTCAGAGCAGCTGCGGCTATAACTTCATCCAGGGCATAGTGAGAGTACATCATATCTCAAAGAAATGAATATATAATGTATTTCATGCATATACTTTAATGTCCGGCGGCTTTAAATGAGCTCTAAAACATGATATAATTTTCCATGACCAACTTTAAATCATGTGAGCAACTTCTATGTGTTGTGTTATGAGATTCTTTTTACAGTCTGTATGGTCAAAAAGTCCTTGCTTGATTTTAGGTTCTCACATAAGTGATGTCAATATGAAATATAGATTTCAATGTAGTACTCCTAGAGTCATGAGTGTAATTTATTGAAGGATATATCAATCAGTGATTTACAAAATTACAGTCAACAAAATTTCTCTTACAAAAATATAGAGCGATGTTTCCACAAAATAAATGTAAAAATAATTGCATTCATACAATATTACAATTAAAAAAATTATCATGCTCTGTTGAAAGCAAACTCTCAATTTTCATGCAGTAAACACATTTTTCTGCATTTTCAGTATACTGTCCTAACTACAGATAGAAAAGAAATTGCTTGCTACTCCTATTGTATATGCCACTGGAAGCAAAACTATATGATATATCATCTGCAAAAATGTTTTCCTATAATAAGCTTTAACAAGCCAAGCCATTAGTCTCTATGTTCTAAAGCACTGTAACGAATGGAATTAGCTTATATTTTTTAATCTATAAATTTTATACATGCAGCAAGCTAAACCCTATGCAAGTGCTTTCTACCAACAGTACATTGTTGGCTAACAACAATGCACCGCCCACACAGTGCAAAATGAAAATCAGAAGAAAACCAAAATGTGAGCCACTCTGAACCATGAGCAGTTATACTACACTGCAGCTTTTGGCATAATTGGGTAACAATTGCCTGATGCTCCTATCAGGGAGTACATCGTTGGAAATCAACAATGAAGCTGTTTGGGTTGGTCCTACTTATTAGCAGGAAAATGTACCTGTGTTACAGCTAGCATAAGCTGTAGTAGTGACTGGGCTAACAGAGAATGGGAAGAGCACTGACACTGAAGAACCTGGTAAGAATATTACATATTGAACAGAGTATATGTTACAGAGGATTCCCTATCAGTATGAAGCATTTTGGAGTTGTTAGATCCAGCATATTTGAGAAAAGAATTCAACTTTAATATGTCTGTATATTACAGGAACACAAAATGGCTGAGGTTAGAAGGGACCTCTGGAGATCCTCTGGTCCCAGCTCAAGCAGGGATCACTGTGCCAGCAGTTCAGGACCATGTCCAGGTACTACTTGCATTGCTAAGCCTAATGTCAAACCAGGAAGAATCCAATCTATGTTTATATATTAAGAGATTCTGGTACCCTAACTTCAAATTGTCCTTTGGGGTTTCAAGAAAGAAATAATATAATTTCGTCTGAGAAGTGTTTGTAAAAACTCTCTATGTTTTGATGGAATTCTTGTGACTTAATTTTCAAATATGACTTAAAGCAAAAATTACAAAGGTGTCTAATGATCAAGTACTTCAACAGAAAACAACCTGATAACCCTTTTTCATAAAACTCACAGTGTTACAGTTCACTAACAGCTCTCATGCTGGATCTGTTCAGAATCAGAATGAACTACATGATTCAGAGGTACTATGGTGTCTATAAACAGGTGTGAAATCCAAACTATATGAATCTACTTGTAAATGCATCTCAGAAGTCACTGGCTTTTTCAAGGGTTTAATTTTACTTTGTGATGCATACCCCAGATTAATGACTGACTTTGTCTTAATTATTTAAGAATGTGGTTATGATCTTTCTCTAAGGATAGTAGCAAGATCATCTGTCTTGCTGAAATGGATTTTTAACAGTCTTAATAAATTGTTTGTTCAGAAGATAGCTAATAGAGCTGCTAAGGCACTGAAGGGTAATGTCAGATAATCAACAACTGATTTCAAAGAACCTGTGGAGAATAGGCTACAGAACTAGGGCAAGTGCTTGAAACACAGTTTGATCAGAGTGAAAAAGCATGAAGAGGTATCACCATTCCTGTGCAGTGATTAGGAGCAGGGAAAAAAACAGATAAATTTTCCAGAGTTTCAACAACTTTTGTACTACAAAATGTAATTTGTAATGAGTAACACCAAGCAGTGCCTCCCACTTGGCAACATATATCTTACTGTAGTAACTGTGCACGTGGTACTGTACCTGGTAGTCATGATTGTTCAAATCCCACCCCACCCAGCAGGAAATATTTGCAGTTTACTCCAGCTTTCTCTCACATTTTACTTTCTACTACCTTTAGACTTCAGGTCACTATTCCTGCCACTTATGCAAATGAAGTGAGATTTTTACACCTTTTCAAGATAATATGACACTGGCCAGTATGAAATCTCCTTTTCTGTTACTTATAATATTGTCAGCTTCAAGTATTTGAGCTCAAATTCTTCAGATTAGGTGCCTGCCTCAGGCCAAGTTCTCTGTGAAATTGGCCAGAATTTTTCAGCTGTCTACCAGAGTGCTAAGAAAAAACATACCTAGGTCTTGATTTACATTAACAATTAGCATATTTCAAACCTATTCTGTAGAGAATGATTTTCTGTTTTCCAGAGAACCTTTAATAGCTCTCAAAGAAGTAAAAACATATCCTGGTAATCAAGTAAGTGGGATTTTTTAATTGTAAGGTCTTTTGAAAGATTATGCCTGAAAACTTCTGAACAATGTTTATAAATGGAAGCTAAGACTATTACAATCAGTTAATTATTTACAGCATTAACTTATAAACTGCATAGATCAATCTTCACTTTTACTAAATATGAAGATATTAATGTAGATGAAGAATGTTTTAAGGTGCCTTCCAAAACATATTAATATTTTGAAGAGTTTTACATGAAAACTACAAAAAAATCAGGGTAGAAATGTTAGTAAAGGGAAGGAGTAAACCTTTCAATGTTGAACTACCTGCTTCTGATTTAACTCCACTAGTTTCACCAGCATTCACATGAAAACAAACTGGAAGAAATGCAGCCTTTAAGATCAGTGAATCGAGCTTTCATGTAGGAAAGCTAAGGCAACAAGAAACCAGACAGACTTGTGAGGCAGGAAGTGTCATTAATCACTTACATGTTTTGCAGCATCCTTCTAAGAATGGTACAACATAGCCTCCAACCTGGCCAAGAGAGAAATGGGAAAAAAAAATTTTTTCAAATATTAATTCAGATATATCATCGCTATTAGAAATATCTTCTAGATAAAGCTCTGCAAAATTATTCAGGCAAATGCAGCACTCTGATGAACAGGTGAAGGTTTGGCTGTAAATGATCAAACTTGCCTGTTTTAACACAAGTGCATATTGAAGTGGTTGTCACTGAATGCCACTATCACCAGCCACCAAAATGCCACATTCGGAGAGGTAATGACTATATTAAGTGTTACTCCAGTATGTGTTACCTAAAGTAAACCCCTGGCTTGTTGCACAGGACATATTGACAATCACAAAAAATGATTTTGAATTTAAAGCAGAAAAAAAATCTTATCTAAATGAGAAGCCACCTGCTCCCCATATTGGAGTATCATGGCAGTCTTCAGTGCTCTAAGCATGAAGCCTTCCTAAGAGTACTCTGGGAAGAAGTGCAGCTTTTTAAAAAAGCTCTCTCAGGAATACATTGAAGAAGAGTCTCAAAAGCTGTGAAGATTTATATCTCTGCCTTAACTTTTTTAGTTTGCCTAGAACAGCTAAACGCTTTTCACCAGCTTTGTAGCCAAGGCTCTCTCTGAAGAACCAATCCATCGCAAGGAAGAACTACAACCACCTAGTTCCTTTAGGGTTGTTCCCTGTTTGTGTACCATAATCCATTAAGGAAAGTATCCTCCCATCCACATGTAAATGTGAATTACAGAGAGCAATATGAAATTGCTCCCCACATACATTTCCTGGTACTTAGTCTAATTTAATTTTGCAAAGTCAAATAGAGCTTTTGCTTCTCCGAAACTAGTCCACAAAACCTTATGCTCACAGTAGAAAAGATCATCATGCTCAAGCTTTCCTTTTCTTCAATGTTTTCAACCACTATGATGAATCAAATCACTATATGCAGAAAATCTGTTATAAAGGAGAAGTCCAACCCAGAAAAGCATCCAAATTCAGACAGCTGTATGAGGACGAGTTTGATATTACAAGTTGCTATGAAAAAAAATAAAATCATTCCAAGAACTGAAGAGTTCTCTCCATCTCAGGATCTGGACAGTCTGGTGGCATAATATATGTGCACAGGTAGAACTTTTCACCTTCAAGTGTCTGGGCAAAAATGCAGGCATTGCAAGAATTTATTTCTTCCTTCTTGAGTTAAAAATGTCTTTTGTCAGAGTGAATCTTTTCATGCAAATAAAATCATAGTTGGAATGCAAACAGTGAATTGACAACTGACCTTCACACACTCAGTTTCATTAAAGGGTGGGCAGCCAACTGAAGAGGAAACCAGAACTGGTCCTATTGCTGTGTTAGTGCATTCGTATCTGATGCAGTTTGAAATCCAAACAGTACCAGGCTGTTTAAAATTGCAAACCAGAGTCTTTACTCAGCAACTCAGAAAGACCAGTATTATAACTATTTATTACAAAATTCCATTTAAAGTTAACTCATCTGAACCAAAAGTAGTACATATATCAAAATATTATTTAGACAAATGTTAAAGTTCAGAGCTTAAGTCCACTAAACATATAATGTTAAGCAAGTTCTAAAACAGTCAAGTTGTCAATAATTCTCTGATATCCCTTAATCACTTACTCTTTGCAGACAACTATGTAAATGAAACAAGAAATTAATCTTGTCTACATGCAAAGAAATCTGCTCTTTGCAAATTTTATATGGCAATGTGTATGTAGTAGCTCACTTTTTTTACTTCTGAATCTTTTGAGGGAGTGAGATGCATAAATTTACCTTAAAATTGGAAACTGTGCCATTGCTGAAAGTGTGGAGACAAGACAAGTTCTTACAGCTACCGCAGCAAGTTGTTAAATCTTTTGGAGGCTGATAGACTTGGTTCTGCCAAAATCAAACAGATTATTCCTTGCATGAGACAATCTTGCAGCACAATATTTTAGAACTGTAATAGCCAGATTTGTTCAGGTATCTTATTGTAGGGATTTTAAAAAATACTTTCAAAACCACATAGCTTACATTTGAACACATTGTACATTCATGCAGCTCGGTAAAAAGACGTTTGATCTAACTGAAATAAATGACAAATTCCAACTCTGAGAGAGTGAACTGGTCTTTCTACCATTTTCAAATGCAAGTCTGACAGCTTACTTCAACCACCACTGAAATTTTGAGGTTTTACACACTAGACACGTTATGTACATTATTAGAAAAAGTACTATATATAATATTCCCATGGTAATGCATCATACTTTGTAAAAAGACATGGTATGATTTATTTTATAAAACAGTTTGTACCACAATTAGAATTATTCTTCCATTAATAATTATTCTCTTCCCAATTCTTATTCTAATGTGCTGACAGGTGTTTGCATCGGTTTCACATAATACAGTTATACAGGGATGCAAAGTGGCAGTATGCTATTAGCCCAAGGTGGCAGTATTCTGTATACATGTGTTTCTATAAGATTTACATGGGGGAAGGAGTGGGAAAAACAGTGAAGGGAGTGAGACTTCTATAACCTTGTATCAGAAGTGCAGTAGCACAGTGTTCGAGATGCTCATAGTTACTTACTTTCTTTTTCCTATGACTGTAATCTACTCAACAAACCCCAACAAAATGTAGTTAGTCAAACCAGTCACAGTATACATATCTAAAATTCTGAATTCCTTACAGCTTTGCACTTGACAGCACAATCGATTGAAGACGTGTTTATCCGGTAGTATTTTGTGGAGGGATCAACAACATTTGTACAATGAGAAATATGGCAAATGCCGTCGGCACTGTGTTCTACAATTTTCTGTCCAGGAAGCAGTACGCCTCTCTCATTACTCAGGCAAACTTTGTCTCTTACTAAAAGAAAACACAAAATAAACAGCATGCTCAGAACAAGGAGCTTGGTATCAAAACTGTTAAAAAATGTTTCAAACACTAAACCAGGAATGGAAAAAGCTCCTCTACCCCTTTAAGAATTACAAGTCAGATTTTCAAATATAGATTTTTAATGGTAGCCTAATGCTTCACCACAATTGCTAAATTATTTCAAATATATCATGTGTGAAATGTAATACATACATAATATTCTATTATTTGCAACACCAAAGTGACAGAGCAGTCTCTTCACTGATTTGATTTATAAGGCTACTTTAGAATAAGAAATGTACCTGAGAAATATCTATTTCTCCCCACGGATTACTGTGGGCACAGAAGGTAATTAGCTCAGAAGTCTACATTATTGCTGTAGAAATCTAGGCAAGGGCAATCCCAACTCTATTTGGCAATTGGTGCCCTACAGGAATTAATTTTTCCTGGCTTTTCTCAGACTCTATTGGGCATGCTCTAAGATGGATTTACATGGTGCTGAATGCTCTCCTTGATCTTGTAAAGCACATAAGCACACCTACCAGCTCCTGAGAAGTCGTGTAATGGGTTAGTGGGACTCTTCCTTATGTGCACATAGAGTGTGTGTTCTAGTTTCTTGCTGGAGTTCTCACTCCAGCTCAGCAATATGGAGGCTGCTTAGTCAACACTACCCAACTTTCCAAAGACTCTTGTCTCCTATTTCCCTTCACAGACCTGCTGCAGGAACTAACAGAATATAAGGACGGGCCCTAATCTACAGAGTATTTAGTGAAGAGTCTTATCTTCTTACCTTTTCTTACACCATTTATGAATTATATTAGTCAGTTCTTTGCAGTGCCATGCTCAATGTGAGCCTTCAATTTATAATTCCTAATTTACCTTAGCACTGGAAATAGTATTTCTTTGAATTAAATTCTTTTCTGACTTACCGCATTTGTACTTAACACAGTTACAGATATTTTCTGTACTGTTCTGAAATTGTTCATCTATCTGAAGTTTCTGCCCCTAAGTGTATAAAAGCAGAAAAGAGACAGAAGTGAAACGACAGTGTTTTCTTAGCTGTACGATGTTTTCTATTAAACAACTTTTCTTCAGGACTCAAGTAGCAGTATCTCTTGCTCGTAGAAACCTATTTTGAATTCACTTTCATCACCCACAGTTAGTAATAGCCAAATGGGAGGGTTTGGTTTTTTTTACATCTGAAAAATGGGAATGGTGGTTTGGTGTCAGTAGACCAGGCACTCGGGATGGAAAAGACTAAGGCAGACCAACAATGAAATGCAATGGCCCGCCTTTGTACAGAAATCTCCATGCAGTGTGGAGTGCACTCATTCAGGGAATACCTTAATGGATATAAATAGCATAGCACAGATGTAATTTTTAATTTTTCCTTTTGTTGTTTATATGTATTCCCAGAGCTTCATCTATGAAATGAAAGTACTAACAAGAAGTTCACTTACAAAGCAATTTAAAGTTTCTCTATAAAAAATAAGCACTGTTTCAAATTCCTTCCTAGGACTAAACATTTTTATAAATTATTGCAATATTATTTTATAGGTAATATAATGACAAGCAACATCAAAGCATACCCAGTACTAAACCAGAACCTAACCCAGCAGTGCTAATAAGCTTTTTTGTAATGCAGAACAAGTCACAATGAAATACAGTTTAGAAGTTCTGCCTCATCAGCATGGTATATGTTAACATGCTCACTATAACAAATATTACAAAACACTGATGCCTGAAAGTATTTAGTTCTGACAATTTAAAACCCAAATTTTACCCTTGGGTTCATGAAAGCAGTTCCACTCTACAAATACTTCAGGGCACGCTACAGTCATAAATTCCCCATCCACTCCCCTCTCTATAAATTCTGTATAGCATTTTATCCTGCAAGATATTTAATCAGCTTCTTAAAAATGGATATATCTTCTTGTAGAGCATTTTTTTTTAAAGATAATGACATGGCATTTCATATTTCACTGATAAAACTACTAGCAAGATACCAATAAATAGATTTGCTAATAAATTGATACAAGAATACTGAAAAAGAAGAGGAATTTCATACCAGTTTGCACTGAGGTTTGGGGATCGTTTCACATGCACATTCTAAAACAAAATACAATTACAGCAATAATAGTTTAGATATATGCTATTTGCTTAAAACAGAGCATCAGAGATAATGGAAATTCCAGATTTACAAGTTATCACTGAAGGAATTCTGCTGGCTTTTGAAATATACCCATCTGGGGAGTCCAGAGTTATGTTTGATATCTATTCCATCATGACCATCTTTATTTATTACAATTTACAGCACTATCAACTGCAGTACACCTGAATAGGTTAAAAAAAGAAAAATATGACCATTCTAGCCACTAGCCTCCTTGCAGTGATGACAATCATTGCAATCATTATAAAGCAATGGAGAACTGTCATAGAATCATATGATGGCATGGGTTGGAAGGGACCCCAAGGATCATAGAGCTCCACCCCCCTGCCACAGGCAAGGCCACCAACCTCAGGCCTGGATCTACACAAGGTTGCCCAGGGCCCCATCCAACCTGGCCTTGAACACTTCCAGGGACGGGGCATCCACCACCTCTCTGGGCAGCCTGTTCCAGCACCTCACCACTCTCTCTGTAAAAAACTTCCCCCTAATATCTAATCTAAACCTTCCTTCCTTTAGTTTTAATCCGTTCCTCCTTGTCCTGCCATTGTCTATCCTTTTAAAAAGTTGAATCCCCTCCTGCTTATAAGCTCCCATGTCTGATACCCTTCCATCTTTGTAAACTGGCAAATTTCTGTCCTGGGAACTTCATCGTTTTTTGTAAGCCAGAAATAATTTCCTAACTCTAACAAAATTTTCAAGATTTTCTAGTCAACCTTTTTGGACAGGGAAATTCTACAGCATGCTGTCACCCTTGTGAAGCAAGAAAAAACAAAGCAGGCAGGTTAAAAAGTTCTGTACCATGAGATGACTCTTCTATACCATTTGTTCATGAGCAGATCACAATGTTATAGTTGGCTTAAACCAAACTTAAACCCAAGAGGCCAAAGTTCTTGTCAGTGTCTTATTGTCCAAGGAAACCAAAATGAAAATCAGTCATTTTACCACATGTCCGAAAAGGGCAGCAGTTCTCTGGACTCCATACCTCCACCAAAGACATGCCTAGCATACATTTGAAATCAGGACAACGATGTATTTCACAAACTAAAATGAAGGAAAAGAAAGTCCAGTAAAAATAAGGTTGTCATATTTGGATGAACTGAAATATGAATCAAGAGGTAGTAAATGACTTACAATAAATACTTTTAGAAAACATCTTTTACTTGAAAAGACTAATAATCAAAATTTCATTGACAGCCATCAGGTAATGGAATACAACTACTCTATGCAAACATCTAACACAGTTATAAATCTCCAGAATTTGGGGCATGAAAATACTCATTTTTCTCCATGTTACATGTACACAGTTAATGCTTGAGGCACACAAAGTTTTCAAAGTAAAGATTATTTGTTCAGGACTACAGATGGATATAAGGATACTTCCTTATATGCACAAGTGGAACTGCATCACTAATCCACCTCTTTTGGCACTGAACATCCACACTACATAATTCAACATGTTCTTTGTTTCTAAAATATCAAAATCAAGTCAAACTTACTACACTGGTATGTAGGGCAACATCTCTCTGTAGTATTGCCATCCACAATAAGAACTTCTCCTTCTTGACATTTGGGTATTTGATCAGAGCAAGCCCCGCATGCTGGAGAAAATAATTATTTAAATCTAAAACATAGGAAGACATTTACTGCTGCCTATGAAACATGTCCATAAATTTCTCACAAACACATATGAAAGAACAGAGAAATCCTGCATTCATTCCTTATAGTCCCTATACAAGAGGCTAATTTTCACTGCAGTTTGCCTTCTCTTTGTCTCCTGATATAAAGAATGAATATACTTTTTCTAAACCAGATCAAACCCCAGGATTTTCTCTCCTTTTCTGTTATGAAAAATGTTGATAGATTTTCTCTCCTACCAAGTTACTCCGTTATAGTCAGGAATATTCATCTGCTCAAATTGTAACTTGTGTGGATTTGCAGTCCTTTACAAAGGGCATCTCCAGTGATCCCTGTGTTATCCTCCCAGGAACCCATATGAAAATTACAATAGGTGCTTTTTGGCATGTACAGTGCAAAGACTCATTATATCAGAAGAGAGACAAAAACATGCTGTGCAGACGGTGAGAAGAGCCAGACACTGCACATCACTACCATACGATCAAAGTGACCCCCCTGATTATTGTAAATAACAGAAGTGTAATTGAAGTTTTCTATTAACTCTTAAATATTTGCACATAGAAACAGCTCAAATTTTTGCTGTTATAGACAACTTGTCCTTTGATTCACAGATATCTATGTGCAAAAATAGAGTAAATTCAACAGGACCTTGGTATCACAGATCATACAGAAAACAACCTTATAGTAACATTGGAGCTCCTATAGTCATGTCAAAAAGTACTATTTTATTATTAAATAAAATCAAAAAGAACAGCAAAAGAACTGAACAAATTTGCATAATACTTTTGTATGGGTTATTTACCATTGAATAAGGTGGGCGATAGCTGAGACAAGAGGATATAGGGAGCAAGAGTACATATAAATTCAGTCTTCTTTAAGATTAAATATTCATGCAGTTAGTTGACACATTGTACATGGATAGCTTCTCAAAAGCACTCAACTCCCTCACCCATGGACACCATCACTACTCCTCTATATGACCCAAGAATACCACTCAGCCTCACAAAGCTGTTTTGTGACTTGTGATAGTTGTTGACATTTCTTATGATTTGTAAACGTCATGCCCAATTTTTTAACCACTTTCAACCCTTAGAGCAAAAGGAAGTACAATGAGCCTTCATTGGCAAGATAATAGTAGACATCCCTGCATATGCAGAAACACTTATAGTCTCAAACAGCCAAGATACTGTACCACATATATAGGAAACGCAGCAGGTACTCTCCACCTGAGCAGCAATTAGTGTTTGATCATCTTGACAGCTTGGCACCTGCTCCACTGGTTCACATTTTGCTGGATCACACTCTGAAAAAAGTACAGCTGATTACTTTCTTTGTACAAAGTAGAGCATTCCTCCATTGTTAGGCTGTATCTCTAAGAAAAGGCAGAGAAATACTACAAGAGAGGTTAGAAAAACTTCTACAATGTATCACAAGAAAGCAAAGATGGTCTCACCTGATCATTAAACACAAGACTCCTTTGTCATCATACCTGCTCAAACTGAGACACAGACCGACCCACAGCTTTTTGATGAAAAAGAATTTTGTAAATGGGCATACTAAAAAGATGTTGTCTTTTTTTTTTTCCTCCTTCAAAGCTGATCTATTTAGTTTACTAAATGTCTTTTACAGGTTGAAATTTTTTACCTTTTCAGATGAAACCTACCACAAACGTAGTTGGGACAACAGGATTCTTCACTGTAGTAAGTGACCAGTTTTTCCAAGCCGTTGCACTCAGGGATTAGGGGTTCACAGAGGCTGTGATTACAAACTGTGCATAAAGGGAAAGAAAAAATAAAGAAGAGTGAGAAAAAATCCCCACAATCGTTCTAAACTATCTTATGCATTTATAAGTTGTGTAGAGTAGTGGCAAGTATTATTTGCAGTTTGATACCCCAAATCTCCAAATAACAACATACATGTAAAACTATAGCAAACTAGCAAAACCTGAGGCAATATTCAGAATTGTCTGACATTTGCAACACTTTTGATGGATGCAAAGTTAAACGAGACCTGAGTCCTTGTGAGAATTAAAAACAAAAATGAAAAAAGTTCCCATGGACAACTCAATGCAACTTCATCCCTGGTGGTCAAAACATGAAGACTGTTTACAATTTCCCTTTGAAGATGGACTTTCTGAGCTAAATAAGGATTAAAGAGTTCCCTTTTTAAACCTTTTTTTTTTACTACTTATGTTGTAAATTAAACAATCATCTGATTTTTTTTCTAGTGATGCAATTTATTTGTGTTCAGACATTAAAAATAAATCAGTAGCCTTTACAGCTGAGAGAAGCATAATTCATATGCAAATAAAGACAGCTATTTCAGTCCTTACAACCATTGTCCCCTCCTCCTACCTCTCCCCCCTAACCCTGCTGGATACTGAGCCAAATAATATCAAGTTTCTACGGTTTTCTACATAATCTGTAAAATCAAACTGAAGTAATTTCCATTCACTTCAAAAGTGGGATGTGTAACAGGAAAACAAACCACAAAGAAAGGGTGTCTGCATATATATATATATATATCTCCAGTTGGCAGTATTCATAGGCATTAAGGCATACTTACTACAGATCTTCTGAGGACAACATGTCTGATCACCAGGAACAAGTAAGGCCACTTCTGCAAATCGCTGACAGTCTGTATCTTGGGCATCTGAACAGCTGTACTCCACCGGAATAATGGTCTCACTGTCAGCACATTTTTGCATACAGCATCCACTCAAAGAAGTCTTCCAGATCTCACCTACTGCATGAGGTGCTCCTGAGCTGTCTGTACAAGCTAGATCAGGACAAGAGAAAGCAGAAGTAATTCCTTTTTACTTCCAATTTTGATCATAATTTTCTTCACAGCAGGTGTGTAACTGTGAAACATAAAAATCCCAGAGTCTTAAAGGCATCACCTATCCCCATCACCCCACAAAAAAAGTGAAAGAGGAGACAGTCTGAGACTGAATTTGCATGGGAAAGCAAGACACTCAACACGGTCCAGAGGGTCAGGGCCTCCATTTTTTTGTTGTGTCTACTGCAAAGCTACTCACTTAAAATCCCAGTCCAATCCTTTTTTTTTTTTTTTTTTAAAGCAGTAATCTGAAGTTATTTTTTGTATTTCACACATGGAAAAACTCTTAATAACTTGCAGTGCTTTATGTAATCTGATTTATAATAAGCTTTGGGTTTGTGGTCTTAGTGTTAAGTATTGGTCTCCAATTTGGTGTGCTCAGACAGAATTGTAATGAAAATAAATATCAATGCTGGCAGAGAGAACATATAGATGTATTATTCAAAATGTACAATTAACCGTTGCTGCATGTCTTCTGAATGCCATTTAGTATCAATAGGTTTGGACCCCTTGGCAAAGGGCAAGGTGAAAAGGAGGCCAAAACTAACATGCCTGTAATACTAGAATACAATCATAAGCACAATCTCCCATTTTGAAGATCATCCTCCAGCTGAGAGAAGGGGAGCAAAATTCTATGCCACAGGGACATTCACTGCTTGCTCACCTGTACAGTTAGCATTTACTGAATACCTGGAGTCCTCAACTGAATGATGTATATATAGAGCCCACACGACATCAGGCCAGAACTCTACTTACTTCCAACAAAGTATCTAAACACCAACTTGCAGCTAATAAAGAAGAAAATCACATGCAAACATACCACATTTTTCTTCAGGAATACAGACAGCAGTGTGAACTCGGTGAAGGATGGTTCCTCCAGCACAGACGCAGCCTTCTGTCAACATTGAGCAGGAGTCTGGGTCCAGAGAAGCAACCTCGTTATTCTGACAACTATCTGCAACCTCACAGGCAGCTATACAAGCCTGATAGGAGAAGTTTTCAGAGCAGGGGAAGGCTAGGAGAGAAATAAATAAATCATTAATTCTGAAGTTGCAATCACATGAGGCAGTATTTAAGAGGAGACATTGTTGCCTTCTTGTCAAATTCCTGTACTTGCCTACTCAGTAAGATCTACCAATTACTGAGACAGACCAGTTACCTTCTACATGACAAATTCAAAGAAAAGAAGTTGCGAGCACTTTTACTTCATAGTAATATTTTCATCAGGGTTTGGTTTGCATTTTGGTAGTAGAGATATCAAACCGTGTTGACACGAAGGAATCTAAAACATTCAAAAACATTTGTATGCACTACACAGATTAATAGAGCGTTCTGAATCATTATGAAAACTTTGGAGTGGCTAAAGAAAATGTAGTGATTGCTAAAGGGCAAAGCTTTGTCAATGATAACAATATAAATGTACAGGGAAATTCACAATTGTTTTATGTGGAATAACGAAGAACAGGATGACTTCATTACTATATTTAATAGATAGCCACATACTCTCCTGTATGTGTCTATTAATTTTAGGTCAATAAACTTAAACCTAACATTCTTCGTACTACTAATGTAAATTCTTTGGCATGTTATGGGTGCATGCAGGAGTAGATCAAACCAGCATCTCATTTTAACTTTTGCTGTTGAAAACTTAACATGATCTTTCATTGATTCAAAAGAGTGATTAAAGCTGCATAATATGGCACACTGAATTACTACAAATGCCAAGTGTGGTTCTGTGAACTACCAAACTATGGGATCCTCATCATGTAATGTTACTGAGATCATACAGCAACACCATCTGGAATCAAGGGACCGAGACACAAGTTCAGTTCACAAAGAGACTGTATCTTCAAAAATGAAAAAGAATGTTCCAGTTTAGGCTTTAGGCGGATTATTTTATTCAGCTTTATTCAGAGAAAATGGCCATAAAGCTCCACAGGAAATAAAGTTGGGGGGAGAGCCCTTTAAATAGAGGAACTCAGGCTTTTCAAAGCCAGTCTACAGCATATCAACAGTGCCCACAAAATCCAGATCTGGACATCATGGCCCCCCCCTCACTAGGCGCACACCACCAGAGGTCACTGTGGTTTAAAAATGAGTGTGTGTGGTGGATGGAATACCTATTTTTATAGATATATTTTGTAAGATCTCTTTGTAAGTAGTTATTTGCTAGTAAAATCCATACAAACTGAAGATTTTTTTTACTGACTGTTTTGAAGCTTTAGACTCCAGGATTATTATTTTCAGGGCATGTCGCAGTTTTGTGTAGCTGGGTGCTGGGAGAGAACAGGGCTGCAGAAAATGGCTGCTGGAAGGAGCTGCTGGAATTCTCTGCAGGCCACACACTGTAACCATCGGCCAATTCAAGGCCAAAGGTGCTTCTAATCAGGGCCGAGCCAATTGGTGATGGTCACAGTGCCTCTGTGAATCACATATAGGAGAAAAAAAATGCAGGCAGCGAGTGGCATTTTGCCACCAGAGAAAGGGGTGAGAAGATGTAACGAGCTGTGCAGACACCAAAGCCGGGGAGGGCGGGGGAGGAGGCACCCCAGGTGCCAGAGAGAAAAATGCCCATGCAGCCCGTGGAGAAACTCATGGTGGAGCGGGTGTCCCCCCACAGCCCATGGAAAAGGCCAAGACCCCACCTGTAGCCCGTGGAGAGGCTCCACGCTGTATGGAGCAGGTGGAGACA
>VZTU01029490.1:0-19918 GCA_013400835.1 Zapornia atra | reverse complement strand
GTGGAATGAATGCCCCCCCACACCTGAGAAGGAAACCAACTAGCAAGGAACTGACCGAAGCCCCCGTTTTCCCAGTCCCTGCCCCTCCCTCTGCCACGATGGGAGGGAATAATGGAGTGAAATCACGACTAGAGTGAAGTCTGCTAAGAATGGAGCAGTGGGGAGGTAGAGGTGTTTTAAGATCTGGAAAAGGAAAACAGCTCATGAAGAAGTGACTGAGAACCCCATTTTCCCAGTCCCTGCGCCGCCCCCCCCCTCCATCCCATGCAACAATGAGGGGCAAGAAGGGACCAAGATCATGACTAAAGGGAAGTCTGCTGCGAATGGAGGGGTGGGGGGAAGGTGCTACCGAGAACTCCATTTCTGCAGTCCCTGCCCCTCCTGTGCCACAACAGGAGGGAAGAAGGGAGCAAAATCCTGACTTAAGTCTGCTAAGAAGGTGGGGGTGGGGTGAAGGTGTTAAGATCTGGTCGCACTTCTCATTATCTGACTCTGGGTTTCACTGTGTGTGTATTGTAGTGTAATAAATTAGATAGTTTTCTTTCCTTCACTCTGTGTTGAGTCTGTTTTGCCCATGTCGTTGGTGACAGGATGATCTCTCCCTGTCCTTACATTGACTCCTAAGCCTCTCAATATATATTTCCTCCCCTGACCAACTACGAAGGGGAGTGATAGGCCGACTTGGGTGGGCGTCTGGCCTCCAGCCAGGGCTAAACCACCACAGGGCATTACTACATGCCTGCACGAAGCCTGAACGCATGTACAGACTTTAAATCACTTCAAAAAGAGACATCACTTATGATTTCTATGTACAGTGAGTTCCCTTAATTTTGGGGATCATGCTTCATCAATAAGTCTTTTCCTTCCCAAGCACCGAAACTACAAACCTCCCTATGCTATCACTGCATAGGGCTTCCTAGGCAATCACTGACAGCAAAAAGATGCTGTCATCCAAATTTTCTATTTGCTCTGCTGACAACTGCAGATCCCATTTGACCATACATTTTAGTATATTGCTATGCGAGATGTCCTCTGCCAGGGTACTACAGCTCTCAGGTTTTACTTCGTACTTTGCATCTATTCTCAAATGTGTTTCATTTCTCTAATCCTTTCTCCAAAGACACAACTTTCTGGAGCAGCACCAAGCAGACATCACCAATTCAAAGTACCACAGAACTTTCTGTGGCGTCCTCCTTTCCTTAAGCAATTGTGTTGTGTTTTGGTTTTATCAGTGGAAAGTGGTTAAGAGAAATGAATGCTACATTCGCAAATGGGATTTGGCTTTTACAGTCAAGTACACTATAAGCCAGAGGTAGACCACTGAGTAAGGTTCTTTAACTCAGCATTTTCATCTGTGAAATTACTATAACGATCGTGACTCTTTTTGCACACTGCTTTGAATTGTATCATAAAAAAATACTGAATTTATCTCAATAACGACTTTCAAAGTATGTGGGGACTCAAGGACCATTGGTAGTTTCAACTTATAGTACCACTGATGTTAGGAAAACTTTGTGTCTGTGAACTCTATGGGTAGAGATACATGCAGAATACTTACGGCAGTAATCAGAGCTCCTCCATTCTATACAAATATTAAATTTATTGCACATTGCCACATAGGCAGCTAGTGAAATGCATGGATTTTGAATGTATTTGATGTCTTGAACCCATATATTACAGAATAGCTCAGGTGGAACCTAATAAAGAAAAAAAATAAACACTGCACTTTATCAGAGACACCCTGTTACATAGGAAACAGCTTGATCTTTTAATATACCCACTACAAACAATGAAGGCAAATGTTCTTGGTTCACAGTAAGCAAAAGGCCTTCATTGGTCTACAAAGAGATTCTACTAGTATTTAAAAGGCTTCCTAAATATTGAAAAAGTAAACGGCATTTTTATATTCCTGAGTTTCATCCCTTAAGTTCCAAGGCAAGAGCTAATACAGTTTTTGCAATTGGACACGTGATTACTGATAACTCACTTGAGCACAAATACACTTTATTTGCACACTGTGATTTTGTTAGCTGCTTTAGTTTTGCTTTAAATGGTCTGTTCTACCCTCTCATCTAAGCCGGAACTCCTTGTCTCTACATCCCTTAAAAATGCAGGCTCTCAGATTACCTATTGTGATTTGGAACTTGTTAAATTACTGAATGCTTAAGGATTAATAAAATCCTAAAACTTTTATTTTATTTTGTTCTACTTCATACTGATAACAGTTGAATTAGATGAGACCAATTTATAAATTGTCAAACCTAGCAGATATATACTATGAATACTGAAAGCATTAGCTGCTTATGGCAACTCTCCTATCAAGCTGCCACACTCTTCCATTATTTCATTCCATAGCTATGGTTACATATATTTTCACATTAATAAAGTTATCAAGTATAAAACATTGTATCAGAACTGCATCTCTCTCAAAACGTAAGCTTACAAAATAGTTAACAAAATAGTTAACATACATAAGGATGACAGCTGCTGAAGGTCTGGTTCAAAACCAGTCTTAAGCACTCTGAGCAGTCCATGACTGAACAATTAGTTTCCTGATGCCTGTTTTCTCCAACATACTTTAATGTGTCTGGCACTTGCCAGCTGTCTATAAAAGTTGATGGAGCATCACTTTTGCTTAAAGCTGTCCTGTTGGGTAGCATCAGATCATTTTCCAAGCTTCTATCACAAAAACCTGTGTATTAGCAGAAGAAAAAAGAGCAGGTTAACATTTTGCAGTTCATTCTGAAGTATGCTTGAAGTGGCATATTCGAACAAGTAAAAAAAGCTTTAAAAAATCCTTATGCAACACGACAGTATCACGACCCATAACAGATGTGGAAAGTTTCTGGTGGTTCAGAACACACAAAATTGAGACAAATGCATCTATCAGACAGATGCATTTATGAATTAAGATGGGTGAAAAGAAGTCTATTACATATCGAAGAGCCGTTCAGAGCCCACCTACAGCACACAAGTTTCACTCCTCAGTTCCACAAGAACTAAAAAATTTTTAAGAGGGTAACAAACACCTCCAAGGATAGCAACAAATGAACCGGGTAAATGTTATGAGAAAAGGAAACTACCATAAAGTGCTAAGATGCTTATCTAATACTGTACTGTTTTACTCATGCTTCTAAATAGTCTTAACCATCTCCTGGCTTAAGGTACTTTTATGGTGTAGCTTTTGGCACTTCCACATCCACTTACATTATCCTTCAACAGGAAAAGCCCTAACCTTTTCTACATTCGCTTCTCAGAAGGCAACATCACATTTTATTTCTGCTTAAATCGAGGTAGTTGGAAATTTCTAAACACTTTGGAGCAAAGGAAGCAATGTTACACACAGAGAGTGATTTGGGTCAACACGAACATCCAAGTACTACAGCATTCTCCCCTGGAAGGTCCTTCAACAGCCACCAGGTACAAAAAAAGCAGAATAATGGATCAGTCCCCATTCATTGTTGCGAATCACAATTTCTGAAACTTTTCGCATGTGTTTTTCCGATGTCTCCACAAACTTGCATGGCAACTCTAAATCTTTATCTGCTCAAAAACTATTTTGTAGATTTAACCCTTTTCTAGATAACTGGTTTGTTTTACCATTTTTCAGCATTCTTGACAATGAGAGCAAGCCATGGTTCATCAGTGATACAGCAACAGGCATTCAATAACTAAAGCAACTTTTTAAATTCTAACCATTATTCAACCCAAAATTGTTCTGGTTGAACTTTTTGAGGTTGTGAGTCTATGCAACACAAATAGAGAAATTACTTTGTGGTTCTGAAAGACTTCAAATGATTGCTGTCATGTCTGGGATATGTTTGTCCACTTCTCTTCCACACTGACAAGGAGATTTAACAGAGCAAAACTAAGGTTTCATATGTGGCTTTGCGGGATCTGGCTGCAGCTAAAACTGACATGCTTGTACTCTCTTGCACCAGTTTTGCTATAAAGATGCCCATGCTTCCTTCCCACACTGATCTCCCACAACTCTTCAGCAGTTGCCATGTTTGCCTGATCCTTCCACTTTAAAAGACACTGTTGTCTCTGACAGATCCCAACTTTGCTTGTGCTACAAAATTGTAATGCTGCCTTCAGTTTCATCATTTTCACCAGGCTGAGGAATCAGGATCTACCAATACTTCAATTCAGCCAAAAGAGATACAAGAAAGCTCAAATACAAGAAGTAGACTTAACATAGAAAGCACAGGAGACCACGGGAGACAAATTTACACTAAGACCAGCTCATTTAAAGCAGGCTCTGGTAAATTGCACCAGAGAACACTGTACAGACAAATTATGCAGAGAATCCTGGTCAGATGAACACCAGAAAAATACAGCAGACACTCTGAAAATGTACCATCCACAGAACTGTCTTGTCAGCTAGTTAAAGCACCTTGTAAACAAGGAACAGAATGTTCCCAATTATCCCTAGCACAGCAACCAAACAGGTTAAGCAAAAAAGACTTTCAGGATAGCTTCAATCAGGCATACTAGAAATTACAGACTTCACTTTCTTGTTCCTGTTTCACAACAACAATTAGCCAAACAGATCAATTATGATGTAGAAAAAAAAAAGTTAGGGCAAATTACAGATGATAAGAATCCAATTTCCAAATTGCAGCAATTTCAAACTCTCTTTTCTAGAAGCACATTACTGTCTGCAGGACTTGGAACTAGACTCAGCTATCACTGGTATTTGATACTGAGCTACAGGCATTTGCCCTTTCTGAAACTGGAAAGATATTCACTGTAATTATATGAACTCTGTAACCCTGGTTTCCAGCTCCAATTTACAGCAGATAAATTTACAGATTCAGGTGTCATAGTAGGGATTTACAGCAACAAATACATGCTTGCAAGGCTACAGCACCAACAGTTTAGTCAAGGCTGTGTTTTTAGAAGGAAAGAACTATGTGAAATTATTGAGCAGAACTATCAGAGTGCAACTTTACAGTTATTTAACCTATTATTATTAATAAGAAATTAAAAAATTCCCTCTGAACCATTTTCTCTACCAGATAAATTAAGATTAGTTCTCTCAAGTTAACATTTCCTCTGAATTCTGACCTTTAGAAACTGAAAATAGCACATATTGTTTCCTATCAGATGAATATCACTCAGTCTGTAAATGACCTTATTTAACATTATGGATGTATGCCTGATTTACTTATTTGGATTTGGTTAGAGCAGTCATGCTTGTGATTCAAACAGGTTACATTCAGAAACAACACTATAGGTAAAAAGTGGTTACGTCAATAGATATCAAACAATTTCAGCAATTAACAAAATTAATAATAATTTAACTTTAATAGTATCTTAAACTTTTCAAAGACCTGCAATAACTCTTTCAGACCAAGTCCTGCAAAAGATAATTTATATAGTCAGGAAAAAGTGCCTCCCTAGAAAAGCATCTGAGTGCATTTCTTGCATTACTATACTTACCACATAGTCCCAAAGCTCTCGGTTCTCTGGTACTATTAAACTCAATAATCATCACACCTGTGTTGTGAAAC
Organism: Zapornia atra; assembly: GCA_013400835.1. NCBI lineage: Eukaryota > Metazoa > Chordata > Aves > Gruiformes > Rallidae > Zapornia > Zapornia atra. The sequence goes on along the minus strand of VZTU01029490.1, from coordinate 14,402 downwards.
CACTGAATTCTGATTTTTGTTGGGTTCTCAACTGCATACTTGAAGCCTGAATCCTCAACTTTGTAGCCATATTTCCTAACAGTAGGCCAAGCAAATCTTGAATTTACTGTTATCTAAAATACACACAGAAAAGATGTTAAAGGTCAGGTACCAAATGCTGTATATAGAACTAAGGCCAGATTTTTGACAGCTTAGGAGTCTAACTCATAACTAAATTAAAAATAAGTCACGTTCACCTCCACAGTTATCTGCACTATAGAGACTAACAGTGCATGTGCCTTGCTCTATGACTTAACTCATTAACTGTCCTTTCATCACACTTTTAGTCTTTGAATTTACAAGTAGTTTACTAAATTACAANTGGTTACAGAAGATACTATCTAAAAGGCAAAGAAAAACTTATCCTCAAATTACTTACTTTTCTACTTAAACGATTGATAATAATTTGGTTTGATAAATAGGTTAAATTCAACATTGCCAGGCACAAAGAAGTTGAATTTGAATTACTCTGTGGAGAAAACAAAAATACATCAACCATAATCATGATGTGATCTTTATACATTAGCTGCTTATTGTGTTTAGGTACTGGGGCACCAAGGATTTGGAGGAGGGGTTATGTATATTTTTAAGAGGAAAATGGTTGTAGTGAAACTACTGGTTGTAGTTTCAAGTCTGGACTGCTGAGTTCACCTGGATAGCATTCTTGCAAAATAAGCAAATGTGATTTCATTGTGTTTAACAACTGTGTTGTAGCACCCGATCTTGAAATTACAACAGAAATTCAAGTTTTCAGGGGAAAAAAAATGTGGCAGACTAGCTATATTTGGACACCAATAAATATGAAATATATATCTGAAGGCAAGCAAGAACAAGACTGGGAATGACTGATCTGTAAGATACATGAACAGTACAGAAGTAACGGATCAGAAATGTATCCATACTTGCTGAGCTGAAAGGTACTGAGCAAAACAGAAAAGCACTGAATGCTACCAAAAAAACCTCAAGTCTGAAAATCATCAATAGATCTCCTTTTCCATGTAAATCACATTGAGCTTCTGGAACTAACTTCCATAACGAACTACTTGGGACCAAACTTTGTGATGGACATTTATATGGACATCAAAATCACCTAGCTTTTAAAGAAGAGACTAGACTTTAAATAGTTTTGTAAAGGCTCACAAGAAATTAACTCTAACTGATGTAAAGCCAATCTACACCACCCATTAGGCAGGATAGACATTAGGATTTCTTTCTTCCCTCTCTGAAACAAGTATTTGCCTTTCAGAGACTTGGAATGCACAGGGTGGTCTAATCTAACCTTATAATCCTACAGGCTTTATGGTTCTGAATGTCGGTGCTTCCAGTGCAAACTTCTCAGAAGGAACTATGCATATACAGTCAGGTGATAAAAGTGCTATATAATTCATAAGTATTGTAAAGGGGAAGTACAGTTCATAGATAATAAAGTGAATAATTAACCACAACTAGGCAGTATTACTATGTCCTTCCTTTAAAGATCCATCTTACTAGTAATACCAAACACCTTTTGTTAGCTGATAAACTTTAGTTACCATTCTACAGTCAAGGACATGGATGGATATAGTTTCTTCTTGAGTCTGACTAACAATGTAAGATGCTTCCTTGAATAAAGCCAAATGATTTCCATCATAGGTTACAATACTCAGATCAGAGAAAATTGTGCAACGACCTAAGAAAAATAAAAATAAATGAAATGCTTTTTAATTTATTTTGGATTTTCTGTAAACATATGAAGATAAACCAATATTTTTTAATAGGATTAACTAGTTTACTAGCGTTTCATATCTATGCATATACTTTCAGCTATTTTTGATACCATTGCATCTCTATAAATGGATAGCAGACTCAAATCCTGCATATTTCACAGTGAGACAATCAGGTAAGATTCTTGGCTCCCTTCTAGTTTTGTTCCTAAGGTTCACATTGGAAGTTTCCTTCTTCCAAGTCTTATTGCTAAAGTCCGTGTTTCAAAGGGCCTGCAGTTCTAGTTATTTGAAACTCTAGAGCATAAGCAGCAATTTCCATTCCTCATTTTTGCATCCTTTCTTTGCTATTATGGACTTAATTGAATTTTCTTTAAGATTTGGATTCTTCCTGCCCAATGCTAGGTCACTGATGGGAGTGACTACGTGTAGTCACTATGCTTCCAGAGTCCCCAAGCTGTTAACAGAGGGTGAACCAAAAATTCCACTGACTATATTGACTAAGCATCCTCCGTGTAGACAGCAGACAACAAGAGAGATCTAAGTCACAACTGGACATATCCACTGCAGATGCCTAAAACCAGGTTAAAAATGGATATCCTACATTAAATGAACATTTTGATTTCATTTTCCTGGATGTAGAACTAGAATCATGAATTGCATTAAACACCAAGTAACACATAGCACATGCATCTTCTTTTTCTATGCCACAGTAGAGAAGTCTCAGTTCTTAGTCTTCTTACTTATACATTAAATTGTTACTTAAATTAAACTTCAAAAGTACTGCATGATTGACACTTACATGCACATTCCCACTTTGGGCAGCATTTGTCACCATTCGTTTGAGTAGCAAATCCTAAAACTCCACAGCTGGGTTGAGTTGCATTATACGGGCAGTTCTGTGACTTATTAACTTGGATCAGTTGTCCATCCAAGCAAATATATTTTATACACTCATTCTCTGTGATTGGCTAAGGCATGTTTAATAAAAGACATAGATTATCATTCTTACCAAGCTAGTATCTCAATAATATAGAGTATTTGATCAAAAAAAAGGGCTCACATTCTTCAGGTACAGAATACTTATAAAGCTCTGTGACAGTGATAGAAGCTACATGTGAAGAGCGTGTTGAGAATGAAGAGCAAATAGGGGTAAGGTGCAAATAGGAAAAACAACAGGGACCTAGACAGATACCTCTAAGGAGGGCAACATCACAAAAATTGCCATTGAATAATACAGAACAACATATTTTGCCAAAAAAGCATTCTTGTAACAGTGACTCTCAGAAAACTGAGGCACAAACTGGTGTATTATAGCACTTAAGAAAACCATTAGGGGCAATAAAATCATTAAAATAGAAAAATATTACAGAAGATAATTGAGAAAATAGGGCTAATGTTGTAAAATTGAGAAAATAGTAGGGCTTCCTGTTTAATACCAATACATTTTAAAATCCTAGGGATCAAGCTACAGCTCACAATTTTTTTAACAGTGTGTAAAAGTAACCAAGACATGTTCAAAACCAAACAGATAAATATTGATAGTTACTCACTGTACAAGTTTGAAATGTTGCTGTTTCTCTAGGCAGCATAAAAGCTGATGCTGTGACTCCTGATATGGTTTCAGCTGTTGCCTGTCCATCAGAAAATGTTGTAGTTAGGCCATAAAGTGGTTTGGTGGATAAATAGGCAAATGAGGATGTGTCATTTGGATGGTCAGATGTTAGCAGTGAACTCACAGAAGTTGTTTGTACCTCAGTTGGTATTTCAAGTTTTGGAGTTTGAGTAGTACTGAAGGATGATGTAGCTATGGAAGAAAAAGGTTTTGGTTCAGAGGATGAATGTATAGAGGACAATAATGATACACTTACATTAGAAGGAACTGCAGTTATGTTTGTGAAATATGGAGAGTAAAATGTCTGAGCTGTTTCTGGGGTAATAGCAGCACCTTGAGTATGGATGGCTTGGACTTCTGTTGTTAATTCCGGCTCTTCAGATTTTATTGTATCAAGGGACAGGGCTCCTTTTGCTTCTGGAGTAACAGAAAAATAGGTGGGCTTCACAGAGCTTGAGATGGATTCTGCTACTGCTTCCACTTTATCTAATGTTGCTGGTAGAATACTGATGTTTTGCCCCCTACTACTTATCATTGAAGAGGCTGAAGCTGCAGTTGATGAATGGGCCATAGCTGACAATATTGTACTTGCTGGAAGTGTAGGACTGTAGGTGGTGGTTGAAAGCGTGACTTGCTCAGGCACCACCACAGTTCTTCCTGTACTACTTTTGCTCGTTAACGTGGATGGCCCACCCCTCATCACAGTGAGAATTTCTGTTGTTTCTGGTAGCAAAACCAATGAAGAGGTTGACTTAGATTCTGGTGAAGCTGTAGTTGTTTCAAGTGTTTGACTTGAATCAAGTGACTGTGTAAATGAGGCCTGCCTTGTGAATTTTAGACCAGTACCTGCCTTTTCTGTGGAAAACGAAGGCAGACTTTCTTTTTTAACTGTTGCTAAAGAAGACAAAGCTGCAAGGACTTCTGGTGAGGAAGGGAGAATTCTGGTGCCAAAAATCAAGTCAGCTGTTGTTCTAGTTGGGACTGTAGACTGCAAAATAGAGGAAGTTCTTGATACATATGGCTGTGTGACTGAATCAGTTAAATGCAACTCTCTTTCAGTTGGTAAAATAACTTGTGTAGGACCTACTGAGGTAGGCAACATACTTGAATGAATGCCTTCGGATAGTGAGGTGATTAAGGGATACGAGGAAGTCAATTCTGTTGCTTCAGTTGTGGAACCAGTGGATTTTGTTTCTGCAGGATACTGGTAAATTGGGGTACTGCTTTGGCTTGTCAACAAAGGCTCAGAAGCCCAATGACCAAGTTCCGTAGTCTTCTGAGTAGAAACATGTGGTATAGCCATAGCCTTTGTGGTCTGTTCTGAAATTTTATCTCCTGAAAATGGAGGAAAGGATGGCTGAGCTGTAACTGCTGTAAGTTTTTCCACACCTGTTGTACTTGGGGCTGTAGATTTCAATGCTGTAGAAGGTATTTTAGTTTCTACTGGATACTTCAGTGTGGTTGGTACTTCTGGTATTATTTGTGTTAAAGAAGGTGAAGAAACCAATTTATCTGCTAGATACTGAGAGGTGGAAAAAGTGTAAGACTTTGTAACTGGAAGTACAACTGAAGGGGACAAGGTTGATTTTTCTTCAGCTGCCATTACTTTTTTGGTTGTTATGAGCTGACTGCTGAATTCAGAGGATGAGGAGAATGTGGCATAAGTTATATTTAAAATGGCTTTGGCTGGTATTTTGTCATGTGATACTGTTGTTGTTGGATTTGATTGTTCTGTTACAGTGGATAAAGTAGAGAAAGTCAGGACTGGAGAGATGTCTTCTGTCTGAGAGACAGATTTTCCTACAGTTGTTCTTGGATGTAAAGAGATTGTTTCATGGGGTGTATGCCCAGGACTGAGAACTGTTAGTGATGCTTCTTTTCCATATGAGTGTAGTGAAGGAAGAGAAATGTTCAAAGATGAGAGAGAACTCAGTGGCGAAGAAGGGAAAGCTGAAGGCTTTTCAGTAGAAATGCTAGTAATCCTTTCCACTTGCAATTTATCAGGCTGTGTTGTCAACAATGTTGTTTCAGATGCACTAAGAAAAGTAAGTGGAGATTCACTGATGGATGTTCTTTGAGCTGACTCTCTTTCTGTAGCTACTAAAGGAACTCTGGTGGTTTCTTTTGATGAGAGAGACGTTTTCATCGCCGATGTGGTAACATGACCTGAATATCCTGATGTGCTCATCTTCACTGTACTTGAAATCAGAGTTGACTTGTATTTGGTAGATGTTTTTCCAGAAAAAAATGTTGACTTTGCTGCTAATTCCAAAGGGGATGTTATTTTGGATGTTACCTCAACAGACAAAGGTGTCACTCTGACAGTCTTAGCCACAACAGGATATTTAGTGTGTAATGTAGTCAGGAATTCTGTTGTGTTTAGAACAATATGTGAGGGATATCCTGTAGTGGAAACAGTTTTAAATGTTTTTTTTAGTTCACCCAAAGCTGGGGAAGCAGGAACAGGAACGGATGCTGCTGAAGTGCTCTTTGTAGAAAGAATGACAGATTTTTCAGTTGTAGAACTAGGTTGTAGTGAATATGGAGGGAAAAGTGAACTTGCTGTATGCACCACACGAGGAGTTGTTTTGGAAGGTTCTTTTTCAGGAGCTGTAAATAACAAAGTTGTTTCTGATGATCTCTCTTGGGTTTGCAGAGTTGTTAACTTTGGACCTAGAGTTGTAGTGAAAGGTACCTCCGCGGTACCAGTCAGATGTTGAACCATTTCAGCAGGAAGTTCTGTATCTGTAATCGTCTCTCCTAATATAATAGGTGGTGTGGCTATTGGTGAAAATGTAGTCTTCATGCTTTGTTCAGTTGTAACAATTGCTGCTTTTGTTGTTGCTGAGGACACTGGTTTTAACACAGACGAAGTAGTGATCAGAGGAGAAAATGATGTTAATGTAACATTAGCTACTGTGGTAAAAGACTGTCCTGTGCTTACTTTTTTCCCTTCTGAAGTTCCTGTTAGGTTTACTAGTGGTGTATATGAAGGCATGTCCGGAGGTGGTGATGTGGAAAAAGGGGGCACATATGCAGTAGGCTTTTCTGTTATTGATTCAAATGAACCGGGTGTAAAAGTTGTAAGACCTTCTGGTTTTACTTGTGCTTCTTTTGAGGGAAGTGTTCTTGTAGTTATTTCTGGCATTTCCATCATCTTAGTTTTGACTGGAAATTCTGTTGTTCCAAGTATAAGTGGTGTTCCAGTAAAAATAAAAGTAGAAACTGGTTTGATTTCTGACTCTGTGCTTGTAGTCACTCTATGGGTAGCAGCTACCATCTGAGGGTCTGTAGCCCTCAATAGTTTAGTGGAACCACTACTGATTGGTTGTATCTTTGTTTCTGCACTGACAGTATATGGAAACAAGGGAGAAATATCAAGAGAAGACAAGCTTATATTAGATTTTGTTGTCCCAGATAATGCTCTAGTGCTTCTGTCAGATGTTATTTCTGTTGACTGTGAAGAAATACTTGATGTTAAAGTTACTGTAGGAAGTGTTGTATTAGATGTAACAGATGAAAATTCAGTTTTTTCTCTAGTTGCAGGGAGTTGCAGCTTTGAAGAAAGTGTTGTTTCCATGTCCTTTGTTTGTGGTGGAGGAAATGATGTTACCACTTCACTGATCACTGCCAAACTTGATGTTATGTGTGAACCTGCTGGTGTGTGAATGCTGGGTGGCAAAGGTGGACTTTCATCTGCAGGTTCAATGCCTGAAATCAGACACAAGTAAATAGTAGTCTGAAATTTCTGAATAATCATGGAGGAAGCAGATCTAAATAGAAGTTATGTTAACTCACATAATTCTGTGCCTTTAAACCTCTAAAATTCATAGACAACTTAAAAAAAAATTTTGTTAAATCATTTGCTGCACATCTAATGTTACTGAAACATTTTATCAGGAGAGAGCATCTTAGTTTGAAGTTTGTCTCAGATTTTTGAGAAGTGAAATTATTTTAACTAAAATGACGCTTAGTAAGCTCAAGATTCAAGGTTATATTTACACAAATTTAATCACTGATATTGGAAAGTTTGACTAAAGAACTAAGAAATTAAATTTTCAAACATACAGTCTTCAAAATACACGCATCTTTGAGTGATTTCATCCAGCAACATATTGAGAGGACAAGCAGGGATGCATCCTTCCACTCTAAAAGAAAAACAATTAGTATTAACTAGTTGAACACTGTTTAGTGGATTGAGCATTTCATTTTAGGAAAGCACAATTTACTTAAAGTAGTTTTAAGCAGACAGTCTTATTCTATCAAATCTCATTACCTCAGTTTACTCCTTCAAAATGCCATTGCCATGGCTTCTACTTTCACTCAGATCTAAGCTAAAGCATGAACTCCACAACACACAGCCTTTGAAACAAGCATTCAATAGTGAATGCTATTGCTTAAGAACATTTTAGCACACTGAAATCCAAATGCCAGTTTTACTAGACTCAGTGCAAATTCCTAATGGAAGGAGAAGACAGATACAGCTGTTGCAATACCATGAAAAGTAGAGGCACAACTACCTGACACGAACTTGTAATTGCTTCTCTCCATAATACTTCGTAATACCCTCTAGCTTAGAAACTTAAAATATACTGTTGATTTCTCTGATGTTACTTACCTAACAACTGAAATGTCACTTTCTCTTAGCTAGCACAGCAAGTTTTGTTCCTTTTCTTTTCCCCTTCACTTACCTCCTCATTCAAGAACACAATCCTGCAATACTGAGCCTACATCTGGTCCTTCATATTCTTACTATGATGCATAAGTATATTATCCAAATTACATACTTTTCCATAAAAATAAAGATACTTACTTTGGTACTGCCTGACATGTTTTTCCCAAAGGGTCCCTGCATGTCTTGAAACAAGGGCTTGTACAGGCATCATAATGCCATTCACATGCAGAACGGGACAGAAATTTGACATCTGAAAGGCAGTCAAGATCTGTTATTCTCATATATTTCTAGAAACAGACTCAGATACATGTCACTAAGAGGCATGCTTTAAATTCACTGCAGTTCTAAATCTCTGTTTCTACTAGCATACTCTACAAATAAAATTGGTAATGCTTTAACTGCTGAGATCTTTAGAGCATAGAAACAGAAACAGTTTCTATTGACATGGAGTATATTAAAGAGTGCTGGCTGCAGCCTCTTTTGCTCTTTATAGCATAAAACAGGACATTGAATTAGCCACATTTACTGCATATTGCAATCACTTGAAAATAAAGCCAGAAAGTTAGAATATTGTTTTTTAAGTTTTAACTATATAACTAATGAAAGTATATGTTTGCTTATTAAAAACAAATATGCAAAATTAAGATTATGTTGAATCACTACTATTATTGCTATTAGAATGAAAATAACAAGCACCGGTTAGATACACGCATGCTCTCTGTAACATATCATAACAGTTATTTACTTCCTGTGTAAAATTTGCTGAGACACCACGAAGTTGTATATAATTTGTATGATACAGCTGTATTTTAAAAGACAAAACAAGCACCATTCCAAATAAAGTAAGCTGAACTTATGCCAATTTAGGCTCTTTAAACCATATCTTAACAGTTGATCTTCTCAAAAGCAGTGTAAGATACCCACCCCAAGAGAAATTAATTCAAACCTCAAAACATTTTCAATTTGAAATTCTAACTGCTCCTACAATGAACAAAGCAATTCATACAAGATGAGATACTTAAGTCTGACAAAATTTAACTCAATACATATCCTTCACCAGACAAAATAATATCAATAAAGAAACACTGTGTTGAATTTTTAAAAAAAAACAAAAAACAAGGCACAAATAATAAGGAAACACCCCTCAAACCACTTTCAGAGTATCTATGCAGACAGTGTTTATTGAGAGAGTCCAAATTCACTTATTTGTAAAGTAAGTGTAAAGTGTAATGGAAAGTACAAATTCAGATAGAGGAAGTTAAACTTCAAACTGAGAAAGAACAAGCAGAAATAATGATCAGCTATACTTCCAGTGCTTATTAATTATGCAGGAACTTCACAAAATTAAAGAAGAAACACTGTTAAATCTGAAACAAATTTGTGACAGTCATCATGTGAGTGACATGCACTTGCATGTTCAAATGCACAGCACGCTTTCTTTTTCACTACAGCCCCCATCTGCACACAGAATAGTTTACCACCCAATGCTAGATTAGCCTCGTGGCTCTTCCAATGCCTGCATGACTTACACAATATACCTGAATTTCAGCACCTGAACCACAACAGCCCACCTCAGTTCTTTCCTGTAGCTGCCAGTGCAGAGCAGTGACACTTTCCTTACAGAAGGCCACCATAATGACATGGGTACCCTGTAAAATTGGTAAACCTAATCTTAGAGCTATGTTGTTCAGAGCCTACTACCAAGAGTAGCTGCTCTTAAACAATGTTTACATTAATGACCAAAAAGAAAATGCTTACTAGTTGAAAAAAGTTTATCTTTTTTTGGTGTTTTGAAGTCTTTCTGCTTTTAAGTTTTGCTGATCTTTGCTTGAGGGAGAGACAGAGAGTAACTCTTTCACACCTTCCTGGAGAAATTCAAGTTTTCCATTAAGATCCTAAGAAATTGTTTTTCCTGAAATTTTGGGACATCAGCACTTATGGGGAATTATCTCTCTGCCACTATTAACCACTGATGTTTGTAATTTCAATGGAAGTAATTCTCTTAAATCAAAGGTATAATTCAAACTCAGACAAAAAATGTGTGTGTTGCCATCTAGTGTTATCCTTTTTACATGCCACTCTACCCAAGGACATGTCACAGCTTTTGAAAACATGACTCTCAATGACAGTAACAAATGCATTTATAAAGTTCCATTCCCATAAAAGGCTTACTACATGTCACAATTCTTCTGTGACTCCTTCTAGTGACACCACCTTAAGTTGCTTAAATCTAATGAAGGAAAATATTTCCATACATTTTGCTGATATATATGGGGTTTTGTATGTACTTACATGCCAGAGTGGCAAGGTTTAAGGACAAAAGAAGATATATGAGAAAAGACAGAACGTATCAGAGACCTTTTGGCACAGGCAACCTAAAACAGTAGTATTAAATCAGCAATAACACTATTTCTAAGTGGAATCCAGGCAACTCCATTTATCAGACTACCCCAGATGAACAACAGAGACAGATCTGTAAATTTTAATGCTTGCCAAAAACCTCACTGATAATCACAGAAGCTTCAAACACAATAAAAGGACAAGCTTTGCAGAAGACATACTGTAACTCAACAGAGAATGATAGGTTCTCAGTTTATCAGAACACTGATCGTGACTTAATACTTCCAGACACTGGGATTAACATACTGTCTCCCATTCTCCAAAGAAACGTAGACTTTTATGAAATGATTGCCATATTTCCCTCAAGCTTTCCTACAGATTACGTTCACAGAGTATGCTGGTATTGCATGTGTTGCACACTTCAACATAAAGGCATAGCCTTTGTTGAGTGGTTCATAAACACCACGTTCAGTCAAGAATGAACAAAGTCATGCTTGTCTGCAAATTTTCACCTCTACTTCTGCAGAAAGAAGTATGGACAGCAGATGGATTCGTGAACCTGGTCATAAAAAATGTTTTCAAGGAAGATCTGTGGAACCAGTGCACGTGTAATTTTCCAGTAAACAGGTTTTAGAGAATTGAGTATGCCAGGCCAAGCTATATTAGAGGGGTTTTTTTTAGTGTGTAAATTACATAGAAGAGCAGACCAAATCACTACAGGAAGAATTTAATATATTGCGTGAATCAGTTTTCAGTATCTCAAAAGTTTTCAGTGCGTCTCAGTAAACCTATCAGTTACAGTGAGGCCTATGCTTTCTTATGAATTATGGGAAAATGCCTTTCCAGCTTTAGGAGAATGTCAGTTCAGTCATTCATCATCAAGTTTTCACTACTGGCAGTACCACCTCTGGAATGCCTGAACAGCCAAGGACCTAGCTGATTGACTGTACAAGGCACTGCAAGATGCAGCTCCGGCTGATAAAGTTTAGACTAAACAGAGATTAGACAGAAAATGAAGAAAAGGAGAAACAGATACACAGAGCCATGTTCTGAACTAACACGAATTCAAGACTAAGCCAAGAAAACAACAAACTATTCCTATAGCTAGGTAAAATAATAGATTATTTTCTTTTTAGTACATACATCCTATTAATTATGACCCAGTATCCACAATCATTAGGGGAGATAAGGAAAAGTACTAGCAAAGCACCTTAAACCCATTCAAGTACCTTATTGATTTTAGGTATTAACTTCCATGCCAGACTAACCTCTTAGCTTTACTATCATTACAATATTGCTACTCCTGCAGGAGAAGCTACTGTAGCTCAGAAACTCTGGATTTCACCAGTGTCATGGCACAAGTGCTTTATACTAGCCAGGATGCTAACCAACCACCTCCACCACATGCTTCCCATTTTTTGAATACTTAAATTCCCCCTCCAGCAATCAGCAATACAAGCTTACTTAATTATTTGCAACAGTACAGTCCACTCACAACAAAGGAATGATACACAGTTTACAGACAATGAGTCAGGCTTCTTCTAACAGGCATGTGTTCCTCAAAAGGATTTGTCATGGCATTTGAAAATAACTTTGTCTCTCCTGGTGAAATCTACCAGCATTTGTTGCTGTTCAGTGACACAGCAAATTTGTCACAAAATGGTAAATTATGCCCTAGATGACAGTCACTCCAGTTGACATGCCTGCTGATCCCACAGCTCTTTTACCAAAAAGGAGATGAGTATATCAACACATTACAGTTCTGCAGAAAGTTTTTGTATGAATGCAGGTAAAAAGAAAGAAGAAAGAAGCTATTCCCCCAACTCCATTGTTTTCTCATTTGCTTGGACATCAGAGATGTGGTTTGTTCCTTGTGCCTTATGATTTTAATTCTTTCTGGCTTTCAGAAATAATTCTGTGTGCTTATGAGAACAGCTGCTACTATTTAATGAAGAATTTTAATTTTTTTATCACTGCCTGACTGGTGTTCCGTTAAGTCAGAACTACCTTTCTTAGTTCTTAGGGCACTTTTCTGTGTGTTCACAATTCCTACTGTTGACAAGTCTGCCTTTTTTTTCCCTATGTTTTTAACCTCATAGAGACAAAATTTGCCATAGTCAGAATCTTTATATTATTAATAGCTTCATTTTTGCTCAAGAAAACGGCTATTTGCTTTAAAAAACCCCTAAACTTAAAACTTCAAATGTTCTAATGTTAATAAAAGGCTATATTTAAAATAAAGGTTTTAAATGTAATTTTAAAAGCAAGTATGTGGATTTTCATTCTCACCTGATGCTTTTTTCTGGTTTTCTACTTTTCCCAAAGATTTCAAAAAATTGAGCAGAAACAGCAATTGCCATAGAATTAGGTCTATTTATAACGCAGCAAAACTCTGCTTAGTAACGTAGATTGCCTATCTCCTCAGCTACAAGTTTAGAAACATGAAACCCTATCTACCTACTTAACACAAACCACTAACAAACTTTTCCCATGACTTCTAAGTTTCTGTAACAAGAAATGTGAGTACCACTGGAAAAACTGAACTTTCTGCCCAGCTAAAGCATCACTGAAAGGCAACCATAATTATCTATTAGTTTACTATTACAATGTTAGAATCCTATACAATCTTGCTATCATAACTATTTAATCTCCTTGTATTTATTCAGTCAAATGTTTGTGGTAGCAAAAGGGAAGACGTTATACTTGATTTTAAAGGTTTTTTCCAATCAAAATGATTTTATGATTCTATGGATTCTAAGGTAATGTCAGTCTGATTCCAAGAGCTACCAAGGAGATGTGTTCTATGACATACTTAGGATTTGCAGGTACAACAGCAGTTGCTCAGCATCATCCTATCCCAGGCCCCACATCATGATCTTTTGGATTGACAAAGCATATGACTTCCAATTAAACTTAAAAGCAACTCATTATAAGTAATAGAGGACATTCAATAAAATTAAATCTACTGATTGATAAATTTGAAGAAAATAGTCAATGATACCACTTGAAATGCAAGATGCTTCTGTAAAATATGCTTTTCAGTAAAATGAATTTAATTTTCAGTTTTGTACTATATTTCTGAATGTTTCAGTTAATCAAGAGAGAAACATTAAAAGGAACAGAAATGCCCTGTGATAAAGTTAAAAAAAGTTAAAAAAAGTTAAAAAAATAGACACTACTGGGCAGTATGCATATACTTGGTGCATCTCACTGTTTTAATTTTAGTTGAAAATTCGGAGACAGGCCTTATATTTAGAGCAAGTTAGCTGTTAGAGCACATAACTAAGATCATTAAGAACTCTACTGCAGAATTTGTACAGAGTTAAGTCACATTTTTTGTAACTCATATACAAAATTAACTCACAGTGATCTTAAAAAGGTGAAGTATATTATGGTAGTTCTGTGAAAGGTAAAAGGCAAGTAGCTTGAGCACATTCTTTTTAAAAAGGGTAAGAAAACCACAGCTATATCCAAGAAAAGACCATCAGTTCCCTGCATCCACTGATTTCCCAATAATTTCAAATATGAATTGATCCCTTTTACATGACACCACTGCTGTTCGTTCATCTGGTAAGACTAAGTATATTCTTTCTTTTGCCTGAATGCATACCAATCCACTGGTAGTAAAAACGCCTCCAAAGAATGCAAAATGTCTTTTCTTTTGAGTAAGTATATTCTCAAATTCAAAGGCAGTTATCAACTCAAATGTTTGTGGGACCAGGACAGCAGACACATCTAAGTGTAATGAAGATAACCCAATTTAAAAGCTGAAGTGACTTTTTGTGGAAAATACTTTGCATTGTTAGCCCATCATATCTGTGCAATTTATAGTCAAAGTATTTCAATGTGACAATATTTATTGCTATGAAACTGGAAAAAGTGACTCGTCAGTTGACGCAAACACGTATCTATTGCTGTGGTCATCAGGTCGTTTAAAATTATTCCTTTTGGATGTGCGTCACAGCACATGAAGAAATCTCATGAGGAACTTTCTGGCCAAGGGGATTTACTGGGCCTATTATTCTGCTCC